>JADLSH010000393.1:9587500-9952500 GCA_016169945.1 Trachythela sp. YZ-2020
TAACAGTTCAAAGGTGACAACATATTCAACCATTCAATGTTTTCTTTAAGTGGTTCAATCACAAGCGACCAGATCTTGCACTTGTTTTGAAGTTGGAGTGCAATGGATAAACAAATTTCTTCATTGCAAACTTTAGAACGAAGATAGTCATTCGAAATCAGGGCAATGACAACTCTTGAACAATCTAAAATTTCAAATAAAAGCAAATTATGGCATGTTGTTTTCCATAAAAGGAGTTATATATATCTAAGTTCTTGTGCACTTTTAGCCTGCGTGGCCGGCCCTCGTTGGAGGGGAAAAGAAGAACAGGGAATGAGGGCCTGCAAGAAAACCCAGCTTTCATGACTAAACGCCCTAATAAAGGCTCATTAAAATTGACCAATACAAATGCAGCTGGACTATAGGGGAAACCCCAAACCGAAGGAAATGTATTCGCTTGTGCATAAACATGTCAATCAAGACGAAGAAATGTAATAATATATTCCTGTGTGCGTAAACATGTCAATTAATTCTTGGTGTTGACCAATCAAATTCTACGTTCAAAAATTGAACGGCGTTTAGTCATGAAAGCTGGGTTTTCTTGCAGGCCCTCATTCCCTGTTCTTCTTTTCCCCTCCAACGAGGGCCGGCCACGCAGGCTAGTGGACTTTATACACATGTGGTCTTTCCTCGTTACATGTTTGTTGTATTTTCACCCAATTGCAAACAATCTCAATGTTCTGGCTGAACTTTTGGGCAATTGAATGTGCTGTGCAAACTACGGTTTTTCACCTCCGGCTCCGGCTCCGGCCAAAAAAACTCCGGCTCCGGCAAATTCCAGCTCCGGCAAATTCGAAATTTAATGGAAATTTCCAATTTCAAAGTGGAAGCACTATCTTTGTTTTTGATTTTAACACTTATGACTGTCATCATAGCTGTCGTCTGCATGGCGCGAGGGTGCGTTCTAATTTATGATTGACAGCCTGATAATTTTATCAGACGCTACGATGCTACGTTTGCAATTGTCAACAATTTTAATTATAAAAAGTTTTAACCACATTGACTTTGCGTTTGTGAGTTTAAGCGACTGCTTCTTGTCTTGTGCAACCAATACCGTGCTTCATGCGACATAGAATACTATATTTAATGTTTGTGGCAAGCCTACACACTTATCACTGCGAGTATTTAATTTTTCGTCGATGGATCCAGCTTTTTTCGCCGATGTTCGACAGTAGTTTGCAGCACAAATAAGTGCTGCCGGAGTTTTACCGAAGTTGAACAAACTCCGGCTCCGGTAAAAGAGGCCAAACTCCGGCTCCGGCCCTCCGGCGCACAGCACTACAATTGATTGATTAACAATTGATTACCAATGCTTGATTAGAGCGAAACCATAGAATCATTTTTTGCATAAAGCTAGAATTACAAATATATTGAGTAGTATTGCACTTCCACCGATTCTCAAACCTTGTATTCTATTAACAATGGACAAACTTACTCAAAGCAGTGTACAGGGTAAGTTGCCATGCTCCACCAGCTTTCAGCTCTGCTGTGTCAATAAATATATCAAGATCAGGTCTCCGAATTCGTAGTTCCTTCATAATCTGCATGGCATGGTCTGAATTACAGTGGGAGTAGGATAAGAAAATATCGTAGGTTTGTTTAGAAGGTTTTGGTGTATCTTCCTTAGTTGTGACTTCAAGTGGTTCGCATGAAAGACTACCAATAACTGTGATACATGCAGCATTCAACTTCTCTTGAAAACTAATCCTGAAAACCATAATGCAATAAACAATATACAACAATTCTTTGAAAGCACTTTTTATACAAAATATTCTACTATAACAGGTAGATGTTTGGCACTTTGAATTTTCTTGTTATTTATCGTGAAATTTATCATTATTGACTATTAATAATTATGAAGATGAAAAATATTTTTAGTGCCGGTTGTTCAAAAGCCGGTTAGCCTAACCCTGGGTTAACGACAATCTTCAAATCAAACTTCCCAACAGCTTGTTTATAAAGTTGAATATGTGTTTCCAGAAATCGTTTGTGGATCAATAGAAGATTTATTTTCTAAAGTTGTGAAACGAACGACCATGCATAAATACATAACCCAAAACAGTGCGTTAAAATCTAACCCAGGGTTAGCGCTAATTGAGCTTTGAACAACCGGCCCCTGATGCATATCTTTGTAAGAGGGAAAATTGCAAAACACAAATTGTTATGTCATTGCGTAACCTATGGTTATCTAATTAATTTAAAAGCAAATTGAAAGTTACAATTCCCTATATCCCAGCCTCTATCGAAGAGATATATGCGGATTTATTTACCACCAATTGTATTGGTGTGATGGATGCTAACTGCGCAAGTATAATTGGCAGTACATATTATTTATCTCTAGGCCACCTCGGACAACAGCTCGCACCTGACCTTCCAAACTGGTAACTAAAAATAATGATATTATGGTGTACTGGTGTTTTTAATAAGTATTACATTTATTCTGTAAATAATAACTAAATTAAAGTTTGTATACGGTAATTTCATTTATATCTGAAGTGGAACCATAATGAAAACTAAAATACCATCAAAATGGACATCTATTTTCAGACTTTGCTCATGCAAATTACAATAAAACTATACTCATCCAAGACTGGGAACTTCATACCTGCAGTCAATATACTGTGTGATCCTCATGTAGGTCGGCATATATGGCACTTCAGTGATATACAACGGCATTAGGACACTCCCTTGTGTCTTACGACTATGACATAACGCAATATTGTATTGCTCTGTACACCGTGCTGATTCGAGGAACGATGGAGTGATAAGAGCCATGACGCGTTTACACTTCTTAATAACGTCATACAGTTGAGTTTGCCAGGATGTTTCTAGATCAAGTTCTTGAATGGATGAATATACCCGGATATTGGTTTTATTCTTTACTAGAACATCAACAACTTGGTTAACACATTTTACGTCTTCTTCACTGTAGGATAGATAAATGTCGTATATGTCGGACTCAACTTCAACCTAAAAAGATTAAATCTTTTGTGATAATATGTTATTCGGCTACAGCAACAGGCATGAATATCATATTCCGAGGATGTGTATTTCTATGACATGAATGCATAACCTGAAATATTTTTCTCAGATTATTTTCAAGAATGTTGTTAATAATTTGCAAATCTTTGTAGAGGACGAAATTCATAAATCACCATGCATTATAAGCAATGTTAAGTGTATTGGACAAATTTCTGAATTAAACCTTTTAGTGAGAAATGACGTAAAGTTATTTCAACTCATAATTATTTTAATCAGTTACCCAATCACCGGCTAATGCTTAATCACCGGCATAGGCGGATTTTCTGGGGGGGGTGGGCACCCCCCAAAAATATTTTGCACCCCCCCCAAAACGTTTTCCCACCCCACCTAGAGAAATTTGCACCCCCCCAAAAAAATTTAAATGCTCATTGGGATAAATGACAGTAGTGTGATTGAAATAAAGATTTTGAACTAACTAAAGTAAGACTAAAAACAAGGATTTTGAACTAAGACCAAAAATCTCAAAATTTTCTGGGGGCTTCGCCCCCTTACCCCCATTGCCAACTGTGCCCCCAGACTCCTGCTGCAGCTTGCTCGACGGCACTACACGCCCTGTCGCTCACCTCCCCCCCTTAAATTTTTGGCACCCCCCATAAATTTTCGGCACCCCCCCCAGAGCAAAATCTGAAAATCAGTGGCCCAAAAATAACCTGCTCCTCGTGTGTTCTTCCAGAAACTACTCGTCACCTACCTCCTTGTCTTGTTTCTCTTCTTGCTCGTGATTATCTTTCAATTTTTGGAATAAATCAAACAGTGGCTGATCAGCTGTGCTTATGTTGTTAATATTCCTGGAAAATATGACAATTTTCAAAGAACGCAATGTTAATCCAGCTTTCATCCAATGTACGGCTGCATTCACAAGAAGCTTGAGCATCTTCTTCTTGGGATTTCGCTATAACAGAGAGAAGAGAGTCAAGAGACAAACATATCTGAGGTGGTCTTACAATCTGAAGATTCTTTTTTAAATTGATCATCTCTATTCATTTTTGATCGCATGTTAGGAAAGCCCGATTTACTACAGATGATACGTCTGGACGCACTTGGCCAAAAAAGAATAGTTATTCTGAGATACATAAACGCAGCAAGCATACGTTCGTCAAGACGGGCGATCGACTGCGCACTTTGTCTAAACAGATGAATGTGGGTGGGTTTTTTGCTGTTGACGGATGAATGGACCATGACATTCAGATGATTTGCTACAACTAGAAACTGGTACAGTGAATATTTCGAATTTATTGCAAATTCGACCATACATTCGTAAGACTTTGCAACACATTAAAAATATTCATAAATAATTATATAATTACTGTAATTATATAATTACCTGGCTTTGTCTCATCTTGTTTTTTCTCAAATCTTGAGCTTCAAGATTGAATAAATATATTCTGTTTCATACTTTATTTCAGTGAAATTCCTCGTTTCAATAACTAAACCTTCTAGTATAGTAGTATGTATAATATGTAGTGTATAAAATATATTTACAAAACCTGATCTCCTGATGCAAGGATAGGCATAATAACTTTTCCTTCATTGTTTGCCAAAATTGGAACCAAACATCTGAATACATCTCCAACAACTTGACCAACACTTCTAGTGCTAGATCGCCTACTTAATTAAATAAAGTTACTGTTAGTATTAGCTTGCATTTAAATGACATTAAAATGAAAGAAATCTCTGAATGCCACCAAAAGTACGTAGTTTTCTTGCATAATGAATATTAATAAACTAGTAGTAGTAGTAGTAAAACTTTATTTAATGACGCTGGCCTCGTCAACGGTTAGTTGATTTCCACGAGGGCGTCAAACAATTAAAAATTACTAGAAAAAAATAATAGAAAGCTATTTACAAGATATTTACATAAATATATATACAATAGTACATAAGTAATATTTTGGTGTGACCCATGGATTGCAAAGTATTACAGTACAGGTGCCCGGTTAATACTCTGTTTCAATAAATTCTTAAAAGAGTAAATTGATTCGGCTAGTTTTGTATCAAGGGGAAGACTATTCCAAAGTTTAGCCCCGCTATATTTGAAACTTTTTTTAAGAAATTCTCTTTTTGGCTTAGCAAGGGCTAAATCAGTGTGACCATTTCTGAGGTCATAATTGGTTTGGACCAGATTTCTTCTGATCAATGTCTCTTTCAAATTAGGTCCAGTATAATCATTCAAGACTTTGTACAACAGTATGGATTTAGTTGTACATCGCCTTGTATCCAAATTTACCCAAGCAAGAGATCGAAGAACATCAGCAGATCTGGTCTCGTAGCTCGTGCCAGCTATAATTCTCGCTGCACGATTTTGAAACTTTTGGAGTTTGTCTTTCAGTTGTTTGTCGCAAACTCCATATAATGGAGAACAGTAATCAAAGTAGGGTTGTATCAACGCACGATAAATTGCTTGCAGGGTGTTTGTAGGAAGATAAGGTTTCATGCGTTTCATAATTCCTATGCCAGCCCCAACTTTCTTACAAATTGTTTCAATATGTTCATTCCAAGTAAGATTTTCGTCTAGGGCAACGCCAAGACATGTGAATGAACTAACTCGGGGTATGGGTTGATCATTTAGCATTACAGAAAGATCACAATTCATAGCATTAATTTTGTGCTTTGACCCTATGTACATTAGTTTGGTCTTAGTTGGATGGTGTTGCAGCTTGTTTCTACAAAGCCATTCACCGATTTTTTTCAAATCGTTATTAAGATTTTCGGTATATCGCAAGGAAAGTGCTGCCTTGACGCCCAAACTGCACGCAAAATTCCTCGACCAAATAGTAATATTGAACGTATTTATATTGCTAATGGCACACTGTATGTCATTTCATATTTATTTAGCATTTAGCTTCCATCAGTGTTCATCTGTACTGTCCAGTGAATTGTCAAAATACATGATTATACAGCAAACCAATAGTATATCTCTCCAAAACAACTGTGAGCAGGGATCCACATGACATATGTTGGAAATATTTAATTCTTTAATCCCATTTTACAGATGATGTAATATATCCATATTATTTTGTATTATCCTGGTGTATAATATTTGTCTATAGATAACTTAGTAACTTACCAACCATAGTTAGTGTTTATAATTCATGTACGATGACAAATAATATTAAATATCTACCCGTGGAGGTTAATTAATTCATGTACGATGATAATTCCATCTCATTAGGCCCTTAAGATGATGTAATATATCCATATTTTTTGTAAGTTTGTCACAACCATAACAAGTAAATATAACATAATTTATCAACCAAATTTGGTTTTCATTTTCTGCCTCAACAGGCAGTCAATGTTACTTTGTGCCACAACTGGCTCTGCCACAATGGACAGATCAATAATATTTTGTGCCTCAACACGCTCCACAGGTTCTATCACAATGAGCTATTCCATTTAAAATCCGTAACCCCCCCCCCTCTATCGAGGACAGGGGTTTTTCTATAACCCTGAAGAATTCCTGACTTTCAACAGCCCACCTGAGGAATTTTGTATTTACAACACCTACCCCTGAAGAATTCCTGTCTTACAGCTATTACCCCTGAAGAATTTGACTGCAACCCCCTGAAGAATGCAATTTTTTTACTCAACCCCTGAAGAATTCCAAGCTTAAATAGTCACACTCAGGGTCCTCCATAGGGGGGGTACGGTGTTAAATGGAATAGCCCAATGGGTAGATCAATGTTTCTTTCTGCCACAATGGGCAGATCAATATTTTGTGCCTCAATGGGCTCTACCACAACAGGTAGATTGATATTTTGTACTACGATCACAGGTACAGGCTCTATGACTACAGCTAGATCACTATTTGTCACCGTCATAGATGGGGCACAGGCGATATATTAACTGTGTCGATCACAGACCGACATATGACATATCTTGTAAGAAGGCATGTTTGAGCCCGTTGAGGCACAAAATATTATTGATCTGCCCATTGTGGCAGGGCCAGTTGTGGACAAAGTAACATTCATCCGCCTGTTGAGGCAGAAAATGAAAACCAAATTTGGTTGATAAATTATGGTATATTTACTTGTTATGGTTGTGACAAACTTACAAAAAATATGGATATATTACATCATCTTAAGGGCCTAATGAGATGGAATTATCATCGTACATGAATTAATTAACCTCCACGGGTAGATAATTAATATTATTTGTCATCGTACATGAATTATAAACACTAACTATGGTTGGTAAGTTACTAAGTTATCTATAGACAAATATTATACACCAGGATCTAGGACTAATAAGCCATTACTCAGAGCTTTTACATACATTTTGTCTCCTTGTATTAAGACATTATTAAATGTTGTTTTAGACCACGCGGACAATGGAATATTTCGTGCTGAAAGAAGCGCCGATAAACTCATAAAAGCACATTGCTTTCCTCTAGAATGAACACTAAACAGTTCATCGCCTTGATGAATATCGGCAGAAAGAAATAAAGCCATACTTACCTGTGTTTCTTCGGGAAATGTTTGTATATTTTGCAGCTTAAGTCAGATCCAGAATCTTGTAAAATCTTGAGAGTTCTGAACTTGCAGATCACATGGAACAAAACATGCGCGTGCAATACAAATTTTCTCGCCCTCTCCTCCCATTTTAAAAATTCTCCTTGAGCTCGACTTTCTGCCCGGAATTCCGACAACTGACAGACGCAAATTTACAGACGCAAGATCCAGATCTCGACTATACATAGGTCGGCGTAAAAGACTGGGGCGAGTGAACTCTGGAGATTAACCTTGCCATGTCAAGAATAGTGTGCTGCCTTCGGCAGCAATTAGTGAGCAGACATCATGATGTCACCTCAAAATTGACTTTCATTTATACCATCACCACAAAATCTAAGTTCTTTTCTATATTTGATCTATCAAAAAGCCACAGTGAGATTTTAGATGGTGCTTTTAGTGATAAAACAGATATTTGGAATACTCTGTCACACTTCATAAATCTTACCCTCCTTCAAAACAGAGTATTTTTCTAAAGCTAAGGTGATCTGGCAATGGTTTGGACCACCAGCATGAGTAGAGCTTTCTTAAATCTTCTTCTTTGTCTTTAGCCAATTGTTTTACACTTACGCCTAACTTTATCAATAACTGCCCAATCAGTGAACTTGGAGAAGGACTATAATCACCTGTAATAATGAAGGAAAGTATATCATATCAATGCTGTCAGAAGCGGGGGGGGGGGCTGCAGTCCCCCCCCCCCATAATTTGCTCATTAATTACTGTCAGGATCTTACTTACAGAATCTATACATATTTTCTTGCAGAGCCAACTACAATCAACTTATCTGTAATAGTTTGTCGTTACTTTGACATTGTGTGTATACCAATAGGAAAAAGTGTTACAAAGTCTCTAGTAATTCTGAGGAGTAAAAGCTTCACAACAATAATAAAAATTCTTCTCAGGAAACTCGGAAAAATTCACTTCTGAGAATCCCCCCTAGGTTGCCCCCCTCCCCAATAACAATTTCCTTCCAATGGCACTGCATGCATACGTAAGTCAGTCATCCACACACTCCACTGGCTCAGTTAGATTTATTTTTGTTTCATTTTGCATCAGTGTTGTATAAGATATACAACTACTCGCCTTCGGCTTGTGCCAGAATTTGAGAGATGGTGCTGAAGAAAGGTCTTCTGCAACATTACATATTCAGGGGTGGTGCTAGAGGGAATGTAGGGGGAACATTACTTTTGAAAAGTGGGACAGGTGTTGGAAAATTATACAAATTGTGGTCTCAATCAAGGTAATAACTATAGCTACATTTATTGTGTTATATATAGTATTTTTGGTGGACCAAGAAATCATTTATAACAAATAAGGGACCATCGACAAATACATTTTACCCCCCCCCCCCCCTCGCAGACTTGTTCTGTGGCATGGGTGGAAAAGGTATCGGACCATGGGAAATTTTTAAGTTCCCAGAAAATTCCTAGAACAATATAGTATTTGATATTAGAGTGTAGACTCCAGAAGCAGATGACCATAAGATATATTTTAGATACACTGGTCTAGATATTTGCTGATTTGCAATGCAGTTGTGAGATCAACAGGGGTGGGAGGGAAAGGATGGACACGTTTGGCTAAGCTTTTCATTCTTTGCTAGTTAGCGAACTGGCCAAATATTGACAGAAATTGTTTTGGTTTATCACATTGGTCCCAGAAAGAAATAATTTTTTCCAGGTCTGAAAAGGGGGTTAGATCAGAATCTGCAATTGTGAAATAATTGGGATGAAAACTGATTTTTCTGTGCAAACTAGACATTAATTAGTCCATGATAAAGGTAGGAGAGGAGGGGGTCAAAGGAAACACAAAATCCATTTAAACAGCGAAGAAACCCTGCAGTAGCTGCCTTAAATCGAAACAGCCATTCCGTTTAGCATTCATTAATTCATTCATTAATAATTTGCACTCATGATCAAGCAACAAAAGCCTCACGAAATATATCAAGATGGCCTACTTTATCATATAGAATAAATACAGTAACTATGAAATGTTTTACTATATATTTAAAATTTCCAATAATATGCAACAAATACATTGAAGCTGCGTCGGAATGTAGTTTTAGTCAAGTGTGCAAATTTTAAGCCTACAGTGTTATTTATTGACACACTGGAAATATTTCAATCAATTCATTGGCGGTAGCTTGCGTCCAGGCTAAGCTTGGCGTAGCAGTTTCAATATTTGGCGTGGCATTTGAACGTCTTTCGAAATGTCTTGGCGTGACCTTGTTCGAGTGTTGGCGTATCTTCGGCGTGGCCTTTACATAAAATGCACCCGTCTACATCCCATGTACAAACCTTGTACAAACGTCTTGTTAAAAAATGACATCGACATAGTTACCTGGAAACGCGGACAAAACAAGAACATCAACTTCGTCATGTTTTGGCAAAGCTGTAATATCACCGATACAAAGCTCAATAAAACATTTGCCTATATCTGTTTCAACTTCTAACGCATTAACAGCACGAATTCCTGTCATATTACACGATTCTCATGTTTAAATAGTATTAAATTAAAATATAAAGTCATTCGAGTAAAATATTAACCAAAGGACTATTCTCTGCTACTTCCGCTGTTTCCACCCACGAAATACTAGATTTCCGTATAATTTTTATTCACATTTCTTCGTTCATTAATTTCGTTCACACCACTGAGCTATATAATACCTGGAGGAAGTGCTCGGCAGAAAAAAGTGAAGCCAAAAACATGGCGGATGTTGGCCTTTGCTGACGCCAGAATGACGCCACTGTGGTAATTACCTGACCCACCATAGACGAGGTCGGGAATCTTCGAGTTAAGCCCTTCGAGTTAAGCCCCTCGAGTTAAGCCCTTTTCGAGTTAAGCCCCGACCACGCCCTTTTTTGCCCCGACCACGCCCTTTTTCAAAAATGGCTTAAGGTTACTTCATACCTTGGAACTTTGATTTTTTATTATTTTTTTTTTTACATATTTGTACTAAAGACACAAATATATATCATATTCAGCAGAGTTTTTAAAAAAATCTTAAAAAGCGGCCGAGATATTTCAAAAGCAATTTTTAAACCAAATAAAATTGCGCGAAAATTATAATTGAATTGACATATAAACTGTCAATCAAGACACTGCGGGAGAGCGGAAACTGCAGAGTAAGTCAAAACCCCGCGTAAGTTTAAATCGGCTTTTACAGTGAAGGAAAAAAATGCAAGTTCACGCTACAAAAAAATATTTAAGTCCCGAACGTTTTATCCGATTGCTCCAAAATTTTAACACATTGTTTAGTGATACTATGGGAGCAAAACTGTGTTCGCGTTTTCGATTTAATGCGATACTTTTTATTTTATCAGCGTATACGCCATTGTCTACACGCTAGATAAGATAGTTCAACTTTGATGCTTAATATCTAAGCGATTAAAATAGATATAAAAAAATGCGAACACAGTTTTGTTCTTTGATCAGTTGAGATGGGAAACATGTTATTTCTGATGTTTGCATATGAAACCAACGGGACTTAAATCTCGTGGCGCAAAGCATACTATTTTGATAAAATACACTCATTGTAACTACAGATTAAAATGTATTAAACTATGGTTACAATCTTAGATTCTTCAGTTATGTATCAATATGTGTGCCAAATTTCATAGACATTGGTCAAAAACTGAACGCGCAGCGGCCGATTTTGTTGAAACATGACTCCAAGGTATGAAGTAACCTTAACTCGAAGAACGAAACACGATTTGGGTTATTCGAGTTAAGCCCCGGGGCTTAACTCGAAGTTTGACAAAATTGTTGTTAAGCCCCGACTTTGGAAGTATGTCAACGAGGCAATATTAAATTGTCAAATTTTCAATACAAAATAGCCAAAACACAGACATTTCTCCCGAAAAGAACGTATAAATCGCTAATGTAACACGACTATCAAAAACAATCACAACTATTATATCGTTAACACTATTTTAGGTTTTTCATACTTTTGGCGGTTCGTTTATCCACACCAGCACTTGTGGTGTCGTGGTCACCACGCTTGCCTTTCAAGCTGAGGTCGGGAATCTTCGAGTTAAGCCCTTCGAGTTAAGCCCCTCGAGTTAAGCCCTTTTCGAGTTAAGCCCCGACCACGCCCTTTTTTGCCTCGACCACGCCCTTTTTGCCGACCACCCTTTTTCAAAGGGCTTAACTCGAAGAACGAAACACGATTTGGGTTATTCGAGTTAAGCCCCAGGCTTAACTCGAAGTTTGACAAAATTGTTGTTGCTCGAGTTAAGCCCCGACTTTGGAAGTATGTCAACGAGGCAATATTAAATTGTCATAAAATAGCCAAAACACAGACATTTCTCCCGAAAAGAACGTATAAATCGCCAATATAACACGACTATCAAAAACAATCACAACTATTATATCGTTAAAACTATTTTAGGTTTTTCATACTTTTGGCGGTTCGTTTATCCACACCAGCACTTGTGGTAACGCCAGAAACCTGTGCACGTACATCACACCTTTCATTGACACAATTAGTGGACACAAGTTACAATTGACCAACTCAACAAAAATACTTGGCACCACAGAGCAACGAAACGATGAACTTAACGAAGACAAACGACAACTTATAAACTGGGTACTAACAACAGCACGTTGTGCACTACATAAATCTGCCGTAGACTACAGGGTACGAGGAGAGATTGTAGCGTCTCGTTCACTCTTCGTCGCAACGGCAAAAAGTCACGTAACGTACGAATACAAACGTGCATTGCAACGAAACAAACTGACACAATTCGAAGACCAATGGTGCACTAATGAGGCGCTCGCAAAAATTGTAAATGACAAGTTAATCATGAACCTTTAAAGAAAACAGAAAAAATATCAGATAAGATAGCTCAAAGTAACAGACGCCTCACAATTTTATGTAAAATATACTTAGGGTAAGATTAAGAAACCACGACGGAAAACACTAAAAGTATTGAAATACAAAAGTAGATAAAAAAGAAAACTGTACATATGTAAATTAAAATTAAGAAAAAAAACAAAACAAAAAAAACCACGCTTGCCTTTCAAGCTGGGACACCTGGGTTCAATCCTTGGTCGGACCTCTACTTATTGCACTCGTTGAGTCGTTGACATACTTCAAAAGTCAGGGCTTAACTCGAGCAACAACAATTTTGTCAAACTTCGAGTTAAGCCCCGGGGCTTAACTCGAATGATCCAAATCGTGTTTCGTTCTTCGAGTTAAGCCCTTTTTGGAAAAGGGCGTGGTTGGGGAAAAAAGGGCGTAGTCGGGGCTTAACTCGAAAAGGGCTTAACTCGAGGGGCTTAACTCGAAGGGCTTAACTCGAAGATTCCCGACCTCTTCAAGCTGGGAGACCTGGGGTTCAATCCTTGGTCGGACCCACTGACCTATACTAAATGGACTGAGCGCGCAATCTATTTTATCAGGAGCTCGATGTCCTCACCACTGCTCACGTCATATATATAGGTCTTTGCTCTCATGCGTAAATTCGCTGACTTACAAATGCGTTGATAAACGGCTCGGTTCTATTTTTTTATATGTTTCAAACTCAAAAAAATTGTTAATTTTGTGTTTTTGAGGCGAGAAATTGCTGCGAAATCATTGTAGAAAGTAAGTCAGTTTATACTAAATGTGATCTTTATGAAATTGGCGGGCTGTCAAGTATGTTTTAACTCTCAGTTAAAGCCGTATACATGTTTATAAAAAAATCTCAAATAGCCGTAGAAAACTCCACAAAAACAGTCTTTTACTCAGTATAATACCAGGAAAGATTGTCGGCAAAAAATTTTCATGTCAACAGAAGGTTAGTACTTACATAACACGACAAATTTTATGGAAAAACTATAGCATAAATACCAGCAATCATCGATGGCCCGAAGCTCTTGTTGTGGTCGTGTATAAAAACATATACCGAACTAACCGAAGCCATCATTTTATTTAAAATTAAAATGTTTGTTTTCAAACTTGCAACAGGAAAATATACTCCTATTTTGGAAAAGGTTGTTCTCAACTCGAAGGTAGTAAATATTTACTAAAAACAGCAAAGTTTGCAATAAAAACAACACAGAATTGAAAAATAATTAAAAACAAACTTCGTTAAATTTCAAAAACACAAATTCGCCCGCGAGCACAAAATAACATTAGGAAAATATCGGTATGCGGTAATTTTCATCGATGCGAGGACCTATATGACGTCAGCAACGGTGGGGACACTTTTTGACCTCGAGCACTCAGTCCATTTAGTATAGGTCAGTGGTCGGACCTCTACTTATTGCACTCGTTGAGTCGTTGACATACTTCAAAAGTCGGGGCTTAACTCGAGCAACAACAATTTTGTCAAACTTCGAGTTAAGCCCCGGGGCTTAACTCGAATGATCCAAATCGTGTTTCGTTCTTCGAGTTAAGCCCTTTTTGGAAAAGGGCATGGTCGGGGCAAAAAAGGGCGTGGTCGGGGCTTAACTCGAAAAGGGCTTAACTCGAGGGGCTTAACTCGAAGGGCTTAATTAACTCGAAGATTCCCGACCTCACCATAGACTATCCCTGCCTCCTCCGCAGGCCCTCGTTGCGTCATGGGTCGTCCCATGATGCAACGAGGGCCTGCGGAGGAGGCAGAGACCCTAGATATAGTGCAGACTGCAGAGACATAGGGCAGAGATTGCGCGTGCTGTCCGTATCCGCGTGCTGTCCGTGATACGGCCTGTAGAACAACAATGCCAATGGCGAGTGTTTTTGTAGTTCGAAATAATACGCATGCATTAGACTACGACATAGTTTGTGGCAGACATTGTGATAAACACAGACTAAACACAGCTACTTTAATAGCGCCCACCTTTCTACACGAGCGTCTGTGACGCAGGCTAGCATGCATTGAAAGGTGATTTTTGGATTTGGTAATCCCAATAGAACTTTGAAAAGGCGATAGCTGCATTGGCATTTATATTTCTGGTCAATATATATAAATGGAAAACCCTGAAATATATTCAAAGTAAAGTTACAGGGTTTGAAGTAGGTGTGTACAGAAAGAACAACAATGGCGAGCTTTTTGTATTTCAAAATAATACGCATGCACTCGAAAGTGATTTTTTGTTTTGTTAGACCCAGGAGAAGTTTGAAATAGCGATAGCTGCATTCACATTTCTATTTTTGTTCAATATATATAGATGAGAAACCCTGAAATATATTTAAAATTAAGTTACAGGGTTTGAAGTAAGTGTGTACAGAAACAACAACGAAGGCGGCTCTTTTGTAGTTCAAAATAATACGCATGCATTCAAAGGTGATTTTTTGCTTTATTAAATCCAAGAGAACTTTGAAAAAGCGATAGTTGCATCGTCATTTCTATTCTTGTTTAAAATATGTAAATGAGAAGTCTTGAAATTTATTTGAAGTGAAGTTACAGGGTTTGAAGTAGGTGCATACACTAACAACAATGGCGACATTTTTGTAGTTAAAAAGGGAACGCACGCATTCAATGGTGTTTTTTAGCTTTGTTAAACCATCAAAAAGTTTGAAAAGTCGATAGTTGCATCGACAGTTTTATTCTTGTTTAAAATATGTAAATGTGAAGTCCTGAAATATATATAAAGTGAAGTTACAGGGTTTGAAGTGACCTACCCTATTTGCATTAACATTGCATATGAGATGATAAGTATATGTTGTAAAAGACAAGTGATAGCCTTCTCGTCAAGTTCCAGGGTTTGAAAGGAAACTACTTATGTACGGTGCTTTTTACGTGCGCCATTTTGATGTACATGCTACGACAAAACTGGAATTATGATTAATATTTATAGTCAAAATGGAAAAATAAAAACGCACTTACCTTGGCAATAACTCTGTGCTTAAGGGCACATAAAGAAAATCAATATTAATGAGATGTACTTGGATTTAAATAAGCCAAATTACCAAAGGATTCACATTTTTTTTTGTTCTGATTAAGGCTGGTTGCCGTGGCAACTGATAACTGCTACGTGATAAAAGCGCATCACGGATGTCGCGTCAGCAACATTAGCGCTTTGCCCAGCGTTTCCAGTCCCTGTCTTCTGGATAGTCTATGCAATGAGTCTATGCACTGACCGACCGCGATCCTCATCTGAAACGGACTCATTCACCCCCCTGGTTTTTTAAACAATTTTTTTCATTTTTGCGAAATATTTTGAGTTTAATTAAAAGCTTAAACTTTCATTTTTTTCGCCTGTCTTTTTTCGTTTTACAACGTGGATAGAAAAGTGAGGTTTTGCTCCGCTTGTGAATCCCACAATGGTACAACTCAGTGTTAAAGAAAACATTTTTTCACTCCGGTAAGGTTGTATTAAATACTTCACTTGTTTTCTATACTTTTACGTTGTTAATTAAAGATAGGAAAAACCAAAATTAAAAAATGTAATTAGTATTATGCTGTAATGAGTATTATGCTGGCGCTGTATTAAACAACGGATATTTCCTTTCAAAAACCTTGTATCGAAATGATTAAAAAATGTGTACAGAAACTTTTATTTTTAATGGCAATTGTAGTTTATCGCAGTTCATTGTATTTTATTTTTAATATGTGCACTCGGCCCATCATTTTTCTACAGTAATGGATTTATAGCCATTGCTAGAACAGAGATAATCTAATTGTCGCGGGTCGCGGGTATTGGTCGCGTTTCGCGGGTATTTTCGCGGGTCGCGGGTATTTTTCGCGGGTCATGAGGGTCTAATCGGGATCAAATTTCTAGTCATCATTCTTTCCCGGGGGGGGGTGTATTTTTGTATAAAATTGCAAATTAAATACCAATATCGGCTGTTTTCTCCAACATAATTGTATGTTTACATAAAATGCACCCTGGCATGGGCAATGCTGAAATTGACTGATAAAATGCATGGTTTCATACTTCTCCCAGAAGCAATTTTTCATGCTACTTAAATGCATACAAGCAAACCACAACATAATAAAATGATATGAATTAAAAATATGTGGAATTTCAACCTTTTTGCAGGGGAAACTGTAGTTTATAGCACGATATTTTGGTTGGTTTCTACAACCAAATTGTGAAATATACAGGTCCTCCTTGCTGCGATAAAGCATTATAATACTGTACAAGGAAGCTGTTTTCTCAACAAATTGGGTGCATATTATCGTTTTGCCTGCCAATTTGCACCATGTGAACTGTGAAATACTCGAGGAAATACTGAAACACCTGAAATACTAAAATACTGAAATACGAGGAAATACTGAAATACGAGGAAATACTGAAATACCTGTACTGTCTTAAATATCGTCCTCGGCCACATTTTTCGAGGTTCTAATATTTGTTTGTTGTCATTTACCGACTGGAATAAGGTGTTCTACATCTTTGAACAAATGGTCAAAAGTTGAAAAAATACATAAAAAAACGAGACTTTACTGTAAATAGTTATAAAATGCTAAAATATTTTTGCAAAAACCAGGGGGGTGTGAAAGTTGTAGCGGGCTCAAAACGAGCCTTGGTCAGTGGTAATTACCATGAGCAAAAGGAACCAGTGGCGTCATTATGGCGTCAGAAAATGCCAAAATCCGCCATGTTTTTGGCTTCACTTTTGTGCCTGGCTGACATTAGCGTCAGGTCCTCCAGGTATTATATAGCTCAGTGGTTCACACCTGTCATTCCGTCAGTTACGTGTAGCCAATAGACAGCTGCAAACACATGCAACGCGACGTCAAAGAGGACGTGAAAATGGCGTAAAAATGGCGTGATATGCCCATCTATGGATGTGCCCACGCCATTTTTACGCCATTTTCACGTCCTCTTTGACGCCGCGTTGTGTTTGTTCAATTCTCGTTTAGTTTCACAAATATAAATCACAATATCCTTTATTCAGTGTTCACAAGCACTAGATTCGCTAAAAATACATTTACAGTTATCGATTAGTATGAATTAGTACGCTTAAAATTATATAAACGAAATTACTTAAAATTGGTTCGTATTTTGCTTTTAACCACTGTAAAACTTGTGTAAACTGAACAATAAACTTAACTTATGTCAATGTTTTCGCGCGTTTTTCTCCTTTTTGCGCCCGCGAGCTACGTACTTCATGTAACAGTTCTTACACGCTCCCCCCCGAAAGACGACAAGGGAGTCTGTCAACACTTAACAGAACAAAGTTTTAACATAACTAATTAATGATACTCTACTAAACGACGACTGTTTTACTAGGTTATACTCATCTGTTCACTCATCAGTATGTTCTGGGTTTGGCATGCATTTCAACAGCTTCTCTTCTAGGAGACAACGCTTCCTCGCGTCCCTTTGGTAAACACCGTCCGCTGTTCGAATTACTACTCTACGCACAACTCCTTCAGCGGAACATATTTGTTGACCATAAGTACCAAATCTCCAACACTGAAATTGGGCATCTTCTTCAACCACTTTTGGGGTTCCTGTAAGGTGGGCAAGTATTCCTTTGTCCATCTTTCCCAGAATGTATCTGCTAACATCTGAACATATGTTTCCATCTTGCCTTGAACTTGTCCAGCCTGTCGAATTCACCAGCCGGCGTCGAAGGATTCTGACGCAGGAGGAGTATATGGTTAGGCGTAAGTGCTTCCAAATCATGTGGATCACTTGAGACTGGCGTAATTGGTCGATCATTCATTAGTTTCTTGACTTCTACTAAGAATGTCCGCAAATTCTCGTCATTCAATTCACGTTGTCCGACCAACGAACGCAGAATCTTCTTGGTTGAGCGTATTAAGCGTTCCCAAACGCCTCCTTGGTGACTAGCTCCTGGGGGATTAAACACCCACTCGACGCCTCTGCGTGACAGCGAACCTTGGATCTTTCCTATATCTCATGAGTTCAAAGCTTCGATCACGTCGGCTTCCGATCCCTTGAAATTGGTGCCGTTGTCGCTATATATGATCAGTGCAAGGCGCACCTCTTCGACCAATAAAACGTAGAACGGCATTGATAAACTATCGGTCGACAAGTTCTCTGCTACTGCTCGGTATCGTAAACATGTGAAGATACATCCAGAGCGTTTTCCCAATGTCTCATTTTTCTTCGATATCGTTTTAGGACCAAGCTTAACGTACAGAGGTCCAAAGTAGTCTACGCCCACTGCCGCGAATGGGTACGCGATTCCATCGCTATCCCACGATACTCTCACGCTTGGCAGCGGTGCCATTACTTGCTCTCCTAATCTCGCGTTCTCTCGTTTACAAACTTGACAGCCCTTGAGAACACGTTTCACATACGAAACCCCGTTGGTGATCCAAAAACGCTCTCTCGTTTTCGCTAATGTCTGATAGCTCCCTACGTGTCCGTTAAGATAGTGATAGTGCAATATAATCAATTCTGATACAGGGTGGTCCTTTGGCATTATAAACGGATGTTTGGCATCATAGCTTAAGCTCGATCGATCTAATCTTCCTCCTAATCGGTTTAAGTTGGGCGAGGCTACCTTTCATTGCCGTCTCCACATCGTTCGGGAAGGATTCTCTTTGAAAGTGCTCAATTATTCTCCTTTCCGCTTCTTCCAGCTCCGACACGGATAGCAGTAGTAGGTCTTGTTCTCCAACGTCCTTCAAGTTCTCATTGCTTCTCATCTCGTTAGAATCCTTCAAAGTTCGTTTCCGACATGCTCTGATCAGCCACGCAACAACTCTCCGAGTCTTTCCCACGTTGAAAATCGTCGAAATAATGAGCTCCAAAATTCGTCTTGTACTGCTGTTCCGTCAAATAACCTTTTCCTTCTTCACGGCCTCGGCATTCTCATCAAGGCCGTCTACCATATATGTAGGTTGGGAAGGCCATTCATCTGCCAACCTCCAGAGGAACTCCGGTCCACGTTTCCATCGCTCTAGTTTATCCGTCTCGCAAGCTTGAATTCCTCTCGACGCATAATCTGCTGGATTGAGTTCCGATCTTACATGGTGCCACTGTTCTGGCGTTGACTCTTGACGGATGGCAGTGACACGATTTGCAACGAACGTAACGAACCGCCGTGTCTCGTTAGCGATATATTGCAGGACAATCATCGAATTGGTCCAGAACATGTTTCTGTCGATCTTTAGTCTTCCTTGTAACTCCTTTACAATAATCTTGTTGGTGCGTGTGGCCAAAGTGGCTGCTGTAAATTCTAACTTGGGAACGGTAACTGCCTTGTTGAGGGGTTTGACTCGAGACTTTCCCATGACAAAACTACAGTGGATTTCTCCTTTCTCGCTCACGAGACGCAAGTACGACACCGTACCATAACCATGTTCTTGAGAAGCATCGGGGAAGTGATGAAGCTCCACCTGTTCGATCTGTCCGAAATTTTTCGGGTTAAAGCATCGTGATATTTCGTATCTGTCTAGGCAAGATTGCCTTGGAAGTTCACGATTCCAGTCGAACTTCAATCTACATACTGTAATTCTTGATTGATTTCTCTAGCTGGCAGAATAAGTGGACTAGCAAATCCAAGGGGGTCATAGACGGTCGCTATCGACGATAACACACCCTTGCGATTGTTTTGCTCTTTCTTGTTATTAACGACTGGGTTGATCATATCTCTTTCTACGTCCCAATTAATGAACACCGAGCGCAGGATCCATGGGCAATGCTTCGATCTTTAACTACTGGTGCTCTCTCTTCTGTTGGAAATTCTTCTAGCACTTCTCGCGAATTCGAATTCCATTTGGTGAGCTGGAATCCTCCCTTCGCTAGTAAACTCTGTAGCTCTTTACCTACGAGTTTAGCTTCATCTAAATCGGAGAATGACTTTAAAAGGTCATCAACGTAAAAATCACGGAGAACTGCGTCCACGGCAGTTGACGAATAATTGTGGAGGTTGTCCTTCGCGGTTCTTCTGAGAGCATATCCCGCAACACTTGGTGATGATTTTGCTCCAAATATATGGACGAGCATCTGATATGTCTTAACTGCCTTCGAGATGTCACCATCAGGCCACCAAAGATAACAAAGTACTCCACGATTTAACATAGATCTGATGAAACATTCTCTTCACGTCAGCGGTTACGGCTATGTTATCGACTCTAAATCTCAGTATCACACCAATGAGATAACTAGTGTTCTCTGGTCCTCGCAACAATTCATCATTCAACGAAGTTCCGTTGATCTTGCAAGCACAATCAAAAACTACTCTCGGTTCACTGGCTTCCTTGCGTGGTGATGCAGGTACCACAATGGCTTGAGGGTCTCGTTGCTCTTTCTTCGTGGTATTTTTCCATAACGCTGCTGTACTCCTTACGGAAGTTTTCATCTCTCTCTATCTTCGGTTTTAAGGACCCTAATCGCCTCTAATGGACCCTAATCGGACCATAAACTGTCCATCCTAGAGGTGTCTTCACTGCGCATGGTTGTCCTTCCTTTCCGTCTCTTCGGTCGAGATAGTTATCAACTATACCAGGGCGATCACTTCCTATCAAAATGGTGACGTGTTTGTCCCCAGTTTCAGGTAAGACAATGTCTTGAAGGTGTGGCCAGTCTTGAACTTCTTTGTTAGTAGCTACGTGTCTTGGAATCACCGGTAAGCTATCCGTGGTTAGTACACCTTCAAGCTGGACCCTTTCACCGCCCGACGCCGATTCAATGTCCAACCGCACTTCATAGCCTGCCTTCTGTTGTTGACAGTTCACTGTCGTCATAGTATATTTAGCCGGTTTTGCATCTAGCACTGCTAGCTCTTGAACTAAACTTTCTAGACAAAGAGTCGTATCGGATCCACTGTCCAAGAATGCGTATGTAACAAGATATTTGTCACTGGTAGCGCTGCTCACCTTGACTGGTACTACCTTAAAACAAACCTTGACTGCGCCAATGTTGACCGGTTCATTAGAAAGTCTGGTTGCTGTTGACGTAGACATATGTAGATTCATCATGTTTTGTCTCTCATCTGCAGTACTACCTTGGGTCGCAACATCTTTCTTTGGACCGTTAATTACTTTGCATCTCTTTCTCTTGATTATTGGCGTTGGAATTGTCCCTTTTAACATCTTCATCGCCATGGATGAGGTAATGGTGGTGTTTTCCGCATCCGGCTATACGACAAGTAAATCCACTTTTACACGACCTTGCAAAATGACCTTCGCCTAGACATATTCTGGAAAGTTTATGCTGCTTCACGGTTCTCAGCTGATCCTTTAAGACTGAGGACTTAAATACTTTGCACCTCCAAACACCGTGCGGCCCAGAGCACTCGAGGCATCCACGACTGATTCTTGCAGGGGCTTCTTCATTATTTAATTCACTCTGAATCGCGTACGCGTTAACTCTCATTTGTTGATCGGATTGATGTTTCTTGTTTTCGTTAAGCTCTCTTCCATACCTGGTGTTTATACGCCCTGCTACGTTCTTCAGAAAATTTACGAAGTCATCGAATTGTACATGATCTTTGCTCTTAATAAGGTCTCCAGCTCAACATAACTATTACATCTTCATTGTCCAGTCGATTAGAGTAGCTGGGTCCCATGCTCTTTAATGCCCTCTCGGAATCTTCTAGATGTCGTACAAACTCCATCAACGCACTCTAAGCTTCTTCATATGAGCTTCCACTATCATATGAGGCTGGCCAAAATTCTCAAGAAGACATTTATTTGCTTCCTTATATCTCTGGTTAATGTCAAGGTTAACACAACTTCGGATTGCATCCTTCGCTTTGCCGACACACTGCGCTAATAGGCGAGTAAATCTCTGCGACTCATCAGACACTTGGGATTCTATGTTATCTTTAAAGTTCGTCATGAACTCTACATACTCTAGAGGGTCACCACTGAATCTCATGAGCTCTATTTTAGGTAAAGAGGGACCTTTCTTTATGACTTGTGCTATGGAGTTCCATACATCTACTTGTGGTTGGGGTGGTGGCGCTGGCTGTTCGGGCAAGGTAATTGTAGCTTCAGGCTTAGCATTTGATAAAATTCCTTACTTGTAACATCTAGGCCTACTCCGGGAATATCTAACTTGCTCGAATCAGGTATGTCAGAAGTTGTCGCCGCTTGGTTTCTGGGCTAGGATGGTCATGTGGCAATGGTGTAGGTGGTTATGCCCATGTTGCTTGAAGATGAGGGGCTGGTAGGTGCTCAGGGATGAATTCAGGCTGACTGGGGTGGGGACTTTCAGATTTTTCTATGCTAGCTGTCGTTTGAAAGTCCTGAAGGTATTCGTTCATACCATCAACACCTTCATCTTCAGGAATCTTATCGATGACGAAATCAATCTTTGCCTGCTTTAGTTCTGTCTCGGCATTAAGTAACTTGAGCTTCCTTCCAAGCTCAGTCTTACGTTGCTCAGCTGCTTCATATTGGCGTTCTAACTCTTGCCTCTCTTTTAGGGCCTGAATTTTCAACTTTGCCTCTTCCACAACCTTTCTCCTTTCTTTCATACTGCTCCTACTAGATGCTCATCCACCCTCATCGCCCCTCTGGAGAACATAGCTGCTGGCAACCAATCGAAAAACCTTGTCATCTGGTCTGAACACCTCATCACCTCCTTCCACCAGGCTCAAAAGGCATTATCATCCAACAAATCCATTGTGATCCCAAAACCTGAAGACCAACTTTGGATTGTAACTGATGGCTCCGTGAAAATGAATGGTCTTGGTGCAACACTCTACGCCCTCCGCAACAACAAATTGCTTCTCGCCGGTTTCTTCAGCGCAAAGACCAAAAAACACCAGGTAACTTGGCTCCCCTGTGAAATAGAAGCACTGTCCATCGCTTCAGCTATTAAGCACTTTGCGCCGTATATCATCCAATCCAAGATCCAGACCTGCGTCCTCACAGACAGCAAGCCTTGCGTCCAATCCTTTGAAAAGCTTTGTCGTGGCCAATTCTCTTCAAGCCCGCGTGTCACTACATTCCTTTCGACCGTCAGCCGTTACCAGACATCACTCCGCCACCTTGCCGGTTCTGCTAACTTACCATCTGACTTCGCCAGCCGCAATACTCCACCCTGTGACGATCCTCGTTGTCAGATCTGCTCCTTCATCTCGAAAGCCGAAGATTCAGTTGTTCGTCCCATTTCCATCCATGACGTACTTTCTGGCTCTGTCACTCTTCCTTTCACTACCCGGTCGGCGTGGCTACAAACTCAACAAGAATGTCCAGACCTGCGTCGTGTCCACTCTCATCTCAAGCAAGGCACCCGCCCTTCCAAGAAGTCAACCAACATTAAGGACGTCAAGCGCTACCTCAACGTTGCCTCTCTTTCAAGGGACGGTCTAGTTGTCAAAAAAGATGAGCCATTTTGTCCTTCTCGTGAATGTATCCTTGTTCCTCGCCCTATAATAGATGGTCTACTGACTGCACTTCATGTCAAATTTAGCCACCCGTCTCGTCACCAGCTAAAACAAGTTGTCCTCCGCTATTTCTACGCCTTAGACCTCGACAAATCTCTGGATCGTTGCACACAATCATGCCACTTATGTGCTTCCCTCAAGAAGATCCCCACCTGTTTGATCGAACAGTCCACATCAGACCCACCAGCCGCAGTTGGTATATCATTTCCTGCAGACGTGATGAAGAGAAACAAACAACTCGTCCTTGTCGTTCGTGAGACAACCTCTTCTTTCACCGCATCCTGCATTGTAGAAGACGAACGCCGCGATACCCTCCGTGCTGGTCTTATCCGCCTCTGCCTTGAGCTATGCCCGATTTCTGGTCCCTGTGCAGTTATTAGAGTTGATCCTGCTCCTGGGTTTGCTGCTCTAGCTAACGACGAAGAACTGCGACGCCATAAAGTCTCCCTCGAGATTGGTCGCGTAACGAATGTTAACAAGAACCCGGTAGCTGAGAAATGTATCGCTGAGCTCGGAGATGAACTACTCCGCATTTCCCCAAAAGGTGGTGCTGCTTCTCCTCTAACAGTTGCAATCGCCACTGCTAACCTGAACACCCGTATACGTGACAGAGGTTTGTCTGCCCGTGAGATGTGGTTCCAACGCGATCAATTTACCAACAGTCAACTTCCCATCTCCGACCTCCACCTGATCAGGCAACAGCATTTACATCGTACTCATAACCACCCTGCCAGCGAGAAGTCCAAAACACCCAGTGGCCAACCTCCTTCACCCCTCGCCGTTCAAATTGGCGACTTAGTGTATATTACTTCAGATGGTTCCAAAACTCGCGCCCGTGATCGATACTTGGTTGTTTCTATTGATGGCTTATGGTGCAACGTACGTAAGTTTACTGGTTCCAAACTCCGATCCACATCTTATCGCGTCAAATTAGCAGAGTGCTTTCGTGTCAACGACAAGTCAGCTCCTCCACCAATACCTCGTCTCCATCAACCGTACGACAACGAGTCTACCAAAGCCGTTGAACCAAAGCCTCCCCTCCCACCACGAGTCCCAGAAGAGCTGTCCAAACCACCGAACACTGATACTCGTCATCCACTCCCGAGTCATACCCCATGTTCGCCTAACCCATTGACCGACGTGATGCAAGCTGATCCAGAACACTCCCCTTTTCTGCACCTAACGAACACTCAACCGATGTTCCAAACCTACCACCTGTCCGTCTCCCTGGAACCGAAGACCCACATACTGCCCCACGTCGTTCCACTCGCCTGTGTAAACCTCCTGCTCACTTACAGGACTTTGTTATCTAGTTATGTTATTATCTTCTTATCTAGCACGAACAGTCTTATCAAGTACGAACAGTCTTATCTAGCTCGAACAGTCTTACCTAGCACGAACAGTTTCCCCTTTTGGGACAATAAGAACATAAAGACAGAAAGAGTAGTCACGCCATAGTTTGGTTATAATTCCATGACACGCAATCACGAATATTTCTCTTTGATCTTGACCCCAATCCCGACCCAATCCCTAACCCTAACCCTATTTCGTGCGTGTCATGGAATTGTAACCCATAGTTTTGTTATTGTTATTGTTATTGTTATTGTTATTGTTATTGTTATTGTTATTGTTATTGTTATTGTTATTGTTATTGTTATTGTTATACGCGCCTGCGATGCTAGTCGCGCCTAGTTATGTACTCCGTGTAAGATTATCGTTCTCTCTCTTCCCACGTTGTTATTTTACATCCTCGCTTGTGTAGTAAGTTTGGCCGTATTAAATTGTCATTTATTCGCTGACTGTGTGAGTTGTCTTTCAATATTGGCGTTATTATTATTATTATTAATACATATAAGTAATATATACAAACCGCGCGAGAGGTCTTTATCTGATTTAAAACATCGAGGCGCCGCCGAGTGTTTTAGATCTGATAAAGACCTCTCGCGCGGTTTGTATATGACTTCTAATTAAAATGACTCGTTTTGTATACGCTCACTGGCGTTGGAATTTTGAAGATTGATGTTATCTACGCTGTAAAAATTGAAGGAGAAAATTTGAGCAAGTCTATATCAAATATATAGATCCGCTACGGGTCATGAGTTTCCTTTGTATTTTGCCTATGAATAATTAATGAATTTTAGAAATATATATATAGTGGTTTTAACAAATCATGAATGATTTTTACACTGCAACCACATAGTACCACATACCTCAATTATCAAAGGTCCAGTCAGAAACTTAAATTAGGCTTATTTAATATCAAACTAATAATTCAGAATTACTTTTTAAGAGGGTTGTGAATGGGGTAAAATGGGAACTGCATGGGATTTGATTACTTTTGGACTGGAAAAATGGGATTAACTGCACTGGGAATAGCTGGGACTGGGGTTTAACCCCTGGGAATTGGAATGGGATTTCTCTTCTTAAATGGTCTTTCCGACTCTAGTTTCTGACACATTTGCTTAAATTATCCCATTTTGACCTGAGCAGACAAATAGAGTCTATTTTTCGCCTGACCGCCGCAACTAATTTTTACCTACCAAAGCCAGTGGTTCCACTCCCCAGCATTAATTTCCTTCTCTATAACTCGAAATTTCCTTCTTTTTCACAAAATATTCTAAATTTCGTAGCATTTTTGCTTCCAGATTGTTTATGAAAATTAACTCATTTATTTGTATTAAAGTGACAGTAGAAACATATTGTCTAATTCTTCCGGTATATTTAGATACTGTGCGGGTAAAATATATTCTAAAAGTTACTAGTGCTTCGTTAATTCTTCGTTATGATACTATATTCCAATAACCAGGGACTGGTCTTTAATTACAGGGGAGCTGGCATGAAATTCCAGCGCTATTTTGGTGGGAACGTGAAATTTGTGTTTGTTTGTTTCGCTTCGGTCAACGGAGGGAGCCCGGTTCCCATGTGAATGAAATCGCAAAAACATATGAAAGCAATATATGAGACAGGATACAAAATAATATATACTTAAATAACTTAAACATGAATTTAAGTAAAATAATATAGACAAACGAACTATAAACTACAAACGAAATATATAATGTTTCCTGCGGGCTTCTCGGTTGTTCATTTCATCTTGATATTTCATTGCAATTTAAATAAGTATATCTGACGGAATTGGGTATATCTTCGATTTATTTTTAAAAAAATTATCTTTTTCCACCCTCTTCTTCTCAGCTTTAGACTTTTTGTCTTTCTTTTTATCTGCCTTTTCCTGCTTCGATATATTTTTTATTTTCTCTTTCTTCTTCATGTTTAACCTACCGCTGCTTGTTAGAACAATTTAATCTGCAAAATATAAGAATGGGTAGTCAGCATTCATATTTTTATCATGCATGGTTCATTTACCATTATTTTTTCACGTGCACATCTCCTCAAAGTATTCTTAATACTGTATATAGATGTAAATCAGCGTTTCGGGAGACAAAGCATTGAAATGTTTGCAGATATATCTATTATTCAGCGGCAAAACACTTTTGATGTCCTCATACCCAGAACGAGGCTCATCACACACAGACCCGGCACTCGACACCTGGGTGGAGTTATCCTCAGCTCCATGCAGGTATGTTGAAATCGTTTGTGTTTTGCACATTGGAACAGGTCTGTCTACAAGATGGATCAAGACAGCCATCGTTCCAGGATTCAACATCTGCAGATTATTTTTCATCGGCTACCTCCACATCACTGTCAACAACAGCTGATTCAGTCTGTTCTCCTATAGCTGGATTGGTAGGTAATTATCAGAACAAAGCGCGATTATGAACTCAGGAATGGTCCACATCGGAACTTGGTGAACGGCATTGCTGCTGAACTCTCCTGCATGATGACGATCGTTCTCTACAATATTGGTGTCCGTATCAACATATTTTGTCACAGGTCCGACTGTCGCTGCATAAATCATCGGAAGCCTTTGCTTCTAAAGTTGAAATACTGGAAGACTCATTAGATGTCTGCAGACTTGGATTATCTTTAGATTCTTCACAAGACTCAATGTCGCCCTTCGCTGAAATTTCCACATCTTTTTTTCTTGGTGGTGAAAGACCAAATTCGGAATTTCTTATCTCCCTCTCCAGATGATCGTCAGTTCTTTTGCTCGTTTCATCAGCATGTCGTTTTCTATCTTCATCAAGACGACATTTAATTTGCCATCAGGAACGTTGACTTTTCATGTTCCTTTCACCTTTAATGTTGTCAACTGAAAAATCCAGTGCAAATACAAGGTATTTTATCTCTGAATAAAGAAAGCGAAACTAAGGTAAATTCATTAACAAACAACAAAATCTCTTCCAGACAATTTTGTGTGATTCTGTGTAAACACTAATTCAAAGGCTATGCGCAATTAGGTCGAAAGTTAGCGTGCGCAATTAGCGTCAGCATACCGTTGATCAATGAGTTGCATAGCAACAGAAAAGTTTTTAATTCGCACAAAAAGTGCACGTCAAGAAGTATTGAGAATGTTGTACTTTTTATTCCCAAATATTTTACATTTCAACGATTCTTACCTTTCTGCTGTTCAAGCTCCGACTGTTTTTGGAGTTCTTTCAAATTTGCTCTTCATGAGAGACTCGAGACTTTCACTTTGAAGAAATAGTGTTCTTGGCATTCTGACGTTTCGTTAAACGGCGATTGAACCAATGACTCTGTACTTCGCTGTTCAGCACTCGCCATTTTTTAACAATGTAGGAATTTCTACTAAGAAAGACGTAATGTACTGTCTGTCGCAGTCAGCCAATTATGACAAAGTTCACTATTACGACAAAGCTTTTTATACGCTTCCATCTGGACGATGATGGGTAATTAATTAGCGTGAACTTTGTGATGTCATTTAATTTAACCCCAGAAAAACGTATTTTTCCACTAGCTATATGTAACACTTTTCGCGTAAATCGACATTTTTATCAGCATGACGTAACAAAATTAAAGCTGTACTGGCAGAATGAAAATCAGATATACGCACGCGAAACAAATCGTTACCTTTCTGTAAAGCGCAACCTTATCTATTTGGAATAATTTTTAATTTGACTATTCGATCAACGACTTTTTAACAAGTTCTTGTTCATTTATATGAAGTAAAGAACAAATATCAAATGCCATTTCAAAGTTTCATCATTAATCGCAGGTATTATTAATCGCAGCATCGCCATAACCAGTGTTGTAAATACTCGTTACTAAAGTAACGCGTTACTAATCACTAATCACTTTTTGAGTAATTTTTCGGTAATTTATTACTTCCTATAATTTTGTAACGTAATTAATTACTTTTGAAGGTAACCAGTAACATTTTGCAAAAGTAATTTTGCGTTACTTCTGTGTACTTTTTTATTTTCTAACCTAATTACAAATTCCGCATTTCGACGATTTCGTCCATGTGTACTGTAATACAGTCTGTTTTTTAGTAGTTTGAAAATCGTTTCTGTTTTTGAACGAAAAGGCCTGCGGTGTTACTGGTCAGCGGCCATAGATCATTGTAAATACTTCATGACATTGTACTGTCTAAAACATGTCCACTGCGTTAACATTTACTCTAAAATCGTCCACGAAGTCATTACTGTTCTTAAAAGGCCTTCTAGATCCCCTAACACTAATGTTTACTGATCTTAGGATTTCAAACGACAAGCGTGTTCTGAGCCAGGTAATCACCGCATGATATGGTTCACCGTCCTTTCTTGATAGTTTGTCGGTCAGATGCTTCAAGAAGGTTTGACACTCTGTCCCGATACCTCCGTTGGTTCCAAAGACCAATGGTGTGAAAGTCCCCATTTCGACGTCGAGTACTCGCTGCTGATATTTTCTCTTCTTTTCATTTACCAGCACTTGTGGTGTCGTGGTCACCACGCTTGCCTTTCAAGCTGGGAGACCCGGGTTCAATCCTTGGTCGGACCTCTACTCATGGTTTTAAAATAATTGAGGAGAAAGTGCTACCTTTACATTGACATCAGTAAATGGTTAGACTTTCGCGTCTTCTCGGATAAGGACGTTAAAATCGTAGGTACCTCGGATCCCCTATCAATTGGGCAATAGCCTGTTGGGAAATCCGCTCACCAATGAGTGAGAAACTCAATAAACTCAATAAACTCAATTCTCCTGCTCTTTGAAGATTGTAGATGTAGGCTTGTTCTGGTTACATTTGGATTTGACGTGCGTTACTCTAACATCAGAAAATGCCGTCACTCCTCGCGACCAAAAACCTCCTGCTTTCATGTCCAGTCTTGCCTCCAGGCTTCTAACAGCGGTTCTATGGTGAAATCGTTCGTTATCTAGCGGTTGAAGATGTGGCTCTACATCTACATTTTACATACCTTGCTGATAAGCGAGGTTAGTAAATCTCGAATACCGTCATGCCTCTGGGCTACAAATCCTCCCTTCTTGCACGAAAGGGCGTGGTTGATTGTAAATCGCTCTCCACATGTACATAGACTTGGTAAGTCGAGCAAAGGTATGTTGTACCGCAGTCGCAAAGAGTCTCTAAATTCTTGTTTATCCATGGCCAAACCTTGCTCTTCAAGAGGTAACGCGTTAAGCCACGAGCTTACTCCCTTATCTCTCGACTGGTGTATCAAACGCAGAAGGTCACTCGACAGGGTGGCATCGATGGTCTCCATTCTTGCTTGCACGGACTCCTTTTTGAGTGACTGGTGGTATCTCTTGCGATCCTCTGTGGACGTCTCACCCATCATCATCACGGGACTTTGTGCCACAATAGATTCAACATGCGCCATCGTTATTGAAGTGGATGCAGCATATTGTTGCGGGGCGTCAATTCTCAAAGCTGGTATACCCAGGCCACCTTGCGCTGGTGTCAACGTGACGAGCTGACGTAGCTGGTCGGGGAGCGGTTCCGTTTGCCCAAATAGAGTTGGAAGAAGCAGATATCATCAATCACTTCATGAATTGGATCTACATATTCTTCAAAAGACTCTATTATCCGCATGAAATATGTAAATTTGGATTTATAGCCTTTTGTGAAGCACGATATATGCTGCATGAGGTTGATTCTTCGCGATTTCAGAGAGTGTTTCAATTTCTTCCTTCCATTTCAGGACTTTATCACCACAATACTGATCTTTATAATAATATATGATCTATGACCGCCTCCAGGTGACAACGACCTTCGGTCGTTATGTTGACTTCCTCCACGAACACCCTCTTTGCTTCCTCCGCCAACGACTCCGACTTGACAATCAACCAACTTTTTGACCCATTGACGAAATAGCCATATTTCTTTCCTTCCTTACTCAACTGTTTGTACCAGTCATACAACGGTACAAGCCTTCCTCCTCCGGCTGAATCATCTGCTAGCCATACTTGCTTGACATCTGGAATTTGTACCCTCAAATTCTGGATCATGATTGATGTAATAACTGAGTACCAAGGCATAGCCAGTGGGTCACCTTGAGTGGTTCCCTCTTGTGACATCATCTCACCCCCACCACATATAAATAGCCTGGAAGGGCTTCTGTACGAATTTATAATGTACAGAGACATTTCTTTGCAGATTATACGAATGTTATGCATGGCTACAGACCTGTTCATTCGGTTGAATGCATTGCTCGCATCAATCAATAATATTCCATCCGTCCCTTCTTCCTCGAAAACTGCGTGTTGTTGGAAAACAATAGTATAATTTGAACATTTCTGTAATTCAGTTATATGCCTTTGCCTGACCGAAGAAGAATTGGCTCTAGTTGTAACGACTATAACGAGAACGGCGCATGAAAACCTATCTTCGCACATCAATGGACCAAGAACGCTTCAATTCTATCGCTCTCATTAACATTGACAAGCAGGGCCGTATCCAAGAGTGAACGGAGAAAATGCGAGTGACATTTGCATGTCACACCAATTATTTCACAGAAAATATATTTTTTCTTTAAGAATTAGACTAAATGATTATTTAGTAACTTATATTTTGAACCATTAGTATTATTATTGAACCATGGCAATGAGTGTACGCGATTTTGAATGTATATTATCTTGGTATCAGAGTGGTCTCAGAATGCACGAAATACACTTTTAGAACACTCATATTTTCAAAATTTAGGACCTCCCTACAGATTCTCGGACTTTTGGCCTCGTTAACATCGTGGCTACGGCCCTGACAAACACATGCCAACAAAAGTTTTAAGAACGACATGATTAACCTGAAAATAATTGACACTTTTGGTCAACGACATGGACGATATAGGTATTTTTTCTAAGTTATGCATGTAACCTCCTACTCAGGGGTGACGCCAGGAATTCCCCGATGAGGGGGCTAGGGTCCCCGACGAGGGGTCTAGAGGTGATAACAAGTGAAAATTCAGCATATTTATTTGTAAAATACAAATTAATACTTATTATTGTTATCGGCAATATGTTATTATCCAAATTCGGGCATTTTGGGTAAGCTTTAAAATTCGGGCAAAATTTTGTTGGTCCCTAAACATTAACGAAGTTGCTCCCGTACGCCTATGGCCATATTTAATCACTGTTTGTCGGCTTCATAAGTAACAGGACAAGTTCATGTAAATAATGTAATAACAAGTCCTTAATGAAATATTTAATATCTCAGTGAAAAAAATTAAACCACACAAAAGGGAGGAGCCTGAAAACGATGTTGATTAACCACTGATATGTACGCCAGTCTACATAAAGTGAAAAAAAGCAATTTATGCAGCTATAATCGCAGTTTTTTGTGAATTGCCCAATCAGCGAAGTGCCTCAACTCCCGCTACGTGGGGAACTTCCCTATAAAGATCACTAATGATAAAGTGTACTGCAATATACTATACCATTACCAACAAATACAGCAAGTGTATTTGCTTATATTTTGATCATATAATTGATATGATTGTGTCGAGAAATTGGCCGGTAATATACTTGCCATAAAGTGTATAAATAAGTTCAGCAAAGTTGACCCAAAGCAGAACCAAAACCGAATAAAGTTGCCATCTAAGCAGTTTTTTATTTTGGTAGGTATAGGTAAGAATTTATGATTACGGTCTATATATGGCTATATAAAGGAGGCTTTGAAACGACATAATCATTGTTGTAATTAACTCTCACTGATAAGTTAAGCCTAATACGGAATTATATAGTTATAACTTGTTAGAATGGAGATGAATAGTCAAGGTGCAATTTGGTTGATATGTATACCTGGCATCATCCTAATATGTCTGTCCAATATGACGAGCTGCTGTATCGATGGACTGACCTATTACTCCCATGATTTAGAAGATTGTCTGGACTGTCCAGACTCACCTTTGATACATTGTGGAGGCGTCCACAAGAGCGACAGAAGGTCTTGCTTAGCAGGCTGTATAGGTAATATATTGTGATTTAGGTTTAAACTGTTCAGATTCTTGTGTTTCCATGGTATGTGTAAACGAACACATATTAATCGCTCATATTGTGAACATAATTGCCTATAGAATATAGTTTGACTCAGTCACAGGACTCAACTCTTTATATATAACTGAGCTTAATTGAGACCAAACTCGCTGTACGTGTGATACAACTATGATATACATTGCCTTGTTCTATTTTGTAGTCCTGTAATATTCGGTGTGCAATAAAATCAGTTTTACTCTCGCCTTACTGACCATGGCGTTGAGTTAAAGTTCGCATTAGAAGGAACATAGCGATTTCCAGAATGACGTCATTTAATTGGTGAACTCGATTGGTATAAGCTGTGCTTCCTTGGCCATATTTCGGGTTGGAAACAAAGTTCAAAATCTAATTCATTTAGCATTTCGCAATAGTTTTATATTTATATGTTTTTAAGCAAACTGTTTGTTTTAAACAAACCGAATGTTTGCAAAGATAAGTCAGTATCGTTGTTTTAATACTTAATACGAACTAACAGTCAAAGTCTATTATATCGCTGGACACTTGAAAAGGACAATGTGATGTCTATATGTACGATATCTTATTTTTATACAATATAAATATACTCAAATTATAAAACCAAGTAAAACCTATAATCCGCATTGCATCAAGGTTGCATGACTTGCATGATGCCTGATAAATTATCTCGCTACGCCAATTTGGGCCAATTTGCAATTGCAAATGCTTAATAATAATCTTTTATTATCCATCTTCAGTTAAAAAGTACAATGGATTTACATTGTGAAAACTAGAGACTATAGTATATATATATAGTTATACGTATGTAAGATATGTACAGGCTAAAAATGAATCAAAAACATTGCAGGTGTACTACGATACTTGTAAATTGGCTAATTTTATCATCAACATCTTGCGCATTAAAAACTGGTATATCCATTCCTCCTTATCTAATTTAATTCCTAGAGATTTTAGTATATTAGGCTTCATCAAACGTACTCTGCGTGAAAGAAGCTTAATGTTCTGATCATCCTTTTCTGGGCAGTATATAGCAGGTTTATATTCAGATTAAACTGCCTGCAAAGCACATTAAGCTTCATTTGCTTGAAGGTTGCTCCAGGTTTCACCAGTAAATAATCGTTGGTGATTACTCAAAGTAATAATAAAAATTACAAAAAGTAGAAACTAGCCATTCTAGATTTTTCGACTGACATGGATCAATGAGTACATCCCTATGGGGTAGGGGGTATGCATGCTGAGATGAGGGTAATTCCCAATGCAAGCGATTTTCGGGAAAGTCCCAAAATTAACATTATAAAAGGCATGGATTCCATGGATGCTTCCTGCCAGGCAAAATTTAAAATTTATGCAGGAAATGGTTTAAAGCAAGCGCATTAAGAGTAGACTCTGGAAATAGTTTTGTTTTGTTTTCCGTCAAATCTCAATGGCCAATCTCAATGGCACATCAATGGACCAAGAACGCTTCAATTCTATCGCTCTCATTAACATTGACAAGCAGGGCCGTATCCAACAGTGAACGGAGAAAATGCGAGTGACATTTGCATGTCGCACCAATTATTTCACAGATAACATTTTTTTTCTTTAAGAATTAGACTAAATGATTATTTAATAACTTATATTTTGAACCATTAGTATTATTATTGAACCATGGCAATGAGTGTACGCGATTTTGAATGTATATTATCTTGGTATCAGAGTGGTCTCAGAATGCACGAAATACACTTTTAGAACACTCATATTTTCAAAATTTAGGACCTCCCTACAGATTCTCGGACTTTTGGCCTCGAAAAAATTATTGCGCCAATGTTAACATCGTGGCTACGGCCCTGACAAACACATGCCAACAAAACTTTTAAGAACGACATGATTAACCTGAAAATAATTGACACTTTTGGTCAACGACATGGACGATATAGGTATTTTTTCTAAGTTATGTAACCTCCTACTCAGGGGTGACGTCAGGAATTCTCCGATGAGGGGGCTAGGGTCCCCGACGAGGGGTCTAAGTTCTTAGAGGTGATAACAAGTGAAAATTCAGCATATTTATTTGTAAAATGCAATTAAAAGTGGTTATTATTGTTATCGGCAATATGTTATTATCCAAATTCGGGCATTTTGGGTAAGCTTTAAAATTCGGGCAAAATTTTGTTGGTCCCTAAACATTAACGAAGTTGCTCCCGTACGCCTATGGCCATATTTAATCACTGTTTGTCGGCTTCATAAGTAACAGGACAAGTTCATGTAAATGATGTAATAACAAGTCCTTAATGAAATATTTAATATCTCAGTGAAAAAAATTAAACCACACAAAACGGAGGAGCCTGAAAACGATGTTGATTAACCACTGATATGTACGCCAGTCTACATAAAGTGAAAAAAAAGCAATTTATGCAGCTATAATCGCAGCTTTTTGTGACTTGTCCATGCAATGTAGAAATTTTCGAGACGTGCAGAAATTCACGGTTATTATTATATGTTAATTGCCCAATCAGCGAGTGCCTCAACTCCCGCTACGTGGGGAACTTCCCTATAAAGATCACTAATGATAAAGTGTACTGCAATATACTATACCATTACCAACAAATACAGCAAGTGTATTTGCTTATATTTTGATCATATAATTGATATGATTGTGTCGAGAAATTGGCCGGTAATATACTTGCCATAAAGTGTATAAATAAGTTCAGCAAAGTTGACCCAAAGCAGAACCAAAACCGAATAAAGTTGCCATCTAAGCAGTTTTTTTATTTTGGTAGGTATGGGTAAGAATTTATGATTACGGTCTATATATGGCTATATAAAGGAGGCTTTTAAACGACATAATCATTGTTGTAATTAACTCTCACTGATATAAGTTAAGCCTAATACGGAATTATATAGTTATAACTTGTTAGAATGGAGATGAATAGTCAAGGTGCAATTTGGTTGATATGTATACCTGGCATCATCCTAATATGTCTGTCCAATATGACGAGCTGCTGTATCGATGGACTGACCTATTACTCCCATGATTTAGAAGATTGTCTGGACTGTCCAGACTCACCTTTGATACATTGTGGAGGCGTCCACAAGAGCGACAGAAGGTCTTGCTTAGCAGGCTGTATAGGTAATATATTGTGATTTAGGTTTAAACTGTTTTCAGATTCTTGTGTTTCCATGGTATGTGTAAACGAACACATATTAATCGCTCATATTGTGAACATAATTGCCTATAGAATATAGTTTGACTCAGTCACAGGACTCAACTCTTTATATATAACTGAGCTTAATTGAGACCAAATTCGCTGTACGTGTGATACAACTATGATATACATTGCCTTGTTCTATTTTGTAGTCCTGTAATATTCGGTGTGCAATAAAACCAGTTTTACTCTCGCCTTACTGACCATGGCGTTGAGTTAAAGTTCGCATTAGAAGGAACATAGCGGTTTCCAGAATGACGTCATTTAATTGGTGAACTCGATTGGTATAAGCTGTGCTTCCTTGGCCATATTTCGGGTTGGAAACAAAGTTCAAAATCTAATTCATTTAGCATTTCGCAATAGTTTTATATTTATATGTTTTTAAGCAAACTGTTTGTTTTAAACAAACCGAATGTTTGCAAAGATAAGTCAGTATCGTTGTTTTAATACTTAATACGAACTAACAGTCAAAGTCTATTATATCGCTGGACACTTGAAAAGGACAATGTGATGTCTATATGTACGATATCTTATTTTTATACAATATAAATATACTCAAATTATAAAACCAAGTAAAACCTATAATCCGCATTGCATCAAGGTTGCATGACTTGCATGATGCCTGATAAATTATCTCGCTACGCCAATTTGGGCCAATTTGCAATTGCAAATGCTTAATAATAATCTTTTATTATCCATCTTCAGTTAAAAAGTACAATGGTACAATCAAAAACATTGCAGGTGTACTACGATTACTATATCCAATTCCTAGAGATTTTAGTATATTAGGCTTCATCAAACGTACTCTGCGTGAAAGAAGCTTAATGTTCTGATCCTTTTCTGGGCAGTATAGCAGGTTTATATTCAGATTAAACCGCCTGCAAAGCACATTAAGCTTCATTTGCTTGAAGGTTGCTCCAGGTTTCACCAGTAAATAATCGTTAGTGATTACTCAAAGTAAGTCAAAATTACAAAAAGTAGAAACTAGCCATTCTAGATTTTTCGACTGACATGGATCAATGAGTACATCCCTATGGGGTAGGGGGTATGCATGCTGAGATGAGGGTAATTCCCAATGCAAGCGATTTTTGGGAAAGTCCCAAAATTAACATTATAAAGGCATGGATTCCATGGATGCTTCCTGCCAGGCAAAATTTAAAATTTATGCAGGAAATGGTTTAAAGCAAGCGCATTAAGAGTAGACTCTGGAAATAGTTTTGTTTTGTTTTCCGTCAAATCTCAATGGCCAATGCATGTTTCCCTCCGGAGAACATTGAAACTCATGGAAAAATAACCATTTTTCCCTCGGGAGCAGACATTGATTGTATAAATTGTATATAATTCTACTTTTCAGTGCCGACGTTAACACCAGATGATCGTCAAAAGGAATCAAGTACATACCCGAATCCTTCGTCAACAGAATTAACAAAACCGACTACGTCAGGCGATCTTGATCACAAAACAACTAAGGCAAATCCTTCGTCAACAGAACCAACAAAACTGACTACGTCAGGTGATCTTGATCACAAAACAACTAAGGCAAATCCTTCGTTAACAGAACCAACAAAACTGACTACGTCAGGTGATCTTGATCACAAAACAACTAAGGCAAATCCTTCGTCAACAGAACCAACAAAACTGACTACGTCGTCGGATGATCGTAAAACAACCAAGGCAAATCCTTCATCGAAACAGCCAACAAAACTGACTACGTCGTCGGATGATCGTAAAACAACCAAGGCAAATCCTTCATCGAAACAGCCAACAAAACTGACTACGTCGCTGGATGATCGTAAAACAACCAAGGCAAATCCTTCATCGAAACAGCCAACAAAACTGACTACGTCGCTGGATGATCGGGAAACAACTAAGTCTAAGGCAAATCCTCCGTCAAAACGCCCAACAAAACTGACTACGTCAGGTGATCGTGAAACAACTAAGGCAAGTCCTAAATCGAAACAGCCAAAAAAACTGACTACGTCAGGTGATCGGGAACAGGAAACAAGAGTAGTAAATCCTCCGTCAAAACAGCCAACGAAACTGAATCCTAACAAAAACGGTGATCTTCGACATTACGTAGGTGTAATCAAATTGGATCATTTTATTGTATTGGTATGTGTCCTTGTCATCGGATCTTTGGTAGTTGTCTTTATAGTTTGCCAGGCTAGACGTCCAGAGCGTCCAAACTTTGCAGGGTATATTTTGGTAGTTCCAGATGAAGAAACAACAGCACAATCAGCAGTGACCAATCCAAGTAGTGATCAACAACTAAGCGTTCAACTTTCCGTACTCACTACTACTCAGCCTCGGTAATACACTGTGCGGGAGAACAGAAATGCAGTGAGCGCCCATTCTCTACGTTTGCACTTTATATTTCTTCATTGCCTGGTAAGGCTTCTTACTTCGAAAAACGTAACCTTAATTGTGCGGAGTTTTATATAATCCTTATATAATATTATATAATTATATACCTTACATAATATTTAGTTAATTGAGTTGTATATTATCTATAATTACTTAGGCTATAAGTGCATAGAAATGAGCATATATAAGGCTTGTTCAGCAATACAGACCATATACTTGTCCAGTTGTCCATAGTCAATAAAATAAGGGTTGGGAAACTCAATAAAACTACAAATTGAACTTATTGTTATGTGTTCTCTCCCAACCAATAGCAACGGTTCACTCTTTTTCCTATCCGTGAATACGGTGATATTTCATAATAGTCAATTTTAAATATTGGTCATTGTTCAATTCATGGTTGATTTATCGAAAAAGCAAAATGCACTTGGCGATGTAATAATCCTACAGTATTGTATTTACCATGCATCGAGTTACCTACCTATCTTTCTTCTTCTGTTGACTAGAGACAGACCTTAGCAAGGGTAGATGCCAACGTCGGATGATTTTAGAAATTGTTTCGGATCGATTTTCGCCTTACTTCGATAATTAAAACAAATATGAAGAGAATATTTTTTCAACCGAAACTTTGGACTTGTAACTCCTGAGATACTTTAATAGTTACATGCACCACAGTTTTTGCGTCGATTTTATAGAAGTACCATAAGGACTAGTATGTTACTATCAAGTGTCAACGCATGAGTATATACTTGTCAATGGCAAGGGTGTCAAAAAATGGGGGCAGAACTCTCGGTTGTAAAAGTCAGTCTAAAGAAAATGAATTGTAATTTTTATAGCTTTATGGCTGGTTTGTAATAGCATGAGTGCAATTGAGGGGAAAATTTGTACGACGCCACGAGTGAATTTTTCAACAACTTATATTTATTTGTTTTTAGTTGACCTAAATGATCTAAGGACGAAAAACAATTTGTTTGGTTAGATCAGTGAATACTATATTTCGTCATATCAACTCATAACAAGTATGGAGTGATAATTACATCATATTACACGAATTGACGTCATACGTGTGATATGAAAAGAAATAATAACGCACGTTTGACGTCACGACAAACACGAACAATATGATGTCGCCTTCGGCCGTTCGCAGGTTTAAGGGAAGGAGAATTTAAAAAATAAAGGTTATAACATAAGTAGATTAACGTCATAAGAAATATCATGAAAAATATGTTAAAAAGTATATATTTCTATCAAGTGTTTTTTGTTTAATAAATATTTAATTGAAGTTTGCTCCAAGAGCGATAAATAGTTCATCTAGGGGGCTCACTTCACATTTACAACAATATATAACACACAACGTGATCAGACATACACTACGATACATAAATACACACAACGAATACTGAAAAATTAGTAAGTGCTCAGTTAGTAAATATGTTTCAATTTCTATATTATTATATTATTTACTTCATATTTCACGTTGTAAGATAAACTTCATACTTCATATTTCACGTTGTAAGATAAACAATCTTCACTACTAAACTCTATAATTTATAAAGCAAGGCAAATGATAAGCCAAATATGTTGAACTGAATTTTTACGCCCAGTATTTCACGAGATTCACACTGTATTTAATATACACATGTTCGGACAAGCATTAGACATGAAATTTGAAAAAGTACAAAATCGGTGATAAATTTTCAAATATATTCGATCATGATGTATTTACTTATGAAACATTTTCAGATTATTTACTGCCTTGCGATCTCAGATAATATAATTTGTGAGGATTCAGAGACAGAGTATAATATGCATGTTTTCAAAAAATCATGCCATGAATTCTAACAGTAACAACACCCAATATAAAATATATTTAGTACCGAACTTTCTCTTAGTCTCATTTTAATTATAGACTTTTGTGTTTTTTAATGACCAAGACTTAACGTGTATCAATGTAACGACGTTTCGCAGTTTACTCTATCATCAGGTTGAAAAACTTCAAATTTGCGATCTTATATGCTAGTTGTTTTGATCGCAAATTTGCAGTTTTTCAACCTGATGATGGAGTAAACTCCGAAACGTCGTTACATTAAATACACGTTAAGCCTTGTTCTTGGTCATTAAAAAACACAAAAACACTATAAAATAGATACAGTGCTTCAAATGTTTACATTTTATGTTCAATGCCGGAAATTTAGCAACTGTCACTGAGTCTGAATACAAAACGATTCGCTGTAGCAAACCAAATTATATGTAGTCAGAATCTTTAGACGATAAAATAACTATAGCCTACGTACGACGGTGACTATAAAAGGCGGAATGACTCTGCGGAATGGCATGCGGAATGAAAACAATTACGAATATACGATTTTAATATACCGTAACAAAACCAAAAAAATTGAGCCCGCGTTATTAGAAAAAGCGGTTTATTTACACTGTACTTGATGTAATTTTTCATCCGCAACTCATTCGCAATCCGCATGCCATTCCGCAGAGTCATTCCGCCTTTTATAGTCACCGATGGCTTTAATGCTTTATCATGAATTGCTTTGCTTTTTTCCACAAGGAAATGTATTCCCATTGCAACATGAACAATAATGATAAGGCTGTGAGGCTTGTTCTATTAAAGATATCAAAAGAACATAATATATGTATTTGTCCAAAAAGACGAGGCTTTCATTCGAAGAGTGCCACCCCCCTGGGGATGCTTGATGATATAATTTCCAGTCACACACAAAATACTGTTACTTGGAAAATGACTTTTGTAATTAAAAATTACGTGTATATAATTAATGCTATATTTATCTTTCGCACAGCTGCACACTTTTTTTGCGCATATGAGGTGCAGGAGTCTGCATGAAGCACATGTCTTTCATAGAAAGCATCATCAGAATCTATTGTGTGAAAATGTCAAATTTTTAAATGTTCATTTCTATACAGAATTTATGGTAGTTGCAGCATGTCGTGCAAAGCTATCGGGGCCTCTTTTGACTTTTACGTCCCTTTCCACCATTCCGCTGAGTGGAGTTCATCTCCAAAGAATTAAACCTCTGCGGAGGACCGAGTATCCGGGCTTCTTTCAACCGGGGTCAAGGAGCGGTCATATACAGGGTGTCCCCCAAAAATGTCCCCCTATAGAAATCACTCTTTTGTTCTTAAACGTGCGTTGTTATACCTCTGGGAATTTAAAATAGCTTCTAAAACGAACAGCAACACAAAAATGTCAAATTACAAATTCGTCTTACCGTCAGTTTGAGTAAGAATGGTTCAACTGACTACAGAGCAACAAGTATTTGTCGTAATAACTTATACGTCGCGTTAAATTATTTGGACGAAGGGAAGTTGTAAATATTTCCGCCGTTCATGTACAATTAAATTAAATTCCCAAAGGTATAATAACGCACAAGAGTGATTTCTAAAGTGGGACTTTTTTGGGGGACACCCTGTAGTATTTAGGCAGTTACAGATGAGACGGCAATTTGCTAATTGCATGTGTGTATACGCACTGTACAACAAATTTTCTATGACAAGTTTTTGGTTTTCTGACCGCAATGATAGCTAATACAACAATATATTGCTGACCAACCGTATCTGAGTGCTCAAATTACTTTGTCATGTTTTCTTTGTTGACCCATATAGACCATATACAGACGAGCAAAATTTGCACTTTGCCATTTTTTTCTATGACAAGTATACATTTGTTCAAAAGCTAGCATGCTAGCCTAAATATAGACGAGCAAATAAAACTTGCCAAATAAAAAACTGTCATAGAAAACATCTGCTCGACTGTAACTGGTTTTTGTATTTGGTGAATGTATACAAGGACTAAGGCCTATTTTACACGTCGAATTTCGGTCGAAATTAATTCGTCGAATTTAATGTGACAATTATGCGACGGAAATTCGACGGAAGAAGGCCTAGTTTATACGCCGAATTTCAGACGAATTTCAGACGAATTTCAGTCAAGTCATTATATCCGACGAAAATTCGACGTATAAATTGATTAAATCCGACGGGATGCATTAAATGCGACGCTGTCGAATTTTGCGACATGATCAGTCGTGTAATGCGACCGAAACGCGACACTGATTTATACGTCGAATTTCCGTCGGATATAATGACTTGACTGAAATTCGACGAACTAAATTCGACTGAAATTCGACGTATAAACTAGGCCTAACAATAGACATGGATGGCATGGGGAACAGTGGGATTTTCAAAACAATGAACAGACGATGGACATTCCGATTACTCATGGATTGTAACTGGATGGCACTATTGTTATGCAAACGCCCATTCCCAAATTCACGGTAACAACAAAGCAAACCCTAATGAGTATAATTGTACTATATAAAATGCTCGCGGTCATTTCATATTTATTTCAGTTTTCTTTCTATAAAAGGCGCGTTGAATTCTAGTCTTGTATTTTTAAAATATTTCGTTTTTCTAAGTCTTCCATTTCTTTTAATACGTACGCCACATCATACTCCAGTTCATTAAATCTTGACAACGAAACCTACAAACAAAGCAAGTTTAATAAATTGCTATACCTAAATACAATTCTGGAGTTAGATATGGATAAATTTAACATATTTTATAGCGCAAATTAATACTGTGAACGTTGGAGGCTATTTTTAGGTGACGGTCTACCAGGTTTTCGGTGGCTTATATAACATTTCCGATTTTTGGTAAGGTCTAGAATTGTGGAACGTCTCTCTTTCCATGAGATCCGTTTGGCTACACTGAAGTGCGAATAACATGACGTAGTGGTGCGTGCGAGAATAAGGGCATGTTTATATGATTCCGGCTAGGCGGGAAACTCGCCTAGGACAAAATACATTGCCGGTATGGAGCCAGTTAAAAAGGTCTTTGGTGAGAATTCCTCTTCTATTTATATATAATATATCAAGGTCGGCTTCCTGCAGCGCATTCTGGCAGGACAAATGAGGAAAGATGATACGAAGTGCTCGTTTCTGCAGCTTCTCGAGATCGTCAGATAAGTACGTAGGTAGGGAATTATGGAACACTGGGCAGGCATATTCTGTCAGAGGACGGATGCAGGTCAAATAGAATAGTCGTAGCTCGCGGAATACAAGAAATACAAGACCTGCACGTTTTAGTTGTTTAAGGAAATATAGTCTAGTAGACACCTTCCGTACAACCTCAGAAATATGTGTTTTCCACTTAAGGTCATTGTTTATGTTAAGACCTCAGATTTTGGCTGATGTGACAAGTTCGATTGATTTGTCATTAATGACTACAGGGTCAAAGGATGGTTCGGATTTTCCAAAGGAGATACGCATTTCTTTACACTTTTCATCGTTTAACACAAAGTTATTAGCTAGGGACTGCCTTGTAAAGTCGTCCACATAGCCTTGCATGCCACTTGCTTGATGCTTACAAACGGTTTCTGATAACGTTGTATCGTCTACAAATTTCCACAGATCTACACCTGCCACGTCGAGATCATTAATCATGACTGTGAAAAGCCAAGGGCCTAGTTTGGTTCCCTGAGGCACTCCAGCCGGGATGATTCCCCACTCTGAGTAACATTCGTTGCTTAGCTTTACTCTGTTTGCGGTCTTGTAGAAAATCGGTAATCCAGCACATGATCGTGGGGGGAAGGCCAAGTTTGGAGAGTTTTCTTATTAGGATATTATAGTGATCGATGAGATCGAACGCTTTTTTAAAATAAAAAAGAACGACTCTAACAGTAGACCCAGTTCCATCAGTTTCTTTATTCCATTCGTGGAGCATACTTATTAAAGCTTGTGTTGTGGATGATTATCGATCTCTTTTAGAACTGCAGGTTTGATAAACTCTTCAACCACAAAATCTTCCCCAATTTTTGACAAGATAGGTGTTAATGAGATTGGTCGGAGATGTTTGTTGACATCACATATTGGGTTTTCTTTGGGACCGGGATAATATCTGCTTCTTTCCACTGTTTCGGTAAACGGCCTTCACGGTAGGAACAGTTTAAGATATCCTTTACGGGATCAGTTAACAGGTCAGCATTCTCTTTTAATAGCCAGGTCGGGATCCCATCTGGACCATGAGCTTTCGTTGGATTCAACGATGAGAGTTTTTGGTAGACGGCATCAGAGGTGACAGAAAAGGGGCTGTCAGTCAAATTGTACTTACTAATGGCGTCGTGTGGCAAAGGTTGAAAACTGTTCATAGGGGCAAGGAAAGCTGTATTGGTACTATTAGCAACGACTTGAATGTGTTTCAGCGATTTGGTTATGTCGTCGTGAGTGTCGCACAACGACGTCATCCAACCTAATTTTTTGACTTCTTTCCACCAAAGTGAGGTTTGCACTCTTTTAAATGCTTAACCTTAGCTTGATAATATTTCGATCGACATATCTTACGTTCTCGATTTACTCTGTTCCTTAATCGTCGAAACTGGGTCTCATTTCCTTGGTCAAGGGCTTTCTGACGACCTTTAATTAAATTTTTTTAGAGTGAGATTCATCCATGGTTCGTTGAGATAGACTGTCTTAGTTCTGACAGGAATAATGCTTTCTAAACCATTCTGGATTATGCTTTCTAAACCATTCTGGAGCAAGGAGACCTTTTCTTCGCATGAAGTCGTACTGTTCAGAATGGCTGGAACGTTGACTAGCTCCAGGTACGATCGCAAAGCTACTCGTTTACTAGGGCGCAGGTCTCTTAATTTAACTTTGGTTCTCGATGGAGGGAGCTCTGATTTTGCTTTGGGATGCAACTCGACAGAAAAGTGATCAGACAGACCAAAAGGAGGGCGTTTGATTGGATTCTCATAAATGTATTTTAAGTTAGTAAGAACAAGGTCTAAGGTATTAGGCCCTCTTGTTGGAAAGTTCACAATTTGTTTTAAATTATAACTCCTTTTTAGCCTTGCAATCTTAAGTTTATTGAAATCTCCGAGAAGAATGATTCCACAGTTGGAGTATCGCGATTCAATTGATGATAAGCAACCCATGAGGTATTCTAGTATAACGGCATCGTTAGAGTTTGGTGGATGGTACACTGTTCCTAAGATTATGCTATTTATTCCTCTCGGAAGCCTTTTTGGACGGAGTTTAATCCACAGTACTTCTATAGTAGGTTTAGTTAAATCGTCGAGAACAACAAAGGGAATTGAATTTTTGACGAATGCGCAGACACCGCCGTGTAAACCTTGCTGTCGATCTTTCCGCACTAAATTAAAACCATTTATTGTTACCACAGAGTCTTGAATGTGGCTCTGAAGCCAAGTTTCAGTTAAACAGATTAAGTCTAGGTTTGCATTATGAGCACAGTGGCGAACTTCATCGATTTTCGGTGCAAGAGACATTACATTGGATAAAATCAGAGATGGTAGATAAGCTTTATCTCGGGGAGGTAGTTTTGAAAACTGGTTTGGTTTGGTAATTGGGGCATTGTGTATAGAGATTGGAATTAATTGGCGATTTTTGAAACGCCTTGCGTGATCACGTCTGCTAGGAGTAGGTTGATTCAATTCCTGGAGGCATGGACTACGTTGGGTAATACGAACCGGTATGTCTTGCGGAGGAGGTGAAATTAAGGACTTAGAGACTGAGCTGCTTCGTGGGGAGGATGATAAAAATGTTTTGTTAGGGGTTAACGAAGCATGGTTTAGAAATTTAACGTCACTCGGCGAATTACATCTACCCAATCTAGCCAATCTTTCTGTTGGCATCGGGATGCATATCGTGGAGGTCGACTGTTTTGGAAGCGCTTTAGAAGGGGACGTTGCTGTTGTTGGATGTGACCTGATTGTGTTGGAGATCGGTGAAATTTTGGTTGGCTTTTGTTTTCCGAGTATTAGATATAGAGGCATTCGACTTTTTAGGTGGTTTTGATATTTCAACCAATGGTAATTTGTTTATCCACTCTGGTGGCTGTGTTGTGAGTGTACAATGCTGGTGGGCCTCAGCAAATCCAATTAAATTATTATCGTTATCATTGGTCTTGCTCGGGTTTGGTTTCTCATTGTTACGTGCTGATAGTAGCGAATCGGTTTTTGTGCTTGGCTTTATACGGGTATATTTTGTATTATCGCTTACCGGATTATTCGACTTTTTAGGTGGTTTTGATATTTCAATCAATGGGAGTTTGTTTATCCACTCTGGTGACTGTGTTGTGAGTGTACAATGCTGGGGAGACTTAATCACATGCATTGGACACGAACGAATGGGCGAAAGACGATTTGTGTTTCATACTGTATATTAAATTCGTTCAGTTTTATATTCTGTTTAATTTTATTCTGTGTTATTCAGTTTAGTTCAGTATTAATGATTCTATTCAGAAGTAATTTGTTCAGTTTTATACTCTTATGTTCTGTTCAGAATTTCTCTCTCATGCCTGCTGTAAGATCATCACCAAATCAATCGAACGTGAAATCAATCAATCAATCAATCAATTACTCAACTGCAATAAAATCAATTACTCACCTCAAAAGATTTTATACTGCCATCACTTGATTTCACTTCCATAAAGACGGTAGGCACCAGTACCCGGTTAAGCGAGCTATTTGATAAACAGGAGACAAAACAATAACAATTGGAGAAAACGAGCACAATTTTTTCGGCATCTTTTGATTATCATTCGAGAGGCCTCTGCCTATATGCAGTAAATGCAAGTCACTTATATATCATTGGCGCAGACTTATTTCGCGAAATACGGGCCGCAAAATCAGTTTATAAAATTCATTTTGGTGTAAATTTCATACAAATTTTCTTAAATTATAGCCTATCAAGGAATTCATGGTTGTGAAATCACTGCAAGTTACAGTAAAATATATAGAGTTTACCTGGTTGATATTGTCACATCTACTCTCCATTTTAAGGATTGCAGTCCTGGTAATCTTATCTTGTTATTTAACGCACACGTTTCGATACCAGTGTGACTAGAAAAAAGCAAAATAAAAAATACATGTACAAATTATAAGAACAACTGTTGCAACTGTGCCATAAACGACGATATAGTCCTTTATGTACAGTACCTCTTATACATTACATTGTACAATACCTCTTAAATACATTACATTGTACAATACCTCTTATACATTACATTGTACAATACCTCTTAAATACATTCTTCATAATTTCATCAACAAAATTTTCGGGAATTCTGAACAAATATTAAACAAATACTAAATTATATATGACAAATGTATATATGAGCACAACATACTGTACACTTAATAATGTGTTCACCGGAACTGATGTTTATCACAAAAATTAATACTCATACAGTAAGTAATTATGTACAGAATATTTTGCCACAAAAATCCACAAATGTGCATGAACACGACATTCTTTCAAAGGAATGTCGATCGTAATCATACCAAAAAGCAAATATTAGTATTAGTATGTATAATAACGATGTATAATAACGATAGAGATGAGAAAGATCAGAAATATAAAGACATGGAAGTGAGGGAGTACAGTATGGGAGATAGAGCACTGTGTCATAAAGGTCATGAAAGTGCCATAAAATGCTATTTCAGGCCTATTCTGGCTATTATGAGTTTTTCTTATTCTTTAATGTGCAATGATAAAAGTGTTCGTTAGTATACATGTACTAAGTCATGTACTACTACTTCAGTTACAGTTCAATATTGCGTATTTTCAGTATACATTCAAATTTTGACTTTTTTTTCCAATGCTTTGCACAGCGTGATATTTATACCTAAACTTTCTTTCTGGATTTAAAAGAATGCGAAGAGATAAGCATTCTGGCGCTCTGCAGTCAATTTCAGATAGGCCTATTGAAATAAGTAATTTTTGCCCAGGAAAACCTGTCAAAAAGCACAAACTAGCTCTCATTGACTGATAAATCGAATGTTCTCATGAGCCAATTAGATATCTGATATCACTAATGCTGCATGTGGTGCCAATTTCACATTGTCTATACTACCATTCACAAGAAAGCGTTGAGCGTGAAAAGGTTTTCATGATGTTTATGTTTTGAAACGTTACATTAATTAATTATTATGTCATTAATTATGTCACGTTTTCGACATGTCACGACTATATTTATTTGACAGCGATTAATATATTATGAAAATATCCCGATGGGAATAGCTCCAATTAAAATATTGACTTTTATCAGTACGCATTTGTGCATGGACTGTTGGCATACTTTAGCCTCGCCACAGGCATCGCCTTAAGATTGGCGGGCAGAATTTGGTTGTGGGGAAAAAATGACCAACCTACCGGCCTGGTGACCCATGAGATGCCTGCGGAGGATGATTTAAAGGTGGAGAGAGTGTCCTAACAGTTGGAAGGAGCAAATTTACATACATAGTTTCACAGATTTACAATTCTAACAAAGTGGGAGTTTTGGAATGTACAAGCTTGTGTTCTTAAAAGGCGAGAGGTATACCCGCACGTGTCCTGCTTACATGCCGTAGTTTATGTTTGAACGTACTGTGCTATGTCTAGGTCTAAAAGATTGGTAAGTTTTTCTGTTCTCTGTAGTACACAAGTGGAATTAGGTTTAGTTTTGTTAGACGTTCGACATAAGTTAGTCCTCCACGTTTTTTCATCAATATCCACAGGATCAATATCCCCACCGGGGCTTCGGTGGCGCAGTCGTCAGAGCAAGCGACTTTCAAGCGACTCGCTGGGGACTCTACTCATGTGAAAAGAGTAAGTCAGCGCGCAGCCGAAAGTCGTGGGTTTTCTCCGGGCACTCCGGTTTCCTTCCACAGGGAAAGCTGACTGGGTGGGTTAGGATATATAGATTAGGAAAGTAATATCACAATTGTTGTAAAAATATATAGTGTAGGCTAAGTACGTAATATAGGTAAGCGAAATACTTGACGTAATCGGTCACTGAAAAGCCCCGACGGGGAGTGAGCTGAATAATATATGTTATGTTAATGTTGCTCTCCTCCATTGCCGACCATGTTTTATCGTTGAGTGATTTTAAAGGGAAAGACGTCGATTTTGTGTGTAAATGGCTGCAAGACAATTTTTTGGCGAAGCTAATTGATGTTTTTAAAGGTATTGTTGTACACAATTATATATCTTGTGTGAAATATATCGGTTATTTCACAAAATGTGTACTCGGAGAACTGTTATTATTAACTGTTATTATTACTACAGTCCGGGGGTGGGGATATAGCCCAACGTTTTTTGCCCGATCGCGGGATTTAGCACACTATGCCTTTCCCCGGGGTGGGAATTTAGCCACTGTCTTTCTAAAAATGGTCAATGCCCGGGGGGGGGGGGGGGTACAGATGGAATTGACTGATACATTTGTAACAACTTACTTGTATGAGATCAATTCAGCTTTGTAGGATTCTTGCTTTATTGATGTTAGTGTGTGTCTCAATGTTGCTTTCATTATTCTATGTAATCCTGAAAATAACTGCAGAATTGAATCTTCAGAAAGACTTTTATCTTTTAAATTGCAAAGCAAGTCTTGATCAACATCATAACTTTCAAGAGAATGTTTGACAACTAAATAAAGCAAATTAATATAATTATTTTAAATATTATACAAAGAAAATATATCTATAAGGATCTCACATCTCACCTGCTTCTTCAATAAGCCCTCTAAACCTGCCTGAAATAAATAATTGCCATGAGGGGCTTAATGGTCTATTTTTCAAAAATATTCATTTTTCCCACGGTAAAATAGTTTTTAAATAGCATAATAGCCTCTTTGTTCTGGTCTTGTTGGCTGGTCTGTTGTTCTCTGGCTACAAATGTTGCCTGAGTTTCACCCGAATTGATTTCAATGAAAATTCACATTGCCGCACCAAGGAATCTTTAAAACAAATGCACCTTTCTTTTGAATCACTTAAATCCAGTGCTCTAGCTCACAACAAAATTTTGATATTCCTTAAGGTACGTTTCCACGCTACGATTTGTCGGCCCGATTTTAGGTTTCTCTGAATGTTAATGACGAATATTTTCAGTTGATGATGTCGTAATGATGACGTTTGCCACATATTTTTCAAGTATCATTAACGTGCATCTGAAATCGGCCCGACAAATCGCAGCGTGTAAACGCACCTTTAAAAGCGGACACCCTGTATTAAGGGGACACTTTGTAAGTCCCGAATTGAATCTCATATAATTCCTATTATTATACATTGTAGCCACTACGTGTCTTCTGATTGGCTAATTGCTTACAGTTAAATATGGCAATCCGCTGCTAGCAGATAACTCAGTTATCTGTAGGTTGAGCCCGCAGTACGTACTTTTTAGCGAGCAGCAGCTTTACATGTACAAGAATAAAAACATGAATAAACGATGTTTTTTTGAATTTTTTTGCGTAAAAATACACTCTTTTGAAACTTTTATCAGAACTATAGTAGGTAAATTAGGTTTCCAATATTTTGTCGTTCTTGTTTTAATTTATAATTGGTTTTTACCCCGATATTTTAGAACTAAACGTTGTTTTGTGCGACAGAATTTAAATCGTTGTTTATCGAAGGAGTTTATTGACAATGCAATGTATAATAAAACAATTATTGAATTCGGTTTTTGTGATATCAGGAATTATCAAGGTCTCGGTAGTGTTATCAGTCTCTTAATTTTTCATAATCTTTACAATTTTTGCGTTTTAGTAACTATATTAACGATATTCGGCAATCGGTTCAAAGTCTATTTGTTAATTCGACTAGTACATTATTACGCGTGCGTTAATTAAGACAAGTTTTTTCACCGTAGTTCAAACATCGAAATGGGGGGGGGGGGGGGGGGCTGGTGACGAGAACCTCTGTGCGGACACCTTTAATACAGGTTTCACTGTATTATAATTTTAGACCTTTACAAAAAGCACCTTTTGCGCTTAATAAGCGACTGACGACAGTAAATGATGGATTAACACTATTTTTCTCATGAAGCAATTTAATTTCGAGAATCCACTAAAATGCTTGTTATGAAAAGGTCGTAATTGAAGCCATTCAACCAGGGCCGTGCCGATGGATAATTGATTGTGCACTGGGTTCAGCCCCCCCCCTTGGGCTCCCCATCATCTCATAAACATTAAACATAATTTCTTTTTTTCGGGGGATTTTTGAAAAATTTTTCCGACAATTTCACTCACTTTTACAATAGTTTCTAGGTCCAAACTCGGATTTTTGTTTAAAAATCAACTTTTTTTTTTATGTTTAAAAACGACGCAACGACAAAAAAAATAAAAACGACAAAAATTAAAAAATAATATTTTGTTTTTTTATATAAAATAATAAATTTATTTTTTGTTATTTTTATATAAATTATAGAAAAAGAGTTATTTAGCTTCTCGTGCCCTAGTTTCCCCCCCAGAAGCCCCCAAGATTTTGGCCCCCCCACCCCACCCCACGCACGACCCTGGCTGTGCATTCAACTTTGAGAATCTCTTATAAATTAACATAAAAGTTAAAACAGAATTTTGTGAGTATACGCGATCAGGCTTTATTTTTAAAATAAAATATATATATATCTCGCCGCGAGAATATAGGCCTGATCGCAGGTTAATACGCGACATGTCTAGTACAGTTGTTACTACAGACATAAACACCGAGATTGAAAGAAAGGAGCTTCGTTTCACTGACAATATTTTGAAGCCAGTCAGCATTTCGTCTAAACTGTCAAAGGCCTTACTCGAAATCTTAAACATTCCTTAGAAAATTCCTTAAAAATGGAATTCCTTAAAAAAATCCTTAAAACTTTGCAGAGAAATGTCGTGAACCTCTGGTCGTGAACTAAAATTGTCATGGAATAATGTCGCGAAATTTGCAATTCACATGTCATTCCGCATTCATTTCGCACAGCCATTCCGCCTTTTTCATTCACCATGTACCTACCCACCCAAAACGGCAATTTGACGTTTTGTGTGGCAAGTTTAATATAGGCGTTGCCCCTAAGCAGTGTTGTTTTGCAAATAAAAGAAGTGGGGGGCACTACTGAAAATCAAAATAGGTGCGGCAATTGGGCGTGGCCACTGGGATTTAAGTCAACGGGTAGTGTACTAGTGTCCTGGATATTATTTAGTTATATAATTTATTTCAAATAAAAAACATATTTTTATATAATGTGTACAATTGATAGTTGATACCTAAAACTAAACAAACTAAATTGGTTTTTGTATCTGCGCTTGGACAGAATATATTGCTGTCGTCCATGTAAGTAAGTAAGTAAGTAATGTAAGTTTGTTCGTTAGCTTGTAGCCAATCAGCGACAAGCATAACTACCAATCAGCGAGCAGTAGCGATTGCTGCCGCCTGTACGCAGGCCATAGTACACGGTACCCATAGTACACGGTACCCATAGTACACGGTACCCATAGTACACGGTACCCATAGTACACGGTACCCATAGTACACGGTACCCATAGTCACCTAGTGTCACACGTAAGGCTGTCAACAACAATACATCTATGAAATTGGACTCAAATTCAAAGATTTTGTACAACTTCAGCAGTTCGCTGACCGTGGTACACTGTACACCGTTGGCCTTTTAATTTACAACCATTAGTCGCATTAATAAAGATATTTAGACAAGTATTTATGAAAATATTTTAGAAGGCGTAATATGTGAAAGGTGTAACCCTGTAAACGTTTGGGTCAGTCATCTGTGCATAATTATATATCCTGAAAGTGTTAGTGATTTGTATTGCAATAATTTATTTAATGGACGAACGCGTCAGCAGTCGGATGAGACATTTATAGAGTGTCATGTACAAAGCATAACCGCATATACCTGTATTGAGAGTTTTTGAGACATCTAGAGTTAATGTATGAAAGAGCAACGCTTAATAATACTGCAATACTATAATCGTGTAACAATATCTTGCGTATTTCTAAAGAATTACATGGGTGATGTAAGTATACCGTTGTAAATATTTTACGTGTTTTATTTTAAAGAGTGAAACAGTATTATACTATAGCAAATGTTTGCTGGTGTAATATTAGTCTCCTACGCAGCCTGTTAGGTGTTCTCCCCATGTATGTGGGGAGAACACCTCGCACCCGCGAACAGGCTGCGTAGGAGACTAGTGTAATATCAGTTCATCAAAGAACGACACAATATGATATGATATGGTGGTTTGTGGCAATATAAATGTGTGTCTTTTTGTTGCGGAGACAGCTGTTGAGTAATTGTATTGATAAGGAACGACAGTTACAACACAATATTACAGCGTAGCAAATGTTTGGGGGGATAGAAGAATGCCTGCCTGTATTATTAAATATTTAAGAACGTAACATGGCCAATATTTTACTCTAACCTCGACTCTAACTTTGCAATATAATCAGCATATTTCCGTACTAGTATATTTACAGTAAAAACATAAATACCTGCACACTTCCGTTTCTGTAATTGCTTTTGTATTTCAGTATTAACATTTGATTGGTTGTCAATTACACTATCGTTTTCAGAAGTACTGTATCGCCTACAAAAGTATTACGTCGCAATGGATATAAATCATCTATAATTTCTATCGTGGTTCTGTATCTGCTACAGAAGTTTTGAAAACGTTCCTGAAATTGACAACCAATCAAATGTTAATACTGAAATACACAAGCAAATTTTACAGAAACGGAAGTGTGCAGGTAGTGTGCAGGTATTTCCGTTTTGACTGTAAAATTGTGCTGTTTGTTTACATAAGTAATGACATCTATTTTTAACTGTGATTTTGTCTATTGTTAGTTACTTCTTGAAAGGGGTGGGATCAAATTACACTGCCAAACCTTGCAGACGGTCTTTCCCCTCCTTAGCCTTGCCCGCTAGGACAGCAGTTGTCGCTTGCTGGGTCAACTCACACAGCCGAGTTGAAAATTGCACAACACCCGCTAACCGCACACACTACACCTGCTAACCGCACAAACTGCACACACTAACCGCACAAACCTCAACCAAACCGCAGTGTTAAGTTACTTGTAGGCAGTACTGTAGTGCTCTATAATGTTCCTTGATGTGGAATGTGATGTCTGCATTCTGCTTAGTTTAATGTATGCCTGGGGAAACGCCGTTCCTTCTGAGAAAATAGTGGGGGGGGGGTGGCGTTTCCCCTGCAAATTTAAATACCACTGCCCCTAAGGCATATACTGACTACTGTATTGAATCATTATAACTTACATCAGTCACCATTGTAGCAATTAGCCAGTTACATCAATTTAGTTGGTTTGGAATCCGAATATTATATAAATCGCTGGCAACTCTGCAGTCTTCAATACAGTACAACACTATTGACTACCATTGAGTACATGTGAAAACATACCTCTATTTTATAGAGGCTTTTTACTGATCCCAACAAAGGCAACAAAAATGAAAATGATCAAAGGTTAATAGTTAATACCTTCTAACAGCTTCCTAAACTTTTCCAACTTTAGGTTGACAAGGTAAGGTACCATTTTCCGCACCTCTGCAGGAATTTTAGATCCATGAAAAAGAATACTATCGCCTTGAAATGCTGGATTTGAACTCAAAGTTCCTGTTCGGTCACGCGCAGCCATGTTTGTTGTTCTTCCGTTGAATTCTGTACTTTCCCATTGCCATGTAGTACTTCATGAGAAATTAATGAAATGACCTACTCACTATAGAAACAAAGAAGTTGAGGCACCACTGTCAGTGGACTGTAGTTGACGCCTAGATTTGATACCATGTATACCATAAACCATAAATTATTTATTTTGTGATGTATTATTTTAAAATACAAAACATTAATATTACATTATACATTATCATTATACGTAACTTGTAACATAATATATATTCCTATGTGTGTTTTCTTTTCTCTTTTTTGGTATATGAGAATAAAGTTTTATTATTATTTATTTATTATTTTGGGTTTATGTGCATTTATTGTGCATTTCGTCTTTGGAAAGAAAGACAAAGTCTTACCCACTTTTTAACCATTAATCGATATACTTATTTTTGCCAATCGATTCAAGATACTTGTAATCCTGTTGACTGACAGACAAACGATCAAACACATCAAACAAACACACAAACATGCATGATTTATCCAATTTATTCACGATTGTTCTGTCAGCAAATATGTATATCAATGTGAACACATAAAGCTAAGTATTGGACATGCTTTCGTGAAAGTCTGTGCAAGATTGAAGATTCCTCATAGTTGTCAAATTATTTATTTAGCCCAATAAAAAGTGGAAAGTTATATTATTTTCTAAATGTTTGTGAAATTTTCGTATCTGAAATGGGGCCAAAATGGACCGACACTGTCTGCCCCATCTGGCCAAACCCCACCCTCTATTTGACCATTCGATCGCCCTTTGAAGGATGGTAATAAAATAACAATAAGTGAAGTGTGAACTATAAACTTCCTGTTATGTGTTTATACTATGTGTCTGTACTTGAACATATCGATATCAATAATTTGTTAGTTTATATTCTTGTTCATATGCCTTGATTAAACGGGAAATATGTTATTTACTATATCTATGTTATTACTATGAGATTTAATCAAAAGGAATTGGCGTTTATCGCTCTTCAACCAGCTGAAACGTTTGACCTTCAAGGTTTACTGTGGTTGAAAGAAAGAGATGGTTATTTTTGGCAACGTACTGAATGTGAGTGTTGTTCTTGGAAACTAGTTATTCCATTTTACTATGTCTGAATTTTTATATTTTATTTTAATATATTGTACAGTATGAAAGTGATAGTGTTTTATATACACTGACCACTCGGCAGGGATTTCATTTATAGAAGCTGGCAACCAGCGTAGACGTGAAGAAATCAGGTTTCTGTTGTTTTTTGCCTACTAGATAATTTTCTCTTTTAAATATGTATTGTTTACGAAACAACGCTGACTATAGTTATCCGTCTCGACTTTTGTCGCACCAATAATTTCATATTTATTTTCTTGAAGAGTTAGACTGAATGATTATTTAGTAACTGATAACCTGATCTCGATATAGAAGCAGTACTGTTTTCGATTGGCCAGTTTATTATTAAACAGCCTAATATTTTAGGCTGATGATATTTTATAAACTGCTGTGAAGGTACTGTATCTGGACCGGATCAATTGAAGTTAACGACCCCCGCCCCAAGGGAGTCGTATACTTCAATGGCCATTGAAGTATATGACCCCCCCAACAAATAGCTTTTTATCAAGATGGCATTGAACTTGTTTTCGCCAGCTCATTCTCGCCACATAAATTTGTCAAGATATGCGGGCAACATGTCGAGACAAAATTGCAAAACAAAACACCTCAAGTGCATATTATTGGTCATATTGAAAGTCTTTGAATTTGTTGCATGGTCAAAAAATCAATGAACTGAAACATAGACAATAGAAGGGAAGTCATAAAAATTCCTTTGAAACAGACACAAACACGAAAATCCGTAAATTTTCAGGATTTAATACAAAGGGGTTCGAATACTTCAATCCGAATATTTGTTATTGAAGTATACGACCCCATTGGCGTAGGGGGGTCGTTAACTTCAATTGATTATCCGGACCTTCATCCTTCATTCATCCTAATATTCATCCTAATATTCATCCTAATATTCATCCTAACATTCAAATTTCAAAAATATTATATAACAGGTAATTCAAGAAATGTAAGGTCTTTCTCACCCCCCGTGATCTTTTGAATTTGGCCATTTTTCCATGGGCACTTTCATAAATTTTAAATGTATATTATCTGGGGATCAGAATAGTTTCAGAATGCAGAAAATACCATTTTAGAACCTTCAGATTTTCAACATTTTCCAGGGGAGCATGGCCCTGGATCCCCCAGGCGATAATCTGGCCTCAAGCGGATTATAGTTGCACCAATGCTAACATCATGGCTACCACTGCAAAGCCTCCCACACTGCTACCCTCCCACACTGCTACCCTCCCACCCTGGGGACAACTTTTAGAACTTGATAGACTGGTCTCAGCCATGATACTATAAATAGCTTCAAGTGCGACATCAATAAACAAAGTGCAAAGTGATGAGTGTTGGGCGCTGCCACCCGGCCCCACCCATCGTGGGCAGAACCCTGAATTCTGCATGCAATATAACGAAAAAAATAACACTCGTTCTTTCACTATAGTGTGGCAACTTGAATATGGGCATGGCCCCTAACAAAAGAGTGAAAAGACAATTTTAGTTATGCACGGCTGCTAAAAAGTCAACTACATGAGTTTTGTGTGTAGTTTGTGTATTAAATGACGATCACTGAAAAAGTATGTATCTTGGTTATATGCATACAATGTCTGATATAAAATTCAGCAAAACATGTCTCTTCTATATAAACCAACCTTGTTGCTTTAAAACCTATTTCACAATTTTGAAATGAGTTTCAACGCTCAGTATGTTTTAGGAAAGCTACATACAGTTGTATGAAAGTTGGATTTTGTATATCAAATCTGTCTTCGTGCTGCAACTAATAAAACCTTTGCAATTTCCTTTACATGTTTTTTGGCAGATTTAATGGTAATTTGCTACATGTCAAAATAAACATTGTCTTTTGAAACTTCAAAATTAGTCTTTTTCTTAGCCTTTAAAAATTAGTCATTTAAAAATTGTGAAACAGTTTTTATATTATTGTGACATGCATGTTTGGTTTAGAAGAAACATGTTTTGTTGGATTTATATAAGTACAGTATGCCTTCTTGACTTTATAATTATACAACCGAAATCGTGTATTCAGTTTTCAGTGATTGTCATTTAATACACGAACTACACGTAATTTCGTAAAACTCCTGTAGTTGACTTCTTATGAGCTGCGTGTAATTGTGTGTAATTAAAATTGTCTTTTGTTATATTTGTGCATGCTTCGTGTAGTTGTTGAGTGTAGTGCACAAGCTGTGCGTGTAATTAAGCTTCGTGTGCACACACACAGGTGTTGCAAAACTTTTGAGTCACATTGTACAATAAAGTCACATTTGATTTTGTGTTGTGAACACATTCAATTTGGGGAGCATAATAAGGAAGTGTTCAAACATTGGAATAAGCAATTATCATGTTTCAGATAACTAACACATACTTTTGGAGATAGTCTATCATGGCCTTGAGAGTAGGTTAAATCCTATGCACGAGAATAACCCTTTCCAACACTATATCCAGTGTAACTCTCCCCAAAGGCGTTCAACACTATTGAAAATCGTTATCCCTCTGACTGAGAACTTAAACTGCTTCAATATGAAAACTGTAGCCGAAACTGTTGCTGACGATTCCAGCTAAACTCGGAATAGAACAAAGCCAACTTATGACCAATGTACTGTAGGAGATAATGGAACACCATCTTGGGAGGGAGAGACCCAAGGCCCAAGACAGGCGAATAATTTTATCATGAGGTGCCAAATACAGACTCATAGCCAGGACAAGAAATGTATATCTGGACCTGATTAGCCTAGATGAACCAAATAGCCCTTGCGAAAGCAACACACTTAGACTTTTTTTGCTGTCAAAAATTAGATAAAAATTTCAAGACTCCAGTATTCATCAATACACAGCCCAAAACATGACGTGATTCTGGAAATTAGCAAAATGTCCCACAACGCCGAATACAGCAGGTGTAAGGTGCGCAGGATGATCCGCACCCCAGCGAAGGGTCTTGAAAACCCAGATCCAATTCTTGTATGTGGTGCTTCGTTGTGGAGACAACCACTAGAAAAGAATAAACAAGTAGCAAATAGCACATTAAAAACCACTCAGATTCTGACAGCTCAAGTAGCCATAGCTCAGTAAAAATTCAAAGTATGCATGTTGACCAAATGCAGAATTTTAGCCATAAAGACGTCCAGGAACGTCCAGAGAGATTCTGAGGGGGGTATTCAGAATTGCACTGGGGCACCATACGGCGGAATGTCTGCAATTGAAATTGAGAAAAGACATCGGCTAGACGATTCAATCCGGGACATGAGACACCGATAATACAAAACTATACTACGGGAATAGTTGCAGAGTTGCCGAAACTGAACGCGTAAACGGCACCACGCATTACCCCAAAGGTGGGCAGCCACAACGACGGGAAGGCAGTTGACATAGGCTGAGGAAGGAATGACCAGGAATGATAAAACCAGTCGCCAAAACCGCAAGCCCTTGAAGCTATGGTGCTGGCAGCAGGAGACAAAAAGAAACTGTTTACATTCCAGGCAGTAAATACTGGTACAGTACAATAGTCATCGGTATTGTGGAAAACATGGGAAACATCATAAAGACCCAAAGATAAAGGCCTGGTTCACATGATCTGACTTGTCGGAACGGATTCTCCCCCTGACGTATGTAATTTACTGCATTTGCTGACAAGAGTAAGGCCATTGGCTCATACCTGGCGAAAAGTGTAGTTGTTGCTGTATTGTGTGAAGTCACATACGGTATAGACGGCCGGCCAAAGATCTGAAAGTTAAACTCTGATGGCATTTTTTGTTACAAGCTGCCAACTAGCATTTTCTTATAGTTTAAAGGTGATGTAAAGTCCCGATGTAAACAAACCGGCAACGTCCGTTTGTTTACATTTTAAACACGCTATATTTAAAAAAATATGATGTGTTCTGGTTCGCTATGCTTTAAATAAATACAGATTCGATTTTCTGATTTAGGAGATGTCAAATTTTAGTCGAAACAACGCGAAATTTGGGCATTGTTTACATCGCAGGATCCCCCATAGAACATGCGCAGAATGGACTTTACATGGTCTTTAAACATTGGTGAACAAGATTATATGTGTTGGCACTTCTGATTTTGACTTTACAGCCGAAGACTTGAGAATTTCGATATTTTGCCTATTAAAGTACTATGTTGACTAAAAATGCAAAATTTCTTATTATAACTTATGCATTAATTAGGGCATTTTCCACATTTTTGAGCGTTAAAATCTCAAAATAGGCTACGAAACCCGTACTACCCGCTTAATTGTCTTATACATACTTTTTTGCGTACTTTCTTATGGTATATCGTAGACTTTAATTCAGCGTCGGCCACGGACATATAGAACAAATTGAGGGTTGCTTCGCGTGTGCCTAAAAGATATAAACAAAATCTCGACGTTTCGAGCTAAAGCCCTTCGTCAGGAGAAATTAGTAGACAGATAAACACATTACATCAGCTTTTATAATGAAAATAAAGTAGTCATAACAATCATAACAAAATAGAATTAATATGTAAAGATATAGACTGCGTGCAGGCTTCGGCCCGATTATAGGGTCGAATATTCTTATGGTATAGTTTATTTTTGTTAAAAGTGAACTTGAGATTTTGCATTTTTAGTCAACATAGTACTTTAATAGGCAAAATTTAAAAATTCTAAATATCTTTAAAGAAAAAATCAGAGGTGTTAACAGATATAGTCTTATTCACCAATGTACAAACTATAAGAAAATGCTATTTGGCAGCTTGTAACAAAAGATGCCATCACACAAATATTTTAGAACAATTTTAAGTGTTGGCCGGCCGTCTAGTAGGAGGAGAATCTGATCGTGTGAACATGCTTTGACAGTTGTTCAGTCAGAAATGGAGCCGAAGGAAGAGCAAAAGGATGCACCATGAAAATAAATAACTATGCTTCCACTTAGAAACTTAGGCATCACAACTGCTGGACCTAACTCCACCACAGTTTTGGTGAAATAATGCAACCAATGAGAGTCGTTGCTGATACCCTGTTTTTTGAGATCAGGGGCTAGAAATGGTCCATAATGCACCGAATTGATCCCATTAAAAACTTTCGAAATAGCCCAAGACTGATACCAATGGTATGCCAAAATATATGCCTGCCCCATATTCGAAGCATAGGCATATTAACAATTACAACAAACATATACACAAAAACCAATAAAGAAATAAGCTGAAAACACTCACCCCGAGTAATCCTTCTGCCATCCGTCAAAACACAGGTTCAACTAACGTGACATGTGCCAATTTTTTGGTTTCTTTTAACAGCGTATACAGAACGATGGTGTCGATTAAAAGGAAACCTGTTATTTTATTGTAAAGGAAATGAAAAGGTAGAAAATTACTTGTTTTTCTTTTTTTAAGTATGGTTTCAGATTAAAACAGAATACAAACGAAAACAAAGCAGTTTGATAAAACTCTTGATTTAAGATAAAAATGTACTGATGTAGTAAGAAGTTCACGCCAAAACTATGTCACGTCAATAACTCGTGAACTGAAAATCTATTATCTTGTGTTTTCATTTTCAGACCTCGGAACTTGCTGGCTTGTTAGTCTTGGAGCGATGCAGTATCAATAAAGATCTGACTTCTAGCAGGAAATATGCATTTACTCTGGGTATGCCTGACCTAAGTATATCTACTGTAACAGAAAATGTTTTATCAACACTCCGACGTAGCTAGTAAATTAACTATAACATTACCAATTGTGAAAAAGTCACGCGACTAGTAACGTTACCCATTGTTGAAAAGTCGTACGACCAGTAACGTTACCCATTGTTGAAAAGTCGTACGACCAGTAAAGTTACCCATTGTTGAAAAGTCGTACGACGAGTAACGTTACCCATTGTTGAAAAGTCGTACGACCAGTAAAGTTACCCATTGTTGAAAAGTCGTACGACCAGTAACGTTACCCATTCTTGAAAAGTCGTACGACCAGTAACGTTACCTGTTGTTGAAAAGTCGTACGACGAGTAACGTTACCCATTGTTGAAAAGTCGTACGACCAGTAAAGTTACCCATTGTTGAAAAGTCGTACGACCAGTAACGTTACCCATTCTTGAAAAGTCGTACGACCAGTAACGTTACCTGTTGTTGAAAAGTCGTACGACGAGTAACGTTACCCATTGTTGAAAAGTCGTACGACCAGTAAAGTTACCCATTGTTGAAAAGTCGTACGACCAGTAACGTTACCCATTGTTGAAAAGTCGTACGACCAGTAACGTTACCCATTGTTGAAAAGTCGTACGACCAGTAACGTTACCCATTGTTGAAAAGTCGTACGACCAGTAACGTTACCCGTTGTTGAAAAGTCGTACGACCAGTAACGTTACCCGTTGTTGAAAAGTCGTACGACCAGTAACGTTACCCGTTGTTGAAAAGTCGTACGACCAGTAACGTCACCCGTTGTTGAAAAGTCGTACGACCAGTAACGTTACCCATTGTTGAAAAGTCGTACGACCAGTAACGTTACCCATTATTGAAAAGTCGTACGACCAGTAACGTTACCCGTTGTTGAAAAGTCGTACGACCAGTAACGTTACCCGTTGTTGAAAAGTCGTACGACCAGTAACGTTACCCGTTGTTGAAAAGTCGTACGACCAGTAACGTCACCCGTTGTTGAAAAGTCGTACGACCAGTAACGTTACCCGTTGTTGAAAAGTCGTACGACCAGTAACGTCACCCGTTGTTGAAAAGTCGTACGACCAGTAACGTTACCCGTTGTTGAAAAGTCGTACGACCAGTAACGTTACCTATTGCTGAAAAGTCGTACGACCAGTAACGTTACTTATTGTTGAAAAGTCGTACGACCAGTAACGTTACCCATTGTTGAAAAGTCGTACGACCAGTAACGTTACCAGTTGTTGAAAAGTCGTACGACCAGTAACGTCACCCATTGTCGAAAAGTCGTTCGACCAGTAACGTTACCCATTGTTGAAAAGTCGTACGACCAGTAACGTTACCCACTGTTGAAAAGTCGTACGACCAGTAACGTTACCCATTGTTGAAAAGTCGTACGACCAGTAACGTTACCCATTGTCGAAAAGTCGTTCGACCAGTAACGTTACCCATTGTTGAAAAGTCGTGCGACTAGTAACTTTACCCATTGTTGAAAAGTCGTTCGACCTGTAACGTTACCCATTGTTGAAAAGTCGTGCGACTAGTAACTTTACCCATTGTTGAAAAGTCGTGCGACTAGTAACTTTACCCATTGTGTAAAAGTCGTTCGACCTGTAACGTTACCCATTGTTGAAAAGTCGTGCGACCAGTTACGTCACCCATTGTGTAAAAGTCGTTCGACCTGTAACGTTACCCATTGTTGAAAAGTCGTGCGACTAGTAACTTTACCCATTGTGTAAAAGTCGTTCGACCTGTAACGTTACCCATTGCGGAAACCTCGCGCGGCCAGTAAAGTTATCTATTTTGGAAAAGGCGACTAGAAACGATTAGATCAAATAGTGTACGGGGAAATTTGTTTTATTGCCCATCAATTAAACCCTTTGATATCAACAATTTTTTGTTCAATTTCATTACATTTGACAAATCAACTTTTCAAACGGCTTTATTTAATACATAGACGAAATGACAAGACTTGTAAAAGTATGTTTTTAATCGTGGTCTTGGCCTAATTTCTGGTTGCCCGTTGAGACATAAGTCAAGAGACTTTGGTTGCCCGATTTTGCGGGCCCTGTGCGCAGCTTGTGGTAGACACAATTCGCCTGACATCTAACTGTACCCCGTAAAGTTTTTTCAGAAAAAATACGTTGCCAGTTGCAGGGAAAATAGGCCCTTTCAATAACGTCAAAAATATGACAAGACAATGAGTGACTGGATATGACGGAGAGCAGTGGCATTTTCAAAACAATGAAAGGTCAATGGAACATTCCGATTACTGGATCGTGACTAGATGGCCTATTGCCTCGTGTAACATAGCCTTGCCTACAGTGAACCAAAGTAATTTTCTATCTGCTGTTATTTGAAATCATCATCCGCAGTCCGATGGCGATGCAAGCTGGTGACAAAGTGTCGAGTGTGAAACAAATAAACATTGCTAGTCACGAAATTTTTATTAAATAGACTTTAGCCGTTTAAATGCGCTCTGAAAGCTAAGAATTACAAACTTCATGTACTATGATAAAACCGATAATATACGCTACAGTATATACTAAAGGTTTAGGGGGAAAAATGACTTTCAAAAAGGCAAAGATTTTATACGTGATATGACCGTCTGCCAAATAGACATAATTTTACTTAAAGCAGAATGACTCCGAAAACAGTACACTACATTAGCAAGATTATAGTTACTGAATACCTAATTAAGTGTGTTTTGGTTCATGAAATGTTGGAGAGTGCTCAATGCCGAAAAGATAGAGCAAGTCTTACCTCAAAATCTTCACAGTGAAGATTTTCAGGTAAACCAACCTATAGAATAACATATATTATTAGGTACATAATTATAGTGAAACAAAATTTTACGATATAGATAAAAGTGTTGAACTAACACCCGAATAGTTTATTGTAACCACTTGAGTCATGTTCGCCGATGTGAAACAGTCTGGATCTTTCTTGTGTTTTGTGTGCTATGTATGCAAATCAGTCCTTTCTAATTGTAGAGGTATATCGACACCTTGTTACACCGACCACTTTTACATGTTCACTACCGTTACAATTGCGACCGTTACGATTAAATGGAATATTTATAGGCTTCAGTATTTTAATACGCCCTTGCGCCGCCTGGCTTATAACGGGATTTTTCCAGATGCGCCCTTTGCTTTTGCTTAAAAAATAGGCATTGCTGCAGTTGTTTGGGTCTTAACTACATGAAAGAGATTGAAAATACTTCGATGTTTCAAACGAAGGCTCTTCCTTAGTAGGCTATAGTGCTCACTATACTGCAGTATAAGCTTCTGATCAAGAGTCTTCGCTCGAAACGCCGAAGTGTTTTGATCTTTTTCAGGTAGTTTAACCCGTTCAGACACAAACCACGACAGTTTAATGTGGAATACTACCTAAACTTATCTAAACCCCTACGTTTGAGATATCTTCAAACTTTTTAAGTACACAAATTGTTCGAAGGAAACGCATTGCTTCTTTTCGTAATAACTTATTGCGCCAATAGAACACGATGGAATTGAGAACTGAGGCAGAGAGAATAAGTGTGGTACTCCAAGAACTTAAAGCAATTGCCTTGAACGTGGCTTTTGTTGTCATACCATTCTCAATGGCAGCAGGAAAATAGCAACATACTGTACACAACAAAACCAAAAGGCATGATTTGGCATCGCGTACCCCACGCAGAAAAGCCTTTCCGCGTTGAATGTTTGAAGATTCTGTCGTCAAGTCAATCCTCCGTCTGTTATAAACAGCCATGAAAATTCTCGTATGCATAAAAACCATTCCTAGCATTGTTAAAGATATTAAAAGAGTTTTCATAATTTTAACTGTACTTTTGTTAAGGTGATATGCAAAAAGGTAGCCTCTTAGAATAAGGACAAACCATAGGAATAAGAGAATATTGAGAACACGCCTGTTTGTGGTTTTTGTTTTATGAAAAATTGGGTGTATAATTGACAAATATATTTCAAAATTTAGCACCAAAAAGGTCATAATTGATGTAGTTAATAATATATCCAGTGTTTGGTAACTCATCATGACATTGAAACAATTTTCATTTCCATATATTTCCCTGCTCAAATGTAGCAAAAATAGCGGTTCTGCGATGAGTCCAATTGCCAAGTCGTTGGCAGATAAAACCATAACAATAAAAAGCGTAGTTTTCCGTCTTAACTGTGACGATTTACAAAACGCGTGTATGGCCAGGTAGTTTAGGACTATAGTCAGAAGTGTTTGTATAATATTATAGGATAAACACACCACATGGCTAACATAATATGGCCAGCTAGGAAAGCGAGTGACAAATGGAAACGCTAAATTTTTCCAAACGCAATTTTCCAGATATTTATCAAATTCTGCAGTTGGTCTTATTGATGTTTCGTTCCGTACCATGTTTTCCCAAGTTTTAATAGCGTAGTACTTTTTTATTTTCAGAGCAGTGTATATAGATTTCTTCTTGCGTGTGTGCAGCTGTGTAATGTCTAATGAGTATATAGATGCCCCGATGGCCTATAACACTTTATTTAAATAGTGCAAGCTTTAATTTAACATAATAATAAAGAGAACACTCAAAATTATTGTTTTTGTCAGACCGAGTGCCAGATGGTCATCTGAGATGCAGACGTGACTCTTGAAGTTAGATAAATAAAGGGATAATGAAATGACTATCTCTAGCATATTATCAAACATCACTTGTACAATCGTAATTTAAAAGCTCAAGGGGCCATTGTTGCAAACCTTACAAAAATTGGTCGTTGATTCGGGTATAACCCGGATTAATGTTTAGAAAGTTTACTATTACATTGCCCTCGACGTGGATCAATGTCTTAAAATGGACATCAGTCTGTATTCTTCTTCGTAGGTTGATTTCTTTTTGGGTGTCACAAACTTGCATTTCCACACCTGTACAATCACTTGTGATTACGAAATCGCCCACGCGATTCAAAATGGCCGCCGTTAAGGAGCGCGCAACTAAAATGCAGAAATTGTCTGTGGAGACCAAAAGATAAAGAGAATGGCAAATAGAACATTTCTAGGCGTAATTGTAGACGAACAGCTTAAATGGCACGACCATATCGGTACCCCATGTCAGAAATGTTGCTCTGCTAAAAATGTTCCTCTGATAAAAACTACACGATCTGCGATGTACAACACTTTAGTTTTACTGTACTTCACTAACTGCTCGACAATGTGGCACCATGCATGGAAATGTCTAAAATGGGAACCGATTGAAAATACCTTTAAATAACGCGATGAAGTAATGACATTTATAAGGCAATACGAGGAATGACACCGGTATACTTAACAGATTCAGAACCGTTTAGTACATACCAGGGTCCGGTTGTGCGAACGTCGGAAAGCGCTGTCAACCGGATATTGATTTGTTTGTTGATTGGTATAAATAAAACCCAGATTAAACCTTAGTATTTATAGATTATAAGTTTCATTCTATTAATTACGAGGATCCGTAGTTTTGTAGATTTTCATGCATTTTTAGAACGGTTGAAAAAATCACTATATATACGGTGGATAGCGCTATCCGGCCTTCATACAACCGACCCCAGAACAATAATTACACACTGAGAAGCAACGATCGAAAATTACCAAAACCCGCGTAGCCGTATCATGGAATAAACATCCCCATGAAATTGTCGACAAGTATGAGTATCTCTCAATAGATTCGTGTAAACGATTAATAGAGAACAATAATATTATGTTAAATAATAGTAATAAACAAGTACGTTGCCCACTGTGGAAAAGTCGTGCGACCAGTGGCGTTACCCATTGTTGAAAAGTCGTGCGACCAGTAACTTTACTCATTGTGGAAAAGTCGTGCGACCAGTAACTTTACTCATTGTGTAAAGGTCGTCCGACCAGTAAAGTTACCTATTGTTGAAAAGTCACGCAACCAGTAACGTTACTCACTGTGGAAAAGTCGTGCGACCAGTGGCGTTACCCATTGTTGAAAAGTCGTGCGACCAATAACTTTACTCATTATGGAAAAGTCGTGCGCCAGTAACTTTACTCATTGTGCAAAGGTCGTACGACCAGTAAAGTTACCTATTGTTGAAAAGTCGTACGACCAGTAACGTACTAACGTTACCCATTGTTGAAAAGTCATTCGACCAGTAACGTTAACCATTGTTGAAAAGTCGTGCGACCAGTAACTTTACTCATTGTGCAAAGGTCGTACGACCAGTAAAGTTACCTATTGTTGAAAAGTCGTACGACCAGTAACGTACTAACGTTACCCATTGTTGAAAAGTCATTCGACCAGTAACGTTAACCATTGTTGAAAAGTCGTACGACCAGTAACGTTACCCATTGTTGAAAAGTCATTCGACCAGTAACGTTAACCATTGTTGAAAAGTCGTACGACCAGTAACGTTACCCATTGTTGAAAAGTCGTACGACCAGTAACGTTACCCATTGTTGAAAAGTCGTGCGACCAGTAACGTTACCCATTGTTGAAAAGTCGTACGACCAGTAACGTTACCCATTGTTGAAAAGTCGTACGACCAGTAACGTTAGCCATTGTAAAGGTCGTACGACCAGTAACGTTACCCATTGTTGAAAAGTCGTGCGACCAGTAAAGTTACCCATTGTTGAAAAGTCGTACGACCAGTAACGTTACCCATTGTTGAAAAGTCGTGCGACCAGTAACGTTACCCATTGTTGAAAAGTCGTGCGACCAGTAACGTTACCCATTGTTGAAAAGTCGTACGACCAGTAACGTTACCCATTGTTGAAAAGTCGTACGACCAGTCGCGCGATCGACCTTTTGCGATCGTTTTCCTTTGAATTATGAGCCCTCGACCGTCGAGGGCTCATAATTCAAAAGAAAACGATCGCAAAAAGTCGATCGCGCGACATTTTGCACTGAATGGAAATCAGCCTTAACCAATAATGCAATAATCTAATTTAATTTTCAATTTCCGTAAACTCGCGTTTTTATTGGTCAATTTGTACCACGTGTGTGCATTTTATATAGCAACAACGCACGGTCGTGCCGCTCTGGCCGTGCCGCTCTGGCCGTGGCCGCTCTGGCCGTGCCGTTAACAGACAGCTTTAGCGAACACCAGAGGCGAACACAACGCGACGTCAAAGAGGACGTGAAAATGGCGTAACAATGGCGTGATATGCCCATCTATGGATGTGCCCACGCCATTTTTACGCCATTTTCACGTCCTCTTTGACGTCGCGTTGTGTTTGCTAAAGCTGTCTAACACAGTGAACTCAATTTGGTTACCTGGAACGATAACTGGCACTGAAAAGTGAAGCCAAAATAACAGTGCCTACGCCATCAAACGTGATTGATTTCACAACGGCCAAAGTTCAAAATAAGTTCACGAAAATAGAAAAAAAACTTGAATATCTGTTAAAACCTGCACGATAGCTTATCTTATCCCATATTTTTATGGCATTCATAAACTTTTTGCACAAACTAGCTTATACGCCTTATACGACTGACAAAAAACAAAATATTTTCGCTGTTTGAACAAAAACACTGAGAAAACTAACTTACTTGAGTGACAAAGATATGTTTTCCTCCTAGTTTTCCTTCTGTAATCTTTTTTAGCCCGTTACAAAGGAGAAACTACTTCGATTTGCAAAAAAACTGTTGTTTTTTTCAAAAAAATAACACAAAAAATAGAGTTTACGTACGGACCGCGCAGTAAATAAGTTGTGGGGGACTGAAACTGACGTACGGACCGCGTGAAATTGACTTTTGAGGGACTGAAACTGACGTACGGACCGCGTAAAAGGACTGGGATTTAGGCTTCACTTTTTTCCGCCTGAATGATTGAATGTTATCGTTCCAGATATTAGAAATTTATGGAGTTCACTGGTCTAACACAGTGAACTATAAGTAAACTTATAGTTCACTGGTCTAACATAGTTTATATCAGCACGGCAAGATGGCGCCCGAATTCACGAATGGAAAAGTTTATAAGATTTCGTTTATTTTAAACCGAAGACAATCCCAAAACCACGAAGTGGCCAAATTTCTAAAATAATTCCGTATTTAAACGTAAACATGTGTTGTTTATTTAGGGAATATAAGTTGAATGAGTGGCGAAACGGCGAAGCCGGTTGAAAATATATTCGTAATTCGGCAGACAGATTAAAAATAACAACAAGGTTGTTTCTTATATAAAAGCTATTTGTCGTTTTAAAATATTCTAAAAACACTTTTGAATATTATCAAAACTAAACAAGGAACTAGTAAACAGTTAGTTCAACAAAGTTTATAGAATGTTTTTGCTCATAATTAATAAATACAAAAATACCGCCAAAGCGTTTACTCAAATTGAATATTAAAACGTTTAAAGCACTCTTTGTTCGTGCATTATCGTGATTTACAAGCACTCGTTCACGAACAAGGAACTCGAAGTTTAATACTGCACTCGACTACGTCTCGTGCAGTAGGAAACTCTCGTTCCTTGTTCGTGAACACGTCGTGCTTGTAAATCCCGATAATGCACTCACAGATCGAGTGCTTTAATCCTTAAATACAATAATGCAATAATGTAATATGCAATAATGCAAAGGAATATCGTCGATTATTGTTCTTATTTTTGAAGTTTACGTTTTAGTATTCGACAGACAAGATGAAGGACAACATTACCATTTTGCGGCAAATTCTGAAGCTGAATATAACGACTGGACTAAACGCATAAAAAATGCAAGGTAATGCATGTTGATAGCGACAAGCGTATTTTCTGATATAGCCAGTGGGAACTGAACTCGTAATTTTAAGGTCTTTGTACATAAACATTATTTTATTTATCTCAAGTTGCCCGATCATGAGGACAAATAGGAGAAGAAATGTGAAGAAAAATTTTAACTTTCTAAATTTGATGTCCAGTTCTTAGTTGATCAAATATTTTGAAAGTAGTTACTCTATAATGGTTATTTTTCTAATACTGAAGCGTGTACATCATAGTGCATAACACACAATGTTACGAGGCAGTTGCATGCAGGTTATGGCGGTCACCTCACCGTTTCTTATACTGTGCGTTAGTATACCTGCATGGGCCCACGGTAATTGGCAACTGCTGTTGTGGTACCTCTGCCATTTTTGTTCTCGTTTATAATTATTTCTTTTCGGGTTTTTATATTAAATTCAATAAATTCATATTCAAATTAAATACATAGGCTAGTCGCTATGTAAAGTAGTTAGTTTTGTTGCTTATATTGCGTCTAGTTGGTATTTCAGTCGGTGTCTGTTTAGATTAAACCGTAGCTTATAGAATTTTACACATTATTATCATGATGATTGATGATATATATTTACAGCTACGAAAAGCTTAAAGAAAAATTACAGAAGCTTTGTGAACAGATAACTGAGATGACTGGTGAGGTAAACACCATATCGTTGTTACCAATTATTTATTTTTATTCTTTAAGTGTTGGACGTTTATTATATGTACTGTACAGACTATACATATAATATGAATGATGCTTCGTAGTTTCAGTGACACAAAATAGACTGCATTATGGAGCGCACTTCAGTCAGAGAATTATATAACAAGAGATATTGGCAGATATAGTTTTGTTAACCCCGCGCTATTAATGTGCAAGATTAACGTTCACATGAGACCGGACGAATTAAGAACCGTACGCAAATTCCTCTCATTCCATTTGATTATACGGAAATTCGTCCAGTTAGTTGTACTCGAATTCGTCCGATTGCATGCATCCGTTGTGAAGTCAAAACGCGAAATCGTGCACGATTCCGAATTCATCTGATCCCGTGTGATCGGGGTCTAACCCCGTTTACACTACACCGGATCCGCATCGTCACGACATCAATTTGAGCCATATCAAAGCGAGTTTAGCCCCCCAAATTATAATAGTATGATCGATTCAACAAAATCAGCTAACTGGCAAAAGCCTAGGGTCAGGGACGCCGTAAAACGGCTTAAATTGATGTCGTGACGATGCGGATCCAGTATAGTGTAAACGGGGCCTAATAGTCTTTCCTTGACAATCGCCTGGCGTTAGAGTTAGAGTTAGAAGATGGCGCTTAGGTGCATTACTTCTAAATAGACAACAAACTGAAACGTATTTGCAGATGCAGACAGTATAAAACTGCACTTTTGTAATTAATGCACTTTTGTAAGTAAATGTTTCTTTGGTGATTAAAAATAGTAATGACAAGAGAATTTCAAAAACTGATTTAATCGTTTAGCGTAGAGCTACAGTGTGACTGGCTACAGTACTGTACTTGCAGTTGTTTTAGTATGGCTCTATTTGCTTATTTTTAGCACCCACTGCCGCCAAACCATCCATTCCGTGATGACAGCGAGGTAAACATGTCCCTACGCTTATGTACGTCTATGTACATCCATGTACATCTCTATGTATGTCAATGTTATAAAATAGAAATGAAAATTTCCTTTTATATCACTCTTCTTTTATATGGAAGAAAGTGCATTAATTTTCGAACAAATGAGTTTATAGAAATATTGATATGGGGCGCCAAAGCGGACAAAATTTTCTAAACATCAAAAATTCGTTCGGAAGTTGAAAATTGTATTCCAAACTCAAAATATTTATTGCAAACTTAAAATTTTAATGGCTATAACTCATAAAAAGCTTTCTAAACTTTAAAAAAGCTTTCTAAACTTATAGTATGTGTTCGATGTAGTGAATTTGCATTCTAAACTTCAGTTTCGTTCTAAAATAATCTAAACTCAAAATTCATTCTAATTATGATCCTTTGCGAGCTTGCTTCATGTAAACCTTTCAGACGTGACTTCCCAAGAATGCCAATTTGTCGTAGGCAAAATAGTTTCGTTTCGTTAATATTGAAACACAATTTCGCGATATTCTAAATGCTACCAAGTCAGTTCTTCAAGAAGTAAGTAATTTACTTTCATTAAATAATGTCACAGTTGACCAGCTTGAAATATTAGTATCCAGACTCGATGATATCTGCTGTACATCATCGCTTTAAATTTAATATAGTTGGCTCAACAAACGAACCTAACCAAGAGTTACATTTACTCGCTGAATTTTTGCATTATGCTTGGTAGATTAAGTGTTCTCTGAACTAGTCTAGGACCTGTATAGGAGTTTGTATGCGTTTCATTTAGCACAGGCAATCTCAACTGTTTTAGGGTAAAATGACCATGGCGGTCAACATGGCATATGTGCCAAAACCTGAATCCGGGACGAAAGTCCTGAAAATGACCCCGCCCTGAAACGGCAGTGCCGACATAGCTCTACCTTCCGAAAAGCAAAAGCGACAGCCTTTCTGAAGTGCTTATAGTGTTTAGAAGGTTGCTTTTAGGGGTAGTTATTGGAAGGAAAAATTTGTCTAAGTATAATATTTTACAAGAAAATGACCATGCACCACCCCAGGTCAACTGCTAATTATCCATGAATAATTAATCTGGCAGAGATTAAATTTTCTTATTTCCTGACAATTTTTATCATGGGATGAAAAACTATGCTTAATTTAATATAATTATTGTAGATTTCATAAGGATTGACATTGTTTTGTTTAAATATAATACATGTTATTTCACTTACCCCCCACCAAAACACGATTTCAGCCATATTTTGCCGTCTTGTTTGCTTTTTATCGCCGAGTCTCGCAAGTATCATCCAATTGTTGTACTTTTACATAATGATAGATGGCTAAAGAAGATTTCAACCAAGTTTCGTCAAGTTTTGAAGCAGTGCAGTGTATTTTATCTTCGATATTGTGTCGTTCGATATTTCGTCAAATAGCGGCCATTGCAATGCCTCGCCGCTTCTCTTCCCGATAAATGCCACTTCTTCGTCTTCATATATATTTAGATTACAGTATCCAAGAGTACTTCATTGTAGAATAGTCCCAATCGAAAAACTAGAGTAGTATAGTCCCATTTGAAAGGAAAAACCTCCCATAACAAATTTAGGATCAGAATCAAAGACACAAGTTTAAAAATAATTTGAAAGTCACGCGCAATCTTCGCGAAAACTCCTCGTGGGCTACTTGACAGGGGGGGGAAATATTTTCACGAAACGCTGGTTCGCCACCACAGAACCCAGTAAATATATTATATTTATTGTATTTTTATGATTTATGATAAAAACAATAGAAAATACGCAAATATTTATTGTTTTTTTTCATAAATCATAAAAATACAATAAATATAATATATTTACTGGGTTCTGTGGTGGCGAACCAGCGTTTCGTGAAAATATTTCCCCCCCCTGTCAAGTAGCCCACGAGGAGTTTTCGCGAAGATTGCGCGTGACTTTCAAATTATTTTTAAACTTGTGTCTTTGATTCTGATCCTAAATTTGTTATGGGAGGTTTTTTCCTTTCAAATGGGACTATACTACTCTAGTTTTTCGATTGGGACTATTCTACAATGAAGTACTCTTGGATACTGTAATCTAAATACATATGAAGACGAAGAAGTGGCATTTATCGGGAAGAGAAGCGGCGAGGCATTGCAATGGCCGCTATTTGACGAAATATCGAACGACACAATATCGAAGATAAAATACACTGCACTGCTTCAAAACTTGACGAAACTTGGTTGAAATCTTCTTTAGCCATCTATCATTATGTAAAAGTACAACAATTGGATGATACTTGCGAGACTCGGCGATAAAAAGCAAACAAGACGGCAAAATATGGCTGAAATCGTGTTTTGGTGGGGGGTAAGTGAAATAAAATGTATTATATTTAAACAAAACAATGTCAATCCTTATGAAATCTACAATAATTATATTAAATTAAGCATAGTTTTTCATCCCATGATAAAAATTGTCAGGAAATAAGAAAATTTAATCTCTGCCAGGTATATTAGTTATTTCATGGATAATTAGCAGTTGACCTGGGGTGGTGCATGGTCATTTTCTTGTAAAATATTATACTTAGACAAATTTTTCTTTCCAATAACTACCCCTAAAAGCAACCTTCTAAACACTATAAGCACTTCAGAAAGGCTGTCGCTTTTGCTTTTTGGAAGGTAGAGCTATGTCGGCACTGCCGTTTCAGGGCGGGGTCATTTTCAGGACTTTCGTCCCGGATTCAGGTTTTGGCACATATGCCATGTTAACCGCCATGGTCATTTTACCCTAAAACAGTTGAGATTGCCTGTGCTAAATGAAACGCATACAAACTCCTATACAGGTCCTAGACTAAACCGTAAATGCGAAGCTCTTAAAACCCTGAATAATGATGATCCAGAATACAATGGATATGGTTGTTTCAGGGCACTGGGTGGAGTAGACCTCGATACGCCATTCAAAAGTCTCAGCTAGAATATTTAAGAGGTAAACATTTTACATGAGCTCAAATTGCAAGATTATTGAATGTATCTACACGAACACTTAGACGGAGAAGGGCTGAACTTGGTATTATTGACAAGCCATTTGATGTTATAACTGAAAGGGTTACATGAAGTATTGCCTTAAGCTCTGATGCAAGCTCGCAAATGATCATAATTAGAATGAATTTTGAGTTTAGAATGAAATTGAAGTTAGAATGAAATTGAAGTTTAGAATGAAATTGAAGTTTAGAATGCAAATTAATGTTTAATGTTTAAATATATGTACATTCTCCCAATAGGGTTTTTCAGAAAGTACTTACAACTAGTTATTTCATTAACTAATTACAGTTATGTTACAATATCACAAAGTTAGATATAAAAATATATATTATATACCCTAATCGTTGTGAAATAGAATCTTCGACTCAGACTTAAGTTTAAAATTCCCAATGGTTTAGTAAGTATCTTCTAAAAAGTTCTGACTTGAATTTTTTAGTATCTTCTAAAAAGTTCTGACTTGAATTTTTTAAAATTGTCTATTGACTTCATATCATCTTCCAAATTGTTCCATAATTTAACTGCGCGGAAATGGAAAGTCTTCTGACCGGTACTTGTTTGAAATTTTGGAATGTCTAACTCATTATTGTGTCTGGTTGGATATTCGTGAATGCTTGCTCGTTGATAAAACTGTTGGCTTAAGTATGGGGGAGACCTCCATGGGGGAGACCCCCATTAAGTATTGTGGGGGAGGAGAGATCTTGTCGCAGGAAGGTACCACACAAGGCGACCCTCTAGCAATGCCCTGGTACTCAGTTAACACATCCATCATGATACAAAGCTTGAGACTGAATATACCAGAAGTCAAACAAGTATGGCTGGCGGATGACTCAGCAGGAGGAGGAAGACTGGTACAGTTATATAATTGATACAGGCACCTCGAAGAGGAAGGAAAGAAATTTGGTTATCTAGTAAATGGATCAAAGTGTTGGCTCATCGTGAAGTCACGAGAACTGGCAGACGAAGCCGAGCGGCTTTTTGGAAAAGAAGTTAATATAACAACAGAAGGAAAACGTCACTTGGGAGCCGTTATAGGATCCAAGGACTACAAAGACGAGTATTGCAAAGATAAAGTCCAAGGATGGAGGAAAGACATCGTAAATCTCGCAGAAATTGCAAAAAGCCAACCACATGCTGCCTAGATTGCCCTCACAAAGGGATACAAATCGAAATTCACATATTTCATGCGAACAATCGAGGCATTTGAAGAGTATGTAGACCCGGTACATGAAGCCATCAATGAAATACTCCTCCCGCCACGTTTTGGTCAGGAAGAACCCCTCCCGGATGAACTAAGTAAACTCATGACTCTAACACCAGCACAAGGCGGGTTGGGAGTACCTGATCTGAAAGCCGAAGCCCCGCAGCAATACACAGCCTCAAAACTAATCACCAAACAACACGCAGAGACAATCAAAGGGCAAAGCGCTTTTATGGAATCGAGTGAGCAGTCTATAGATGATCGGAAGAGAATGCAGCAGACAATCAAGATGGAGACTGCTAAGTCAAGAATGAATAGCATTGATGCATCTCTGTCCCCAGACGTACTACGTTTGGTAATGCAATCAAGAGACAAGGGTGCGAGCTCTTGGCTAAATGCTTTACCACTCAAAGACCAGGGCTTGGCCCTTAATAAGCAAGAATTTAGAGACTCGCTGCGAATGAGATACAATCTGCCTCTGCATGATCTACCAAGCCATTGTGCTTGTGGAGATCGCTTCAACATCAACCATGCCCTCTCATGCAAAAAAGGGGGATTCGTGGCGCAAAGACATGACGGAGTTCGCGATCTACTTACCTCGTTACTCGGTAAAGTTTGCAAGAATGTGGAAATAGAGCCACATCTCCAACCTGATCAAGTGATCGTCGGAGATGTGGGATAAGTGCTGGAGTTTATGGCATTTTATATCGGATCGAACATATGCACATACTCCTGCCCCGATTTTATTAAGTCGATCCAATCGGAATAGCTTAAAACCCTCAATTTCAATGCATTGCTTACTGTAGAATGAAGCCAAGACTCGGATATAGCGAGGACGTCGAATTTATGATCTCGTGTTAGTTCTTTAATTTGGTGCAGGTTAAGTCGGTTTTTTAGAGACCTAGCATTCAAATGAGCTACTTTGAGTTTAGTTTTGCTTGCCTGACGATTGTAGTTAATATCGATAATTTGATCACACCGCGTATACTCGTATTAAATTAGTCGCGCATTGTTTATTAACATGTATCAGATTCGTGGATCGATTTGTAATTCGGACGGGGTATGGGTAACTCTAATGTTTTCTCAATTTCGGTTCTTGAGGGTGTGGTTGTCCCATGGTAACTCACTTGGAGACATTGTAGTGTTTTGGAAGGTAACAGAGGGTCTCCATTAAAGGTCTTGGGGAACGGGGAGTTTGGTTGGGACGAGAAGCTAGGTGGGGGATAAGGAAGATTTGGTCGAAACTGAATGCTTTCCATTTTCTGCAATCTCATATCGAGCTGGTTCATTAAAAAAGTTATTTGATTTATTGATGGAAAAAAGGGCTGTTATTATTTTTTCGATCGTGTATTTCCGAGGGGGAGGCGGATGAGCATGAGAAAAGTCACATCTAGGCCCTTTTTTACAAAATCCCTTAAGCATAAGGGCAGAAGGTGTTTCTCTTAACTTCACGGGACAGTTGTCTGGACCTATCGTTATTAACTAAGTTTAGATGAGGAAAATCGCATCTGTCGCCTTTTACACATCGACCCCGCGATTCAAGGATTGTCATATCCAGCTTTATGCCTTCTATGTCTGCCGTAGAAACTTTGCCCGAACAAGTACATGTACCATTACACACTTCTGCGGGGCGAGGCATTGCTTCATTTGTTTCTTGTATTGCGCCGTTTTCAGGGTCTTTGTTGCTTCGAGTAGTGGCCAGACTTTCAAATTTCAATTTTGAATAGTGTTTGTTGTTATGTGTTTGGACTACAATTTTCTGAGATTGGGGGCCGTACCATTTAATACTCAAGTCCGATTCTTGGAGTTTGACATTGCCTCCAGGGGAGCTACATCGAACACATATTTTAAGTTTAGGAACCTTTTTAAAGTTTAGAAAGGTTTTTATGAGTCATAGCCATTAAAATCTTAAGTTTGCAATAAATATTTTGAGTTTGGAATGCAATTTTCAACTTCCGAACGAATTTTTTATGTTTAGCAAATTTTGTCCGCTTTGGCGCCCCATATATTGAAGTTGACTTTCTTTTATGGTTTTGTGTTTTCTTACCGATTGTTGAATTATTAATATCTTATACTATCTTGCTTCAGTTGATATTTTCATTTTCCATTTATTCTTATAAAACAAACGAATGTTTTCGTGCAATTTTAGCCACCAAAAGTACCTCAAAACAAGCCAATTCCACCAGGGCCAGAAGAACCTCCTTTGCTGGAAATAAGCATGGGTAATGTTAGTGCTATATACTGTATAGGATTTTAATCCCACGGACCTAAAGGTGGACATTACTCTTCGCCTAGAGCAATTTGAATTTGGATATGAACTTAACTACAGCAACTAGACCAATTTAGAAAATGTAATTGCAGCTTTTTTCACCTGTTTTGGGATTACATTTGTTGTTATTCATTTGATTGTGATGTTACAAGTAACATTCATGCAATACACAACACAACACAACAAATACAACACAACATTGCAGGTTTTGCCTGCGATGCACGTTGTTGGCTGACTTCTACAAAATCATGTTACCATTGCAGCACTGTATTGTGTTGTGCATGAATTCCCATCCCGTGTATAACACTCCTTTATCAGTTGAACCAAGCAACTAGTTAAATTTTAAAATATACTAAATTTAAAGTCATGCTTAGAGTCGATTAACCTGTAAAATTTATTTCGTAGCTTGCAATGATCTAAAGCCAACTGCAGAGAACAGATTTCCAAATGCCGTTGTAATTGTTAGTACTATGACACCACCTGGAGCAACCTGGACCAGACTGGCACAAACTGAAATCATAGAGGTATAGGTAATCTACTCATGGCCAGAAATACGCGACATATGAGACTGCGCGACACATGCACTTTTGTCAGCGTGTCAAGTATCGCGCATGAGTAATTGAAATGTTTTGTGATATACGATCCGGTGGTTAATCGATATCCCGCGGTTTCATTAGGATTGCCTTCGATTTCATTAGGATTGCCCAAAACTCGATACTTCAGCGGCAAATATATCTAATATGGTCTTCAAACTATGATCTTTTCAACAAGTAGATCACAAGCTTCAATTTGATGCGGCATAAACAGTAATACCCCAGAATCACGAGTTATGGCAATTCTAAAACGCAAAGATTCTATGTGTATACCCGAGTCGTTTCTGGTCATTATTACGCTTTCTAAAATACAACAAAGAAAGGACAAGCCAAACGTAAGGCAGAATTCCCAGTGTCACTACAAGAGGAATCCCCAGACATTCTATATATGAACTACACTTTCGCATGTTTGATAATGTACATGCTTCGACTTCACGAAGCAATATGGCGATTTAAACAATGTTGCAAATTGGCTATCCGCAAATAAATTAACTTTAAACAACAGTAAAACCGATATTTGGTACCAAGAAAAGGCTTAGCCAAGTAACTTTTGATCCGGTTATCAATGTTGGTAATTTAGAAATTAAACGAGTTAAAACGACAAAATCGTTGGGCCTAATGATAGATGAGTCTCTAAGCTGGTCAGCGCAGGTCGAACACATTTCAAAAAAGGTCACTTCAGGCCTCGGTATACTCAGACGACTTCGAGATACAATTGAATACAATACCCTAATAACAATATACCAATCCACAATCCAACCTTACTTCGATTATTGTGCTCAAGTGTGGGGTTGTCTAGGGAAAACATTAGCAGATAAACTACAAAAGTTACAGAGCAGGGCGTTTCGAATAATCACACGTGAGAATTACACGACACGATCAGCTGACATATTAAGTAAGCTAGGAGTTCCCAACCTCGAAAAACGAAGGATCCAACAACTTTCAATTTTCATGTATAAGGTAAAAAACAAAATGGTTCCTGATTATTTGTGTGATATGTTTACAAATATTAGTGACGTACACGACCATAACACAAGACAATCGAGAGCCAATTTGACATTACCTAAACCAAAAACAAACAATATGAAAAATGCATTCTCATATAGAGGGGCGGAAGTCTGGAACTACCTTTCTTCATCACAAAAGTCCTCGGAAACTATTGCTAATTTTAAATCTAACATAAAACGTGCATGTTAATATTAAGTATCATATTCATTTTCCCTTTGTTGTTATCTATAGTTATAATAACCTTCTTGTAAATATCGTAATTCATATTTTTACTAGTGTAAGCACCGCCGGTTGGAAGATCACCTTTTTCTTTTCTTTGTACATAATTATTTTATAAGGTGAAATTGTACCGTGTTGAAATATAGTTCATAATAATAATAATAATAATAATAATACGTTTACATTGGCTACAATTTCAGCTTCGCACACCTTCATTCTTCGACATTTCGCAAGCGCCTCTACTTTCCTCCTGCCAGATTTATCATGACATTCACGCTTAGCAAGATATGCGAGGTCGGCTATTCTTTTCTCCAATAGTCATTAGTTTGTTTTAAGACAAACGGTAGTGGTTGAGTTGCTTGTAAGAGATCGATGAACGACACGCCGTTTACCTTACTTTTCAAACCATGCCAGCATATTAGCATTTCTTGCGCGGAATAAATAAAATAACAAAAGGTTTGTCTGACAGCGATTGTTTTGCATAGTTGAGATCCGAATTTGTATTAGAATACTGAATCTCTGACTTAAATTTTTGCTTCTGCATTAGTTAAATACTCAGACATTTTTGAGTATTTGCAGTTGGCGCGTTATTTAAATTTCGTGGGAAAATGAGGCATACCACTGTTTGAAGGCTCACAAACATGAAGCCACACAACGGTTTGGTCAGTGGCGAATATATATTATTTTATGCGCCGAACATAAACAAAACAACATGGAGACTATAAATTTGAAAACGAGCTTTAATTTGGTCTTCAAAGTATTGAAATACCCCAAATATTCGAGAAGTTATGGCTGTTTCAATGTGCAAGATATTTGCTCCTTTAGCGGAGGATTTGTGAACGCTTTCGTGTGCGTTGGAATATATTTTACGAGGGACAAACGGGAATAACATAAGCGAACGAAATATTTATATATCACGATACTAGACAACTTCGAGTCGCAACTTCAAGTTTCGTTTGTAAATTTTGTCCGTCCATTTCATTTTTTTCGGCTGTTTTATAATCACTGCCGTCTATTTGACATGCATTATTACAAGTCGCGATTTGTAGTATACGATAACTATTTAGTGGATAATATTCTCCGATATTTACTCTATAAAGTCTTGCTTTCGTTTGTTGCGATTCACACAGTTTAGCTAATATTTTAAATAATTGTGCTTTTCTAATACAATTCCATATAAAAAATATTTTAATTAGAAGCAGTCGGATACGTGCGCTCCAGGTGTTGCGCAATCGCATGTCGCGTTTTTCTGGTGATGTCGCATTTCTCGTACATTTAAAATGTTTTTATTCTTTAAGTAGAAAACTAAATGTTCGCCATCTTGTGGTGATGCCAGTAGTTGACCTGCAAATATTTCCCTGGGCTCTACGCAATCTTATAATTCCGTTGTAGTTTTGCTTTTGTCATTACTCGAAATCTTTCCATTGGTTCAGAGACTGGGCAGATAAAATTTTTTGTTTTACAATATTCACTAATGAATTCAGTAAAACATCCCAAAACATTCTTGTACAGTTTAATACCCTTTGAGAGTAATATTTAATTATAAATGAACAATAGAGAATAATTATGAATGAGACTGATCTTATACAAAGCACAATTTTGCGACGCTACATATATATTATATTTTAAATTTTTGGTAGTTAGAAATGAAATTAATTTGGATTTTAATTGATTGAATGAATAGTTTACTGCAGGATCAATGTTTATAAGTTGTTAGTTGTGATTTGTGATAACAAAGTTGGTACAGTATATTCCAACGGCCTACGTGACCTCTTCACTACATGTTCCTGGACGTCATCAACTCATATTGTTTTTCTTGTATCCAGCAAAAAAGCGACCCATATTTCTTGACGACTGTAAGCATACCTTCTGGAGGAAACTTCAGTGAAGTGACAAGACTAAAACTTGCTGTCTTTGATGTTCGGGATCGAGATAAAGAAGAGGTAACAATAGTTTATTGAAATCCTTAGTCAAACTCATAGTATATGCGGGTTGGCTCCTGCCAGCAGTGCGATTTAATCTCGAATCAAACTATCTTAATGAACTTAAATTGCATCATCTTTAGCTTTTTAAAAAATAGGTACGCTAAGCGTACATGTATCGGCGCAACGGAATTTATAATGTTGCTGTGAAAAACTGCATTCACATTTTGTGAATGATGAACTGAATAATGAAAATAGCACGGGTCAATTGAAATCATTACTTTATTATATGACAACATATTAGATGTTACAAACAAATATAAAACACATGTAAGACAATAGTTATAAAGAATGAATGTACCAATTGAGGGACCAAATGCATGGAGAAATGACCGTTTCATTTCTCTCGGCATTAATGTGGGACTTTGCTGATTACTTCATAACCTTGATAGACACAGCATTTATTGAAAATAACTAGAGCCAGAATTCATTACAAAGACTACCAGTTGACCCCTTAGGTATTGTTGAGTAGTTACACTGTGTGTGAGTGTTACACCTATAACACCCACCTACTCCCACCTACTCCTACTGGTCTGTGCAATTTCGGTCAAAACAGTTTGGGAAAGAAATGCCAAGTTGTGTCTCTATCTTTATACCAATTAAATACCAAAAGTAAACTTGGTATGAGGTGATATTGACTATGGAAATGTGAAATAATGACCATGTACTATTGTCGATTTAGTAATAGTGTTGAGAATACAAATGGCATGATTTCAACACTTTTGTGAGTGAACTGGATCTAAATCAAACATTTAATAATGCAGGATATTCGTAAAATATTTAAAATAGTTTAACCTTGTTTCCTGATTCAAATGATATTGATATAGGTCAAATCAAGTCATGTTAATTTGTCGAATCATTTCCACAGAGTCGAAAGCCTATCAAAACATTTCTGCCATGTTCAAAATATAAGAACAAATAAAAATGTCGTATAGGTTTGATGTATACTTTCCATCGTAAAAATATGAAAACATAGTCATGTTTTACAGTGGCTCAGAAGGGCCATCGCTCTCTCTTCTTTTTTCCCACCGTGCTCTGAGTTATCACGCGACTTATCAACCATACTTCCAGTTTCGAGCCGTGCACTTCCAGTTATGCCGCCACTTATGCCACTTCTTTTACAGTGTTGTTTCAGTTGCCAATGCATGTAGGATAATGATTTAGGAGCACCTACTATGCACAATAATGTAAAATATATGAATACCGTATTTAGAGCATGCGGATTACACACATGGCATGATAAGTGGCGCCTTAACCTGCGCCATAAGTGGCGACATAATTGGAAGTGCGCGGCTCGAAACTGGAAGTGCGCTGCTCGAAACTGGAAGTGCGCGGCTCGAAACTGGAAGTGCGCTGCTCGAAACTGGAAGTGCGCGGCTCGAAACTGGAAGTGCGCGGCTCGAAACTGGAAGTGCGCTGCTCGAAACTGGAAGTACGCGGCTCGAAACTGGAAGTGCGCGGCTCGAAACTGGAAGTATGGCTGATAGGTCGCGTGATAACTCAGAGCGCGGCCGGAAAGAAGAAGAGAGAGCGATGGCCCTTCTGAGCCACCGTAATGTTTTAATGTTTACGATGCTCGCCCTTCAGTAGTCCGCCATCTTGAAATCATCAATATCAATCCAGTTGTATATAGAGATCAAAGAGTAACATTATAATTACGTCATTTTAATCTAGGCTGTCGCTAATTGGCTACAAGCTAACAGTTACAGGTTAACAAGACGATGGCATTATATCTGTTGCGCAGATACAAAAATAGGTACGCCAAGCGTACATGTATCTGCTCATGCGTATTTGCATAATTGCAAAATTTATTAGCGTAATTGAAGAGTTGTAACTTTTCCCCGTGGGTCAATTAATGCATGAAGTCTATAAATGCATGAACTTTTCTATTGCTTTTAAAAACTGTGCATAGAGGAATCAATTTTTAAAACAATTGTTAAACCTTCAGATTTTAGTCTTTTATACTTCGGAATTAAATTTGTAACTCGTAACTCTGTTGTAGATAACAGCACATATAAATACTACATATCACCTATTCACAACATTTTGGGAAAGAAATACCAAACTGTGCCTATATCTTTATACCAATCAAATATCAAAAGTAAACTTAATGAGGTGATGTTGACTATCTATGGAAATGTCAATGACCATGAACTATTGTCGATTTGACCCAATTACCAAATAGTGTTGAGAATATATATGGTATTATTTAATCACTTTCATGAGTGAACTTTATCCAAATAAGAGCTCGATATTCGTACGGTTGGTATGGTTCGGTGTCGACTAAATTTTGTTTATATATTCTTTTTTTGTATGCATGTTTATTGTGTGTGAGTGTTACACCCACCTACTCCCATGGTCTCCGTCAAAACAACAAGTCAACAACCTCGGTCAAAACAGTTTGGGAAAGAAATGCCAAGCTGTGTCTCTATTTTTATACCAATTAAATACAAAAATAAACCTGGTATGAGGTGATGTTGACTATGGAAATGTGAAATAATGACCATGTACTATTGTCGATTTGACCCAAATAGTTTTGAGAATACAAGTACAAATGGGTAAATGGCATGATTTTAATACTTTTGTGAGTAAACTTAATCTAAATCAAACATTTAATAATACAGGATATTCGTAAAATGTTTAGAAAAGCTTGCCTTGTTTCCTGATTCAAATGAGATTGATATATAGCAGGTCAAGTTCAAGTTAATGTGCCAATACATTTTTGTAAATTTACTGAGAGTCAAAAGCCTATTCCATTACTTATCAAAAATACTCCTTCAACATTCGTTGATGTATAATTTCCATCGTAAAAGTATGAAAACATAGTCATGTTTTATTGTTTACGATGCTCGCCCTTCAGTCTCTGCCCTTCAGTAGTGTCATCAATATCAATCCAGTTATACATAGAGATCAAAGAGTAACATTATAATTACGTCAAAAGCATAAAATATTGTCAAAATTGGCAGCAAAAGCAAATATTATCGAGCATTAACAACCACAAGGTAAATTTTCAAGAATCCGACATGTCATCGTGATCTTGATGTTTGAATGCATAAATTGCATGCCATATACCGTACCAAAAGTTTAAAATCTAACAACTTGAAAGATCTACACGCTACATACGATATTTTATATTTTCTTGAAAGATCTGCACGCTACATACGATATTTTGCTTGAGGTAGTAACGCAGGTGTATCATGGCATACAAAGTTAAATTCGTTTCCGGTTTACGAAAAAGTTTTAAAATATAGAAAAAAGCGTTATTTCAAAATGTTTTGTAATCACGCGTTTGATTTCAGACCAAATTGCACTCCATACGTCTCTATTCTGTGACTCCATCTATTTTTACACTGCATAAATTATGTTCGAAGATAGCCAATGGTAATGCTGCATGTACGGTACTGTATGAGTTTACCAATGAGTGATCTCAACACAATGTCATGTCAAGTAGAATATTTTAAGAATATATTACCATGCAATTATTTGTTCCCAGCCCACAAGCAGAAAAATTACAGGAGAAGTTTAATCGTGCAAACGCATATAGCACTGCCCTCAGTTAAAATGTGCATTACTGTCAGTAGTGGCTTTTTTTAGATATTCAGAATAAGAGTGGAATCAACTAAGGATTTCTCTTTCATGAATGTTTGCATGCTGAAGAAACGGCATTTTACCTTTTATTTTTGGTTAATATTTAAACTCGACTAAAATATCTTCAGTGTATAAACGTCTGTTACTGAAATGACCAAGTTCAATTTGAGAATTTTGGATCATACCGTATACGTCTATGAATGTACACCTTTATATGACGAACGTTAACGTAAATGAATATTTTTAGATGACTCATCTGGGTCAAGCAGTTTGTACAATCAAGGATGTTTTAAATTCAACGAATCAGAAAATTCAACTTTCTCTTACGTGAGTTCCATCTTATTTTTCCTCGTAAATAATACTGTATACATAACACCACATCGTTTCTAGTATTTGGGTCTGGCTCAAGATATCAAACTTTGCAGTTTAATAAACAAAGTGGCTCAATGTATTAATGCACACAAGTTTATGACATGTATTGTTTTACAAAATCTCCTACCATCACACATAGCACACGTTATTATTAATTTCAGGCAATTAGAAGAACGTATATATAAACAACTTTGTCAATCTTTATACCAGTAGTATACCCTGTAGCTTTCGCGCTAATTTCAGAAATATGATTGGTTGGCGAAAAAATTGGCGAAATTTGTTTTATGATTCTCTTCGGGCGAACAAGTTCGCCTAATGTGGAAAACAAAATTAGCAACAATTAACAATTATTCGCCGAATGCGAGGTGAATATCGGTGAATAAAAACCGAGACGAAGTCGAGGCTTTTATTCACCGTTATTCACCGAGCCTGAGGCGAATAATTGTTTTAGTAAAATTACATAGGTGATTATTTGGAAAAAAATAAAAAATGCACATTTCAAAAATATTTTAATTGAATATTTACGATAAAAGCGGCTTAAAAACGCTTTAGGTGATTATCGCGTATTAATCCGAGGTAGTACATAGGTGATTATTGAAAATTCTCAACGCTGATTGGTTGCGCTACCTCGGATTAATACGCAATAATCACCTAAAGCGTTTTTAAGCCGCTTTTATCGTAAATATTCAATAATCACCTATGTAATTTTTACTAAAACAATTATTCGCCTCAGGCGAAGTGAATATCGGTGAATAAAAACCAAGACGAAGTCGAGGTTTTTATTCACCGATATTCACGGAGATAAATAGGTTAAATATGGTATTACTCTTTGACAATTTGGTATACTGTACGTGTACTTTAAATTTATTATAATTTATAAATGTCATTTGTTTTAGTGGTTTAGATTCTCCTACGCCGTCGGGGACAATAACATTATTAGGCTGGAAGGTAAGAACATAGGAGAATATACGACATGCAATAAATCATTCAGATTGATTTCCACATCACATATTTTAATTAGTAGTACATGTGCCTCACATCTCTGCGATTTCAGCATGCAATATGCAGTTTTCAGACTATAATTTTGCCACAGTCGCATTAGAGAAGAGTTATATGATTTTGACTAGATTTTTATTTTGTATATGACTATACAGTTTACATTTCCAAATTACTGTCAGGTGACTGCATGTGAGATATCCCCAGAAAAAAATTGTGATGTTTTTCAGAACTGTGATGAAATTACTGTAAGATACTGTACCAAATTAACATGACCTCTATTGATTCATGAATCGAAATTTGGAAAAATTCAGTTACAAGAACATTTTTTTAGAGTCAATTACAACTCATATAATATATTTCAGGTTGGAAGTCCTGCATCTGAAAAGCCTTTGGTAATTATAAATATAAGTATTAAGATGGCATGCAGATTTGCTGATGTGTGTGTGGGGGGGGGGGGGGGGACTCGCTAGACATAAGTAGACAAGTGCTATGTGCTGATCTTTTAACATTTGATATTCTGCACCAATGAACATGTAACTGCAGCAGTTTCCTGTACAATTATTTTTTTAATTTCCATATCTTTACAAATTTTTAGAGACATCGACCACATTAATGCTGTCTCACAAGCCTAATTTAACGTGTTTTGTTTGTATATTTTATCATCAAAATTAAAGCTAAATGAGAATCATATTTTTTGTAGCCAGACGCTGATGAAAGCTTTAGACCGAGACGTGGATCAATTAACAAGTACGTAAAGTTTCTTTTGATATACTACTCAAACAGTCGTGTCTCCAAACATCACTGTTCAACCTATACAGTGTTTACCTTATAGCAAGACTGCATGGTATAGAATCACATATAGAGCTCTTGGCTGAGCTCACCACGAGAGGTCATAGCTTAGCAAGTTACTCTCATATCAAACATGATACATCTTTGTCTCACGGCCTCGCGAGGTAAAATTATCAACAAAAACCATGCGCACATGAGAGAGTGTGGCTGATCAAACGGCCTCGAGAAGTCGTTACCTCAGCCAAGAGCTCCCGTGTGCGGCAGGCTGTACACTTTCAGCACAACAAAAAATCGTTGTTGCAGTTGTCATCAGCATATGCCTCGATAAACCATCGGATCACCCCACCTTCCCTTGGAGAATTTGCAACCCCTATCAGCAAGGATACGCCCATGGCTTGTCTAACAAGCTCTCTGTTACAATTGGGTAAACTTGGTAACACTGATGATTGGATCGGTAAAAGCTGGTCGGTATACTGTGAACTAGCCGTAGGAATGATCCAGTTGATCCAGTATAAGGACTGCATAAAGTTTTCATTTAATCTTAGGACTTTAAAGATGATTGTATTAATTGGGATTATGAGATGTCATTTCAAAACCAAATTTTCAAACCAAATTAGAATTGATATCAATATAAAAAGTTAACTTATTACACTTGAGGTTTGCGTCGTCAGGCGGGTCTTGAAGTTACAGAAAAGCCTTTGGTAATTTCGAACGCCAGTATTTCCTGTGTTTCTAAAGAACATTTTAGATAAATACTATCGCATTTAAAAATTAAAACCAACGGAATATTGTTTATAATTTAAAAAAAACGAAACAAGAAGTTAGTACTATCTAATCCCACTCTGTGTAAATTGTGTATGGACATAAATGTCCTCCCATGCACCTTCGGCTGACGCGTATGATTGTATTATCAGTTGTAACATTATGGTGTATAAATGTTATTGATAATCTATTTAACAAATAGATAGCATGTTGCCGTTGTCTGTTCAGTTGTGGATACACAGTATGACGTAAATACGTGGTACATGGTCAGAACGAAAAGGTCGCCCACGTGCCGTACTGATATTTTTACCACGTTATGACGTCGTCTGTGTATCCATAGCTACAGTAAACAGACAACTGCAAAATGTTATCTATTTGTTTTATACAATAAAAAGTTTCAAAATTAGCTAAAACTTTGGTCGTACCGAAACGTTTTGCAGCTTTGAAGCGCAACGGAAGAGATTTACACGCCATTTCACGTGATCCATGATCTATACAAAATAACGCACATTATTGGTTCGCGATGCTTGTGAGAGAGCTGTGATTGGTTTAAAGTTATTACGTCACACTGAAATGGCGTCATCTGTGCGTCTGTCCTCCAATATAGATCATGCATGCTTCACACCGATGAGAAGTCAGAATGAACTCAGATTATTATATAATTATCCTCTATTTAGACCAAAATTTGACAACGTATTACAAAGATCATTCAGATTTCCGACAATGTAAGTATCGTGTTTTTTGCAATGCAATAGCATCATAATATTGTGTTGAAAAGTAATTTCAATATTTTTAGCCTGGGTACATCTGTAAAGGTTGTGGATATGATGGGAGAAAGCTTTCTGACATTCAGAATTCCTCAACAATTGTTGTAAGTTATGAAATAGAATATACTAATGTTTGGTATATTTTGTCTTGAAGAAGACTTCATATAAATGTACGCATTCGTGTAGAAAATGCGAACTCGGGCATCTATACACGCTGCACGATAATTTGTGGACAGGAGATAGATATATTTAGCTTTCGTACTTCCTTTGTGCCAATGCTCTGTGCAGAGGTTTCGTGTATTTATCCCTAAAAGGAGCACATTTTATCTTGTTATTAAACAATTATTGGATGAGACTGAGCATGATATCAAAAATTATTCAGACCGAGGTCAATGTTATCTGCCGAAGCGAAGCTGAGGCGGATAACCTCGCGTATAACATTGACCGAGGTCTGAATAATTCTTGTTATTATATACATAAGCTCTGGATATGAGGTATTCTGCAATCTGATTGGTTCTCTACTAGCAGGATATTAGCTCTTATAATATAGCCAACCACAATGCTGCAATCTGATTGGTTGTCTACTAGCAGGATATTTTGTGATATCCTACTAGTAGAGCAATATCCTACTAGTAGGGAAAAAAACAAAATGGCTTCCAGATTTGTAAGCATGAATGATGAAGAAATTGGAGTTTTGCTTCAAAATAGCACGCCTAAGAACACAAAAAAGGCAACAAAATTTGGAATGAAGGTTTTTGACGGTAAGCCAAATGTAAATGTGTATAAAATTTATACTTAAAAAGAAATTACGAAAAGTAAACATGTATCGCAAAATAATCGCTTTTTAATTTGCATTTGCCTGATTTGGCCATAAAAACAAAACAAAACATTTTTCGTTTAATTTTATAGAATGGTTTACCAGCTCAAGGCTATATTATAAGTGAAATATTATATTCGCTCTCGTCGGATATTGGCTGATAGCCAACTCGGCGAAGCGCCTCGTTGGTTATCAGCCAATATCCGACTCGAGCTCATATAATATTTCTTACATATCCTGCTAGTAGAGAAAAGTAGAAAAATGGCTGGCAGATTTGGACAATTAAATGAAGAGGAAATTCAAGTTTTACTTGAAAAAAGTAAATATCCAGATCCAGAGCTTGTGTATATAATAACACTATCAGCTCATATACGACTCGAGTTCGTAGAATAACTGTTAAATATCATGCGTAAGGCATGACATAGGAAAAAAGTAGAAAAAAACTAGGTCAAAATTTGTAAGAATCGGAAATTCAATAGCCGAGTTTACTCGCCCCAGGTCGAATTTCCAACAACCCCGCGAAATCCAACGCATGCTCAAACAAAATTCCCACCTGTTAATATTTGCATAAAAGCGCAAAGGATTATTTACCGCATAAAAGGATTATTTACCGCATAAAAGGATTATTTACCGCATAAAAGGATTATTTACCGCATAAAAGGATTATTTGTATATAATCATTTTTACCTCGAGTGAATGAGAATAGATAAGTAAGGAACAATGTTTTCTATGTTTCTTGATAAATTGATCATATACAAATAAGCAATATTGCCAAAATGCTTATTTATAAATAAGCAATTTTGTGAAAATGATTATTTATAAATAAGCAATTGTGTGAAAATGCTTATTTATAAATAAGCAATTGTGTGAAAATGCTTGTTTATAAATAAGCAATTTTGTGGAAATGATTATTTACAAACAATCAATTTTGTGAAAATGATTATTTACAAACAATCAATTCACATTAGAATGCTTATTCGTAAATAATCTTGTATACCATGAGATTCTTCACAAACCATGAAAGAGTGACCATGAAAATTTCATAAATAATTTTTTTTACACCTGGCGCCTCATAGTCAACCGCCGCCGTATTTGCTATACTCTACCCACACTGGCACCGCACGTTCGAAATATTACAAACAGTGTAAAGAACAGGTTTATTTATTGGTATTTTGTTAAGTATAAACTGATAAGGCATACAATAACATGTTAAGACAACGAAAGTTCTACAAGTTACTAGTAAGTATAGTCAGATATACGATTATTTAGCGAGACTGTTTCCACGACCATAGCAGCTGATATACCTGTAACTAAACAAAGACCTATAATGATTAATGGGTTCAAAAAAGAACGCAAATGGCTATCGCAATCTTATATCAAAATATGAATATTTTCCAGGGGTATACCGGAATTTTCACATGAATTATGTAAACGCAGTCATTGCACAATGCACGAGAATTATTCTGACTAATAATATATTTATTGGCTTACACTTTGTGGCCGAGACGTAGGTCTTCTTGTTGTAAAACGGCGCCATGGTCGCCTTGTCGTTGGATTTCGTGTGAAATCTCGGGTTGTACGGAAGACGAAACGTGTAGGTGTTTGTTGTACAACTGGGAAGAAGTCTGAAGATGTTGGGTTCACTCGCATTGGCTGTGTTGGAGCAATCGATATTGAGCTTGCAACATAACCAAAATCAATTCTGGGTGTTGGTGTCACACGCCATTGATGATCTGCTTGGTACTCTTCGTCTATTTTTAACAATTCGTTTTCTGATGGCGCGTCAGCTTCGTTTTCTGATGGTATATCAGCTTCGTCTTCGAAAGCATCGTAACTTTCACCACGTGCGCAAACCAACAGAAGAACTGTCAGTAAAGTGAACAGAATAGTTTTCGAGCAAATCTTGTAGTAGACTGTCATTGTCATTAGCTGAATCACTCGTTAACTGCAGACCTGCACGTTTGCTGACTTTTATACAGTATCATGGTCGTCATTGGAAATTTCGGACAACAATGCCAATATCATCTCTGTCGATGTGGATGATTTCAATATTTCATCACAAAGATGCTTTGAAGTAGTGAAGCTACTTCCTTTTTCCGTTCATATATGTGCCTTCTGCATGCCGACTTTTCCATGCTATTATATACATGGAGTGAATTACTATACCAATACAACAGAATTTATTTACGGTGTGTCTATAGTAGATATGACTTATTAACAACTTGTCAAACAAAGTTGCATTCATTAAGCAACGATGTCAAAACGTGGAAATTGGTTTTACAAAATCATGTTTAAGAACAACCTTTCCACCTGCTCCCCCAACTTGTCGCCCTTGTAAGTGTTTGAGTAAAATTTGGGAACCATGCTATGCAGTTAACTCGTCTCTACACCCTTTGTGGTCAGTGGAGATGTCGTGCATCTTGGCATGCAACTTGCATTGTTATTGTATTATTTTAAGAACTGATTAAGTCATCACTACTTTCAGAAGAAATATTTCGCTCTTATGAATTCAGCGCTCCAGTATTTGATTGGACAGTTTGATTCAAAAATTACTGGAATTAATGTATACCATACACATAATCTTGACTTCAATCTTTGATATTTTTAATCAGTCTGATCACCCTTATATGCAATCAATGTTTAATTTGTCTGTTTTTGAAAGAATTATGTGCGTGCATTGGCATTTGCTGTTCTAAATTTGGTTTGTTGAGTTCACCGCGTGTGCTAGTCAAGTTCCATGTTTTTGCAAGTCTTTTATGGCAAGGCATTTATTTATGATTCTAATTTTGAATCATCTAGCTGGTATTTATTGGTAACATAATATTATTGGTCATTGTGAATTAAGAAATAAATGAATTAAGCCAAAAACGTGAATATAATTTCGCCAAGGCCTCTCGACAATTAATTTAATGTGTGTTATGTGGCTTTGATTTTCAAAACCGTATGAAAGTCATGAATAATGAAGGCTAAAGCTCAATACCTCTCGACAATTGGTAAATAATTGTGAGGGAGCTAGCCGTTTGAAAAGTTAACGATATATGTAATATGCCATGTTAATCGGGCGCAAGTGTGAGTATTGGTTTTGCTGGTTGTCCCAGACCTCAACAAAGATGTTATTTTGATATACGTCATCAAAGAACTCGTAAGATCTATTTTAAGTATTCGCAAACATCCTGTTCTTATTATTTTCAAGTTTCTTGAAGTGGATATGCATGCGCACTTTTTGTTCTTCAGACACAAAAAAATTCTATTATTTTCCGGAGAAATTAATGAACATAATTATACGTATGGTTAAGATCCCCCTCACCTATACATTCACTATGACCTTGGCTTGGACACAAAGATAATGAAAACGTTAATATGACGAGAACGTATAATTGGCAATACGAGAAAAGAGATGTCATAACACAATATTGCAGTCATTCATTTGCTAGAAATGAATATATAGACGTTTCCATGCAAATGTAAAGTATAGCTCTATATTATAAGCTTTCAGTTGACCATGCATGCACTGTATGTTTTACGTTTGATCTCTCTCTATATTTAATTTACTCTGGAAATGAGGAAACTGTTCATATTTCATCTTAGATATTATGGAAACCTATTTAATATAGGCAGCTATACTATAGTTTACGATCATGCATAATTATCTTTTTCCAAATATGACGAAATGAAATAACGTGCGAGTCGTGGAGTTTTCCCCTCATTCTGTTGCTGCATGCAGATGGTGTTGTCGTAAAAAGTCAGACGACGGAGTAAAATGTGGAACATACATGATCATGGCCGCATGTGTGTGAAATCCCAAGAACACTTTTGCCTACACAGTATGGCATGCAACATGTCTTTATTATTCGTTAGATTATGCTTCGTTTCCATTCATGCACAATTGAAAAAAAACATTAATTTTGAGGGTTTGCATGTTATTGGGTGATGCTGCATGTTAAAATTGCTTGCAATATCCGAAAATAAGTGGTTGTGCAAAAACTTATGCCAAATATTTTCGAGAACGGGAACTAACCTTCAAGTGACCAAGAGAGCTATAGATATTCAAAAACAAGTTAAAATATGGCAATTATGTAATATTATCGTTGTGTATATGTTGGTGAGATTTTGTTGGTTCAAAATGACTAATACTTGCATGGTCCTATGTATTGTTGATTAAAATTACCTATATGCATGGGTTATTGGGATTGTTGTAACTTTTGTCAAAGATTAATATATCGATCAGTTTAGCGAGAAGTTGATCAAAGGTAGACATGTGACATGAATGGTGTGTTTTGATTGAGTCTTTACCTTATTTAAATACAAGAAACTGATTAAAAAGTTGTAAATCAAAAATGGACATGTGTTAAGTGTTTACACACTTAAAAACGGACATCCTTCTTGGCGTTGCTCTAAGAACCTTAGAATAATGCCGATAGTTAATAACTATTTCTTTGACCTGCATCTTAGTACGAAAACAGCTTATATTTAGTTAATATAAGCAAATTTGTATTCATGAGATTCTTAAATCTGATTGGTTACATGGTGAATATCATGTGCTAGTAGCGACCGTAGAAATTGAGTTGTCTTTGAATTTTTCTTATTAAGCCGTTTATTTTTTAAATAGGCGTTCTGAAACGTCATAATACTATTAAGCTGATTCACTAAGTAAAAGTGTACCATATATAGATGAATCAATCGATTTGATTTGAATAATTTCTGATTGTTCGGTGCACTTATCAAGTATAGAGTTTCCTTGGTGTGGACATTACTTACGAAGTACAAAGTCCATTATACTGAGAATTATAAGCTAGTTCAAGCGTTAAATTTATAATATATCCTGATTCTTAAGACTGTATTCTGCATGGTAGTGCGATTCTCTGCCTACTGTACATTATTATAATACGTGTGGAAATCCAAAACCTGCGTGGCTTTCCATATAGATGTCCCGAAATGACGTCACAATAACTTTGATGCACAGTTTTACGTTAACTTTAATATTATTGATTGGGCGTTAGGTTACGATTAGGGTAAGATTTGGAATTAGGATTGCATAAGAATTAGGAATAGTTTCATCATCATCATCATCATCATCGTTCGGGCTGGTTGCCCGGACCAAATCCACTCTCCTTCTCCAATCGTTCCGATCTTCCATAGGGTTAAGTCAATCGACAACATTAAAAAATTTAAGTTAGAACTTCAGAAACACTTTTATTCCAGTTAAGAGTTACTGTAGATAGTATTATTTAACCTTTAATTGCTATAATATTGTAACATATAATTGTAAAGATTTAACATATTAATAATTTTAACTTATATTTTTAACAAACTTTGTAAATACATTCTGAAAAGCCCTAGTGGGAGCATGTATAATCATAATAATAATAATAATTTGTATTCCGATATCTCGAGTGAGTTGGTGATGCAATGTATGTCTTTCAAGGTCGCCCATGACTTGAGAGTGCCCATGACTTGGCATTCATATAGCAGGAGATGACACACGAGCTCGTCTTTGCTTCGGCAGCAGTGTCCGTCATATCTAGTCCTTCGCTCTCTGATGATTGCAGATATGTTCGGGATATATGCAGCTCTTCTTTCGTCGGATGTTGTTGCCAGGATTTGTTGAGCACGCGGCACGCAGCATTCGTGTGTATGTTCCGTCAAGATTGTTTTCGAGATTTCTCGTCCGATGTCCACGCTGAGGAACCATACAGAAGTACCGATTCTACTATGGCTCTGAAAATTTCCTTTTCATATTTTCAGGCAGGGAAGACTTCCATATTGTTCTTAACTTGTCGAGCGCAATCTATAGATACGGATTAATATATCGTTTTCAGTGGAGGAGATATCACTTCCCAGATACGTAAACCGATCGACTTTCTTCCGAGGTGTAGGCTACCAAGCAGATGAATTCAGTATTTGCAGCGTTTACGTATAGAGAACAATCCCCGATGCTGCCTTTTATAGTGGAGTAGAATAGAGTTCGAATGTATAATTATTATAGTCTAATTTCTGAGACGAACTAGCCAGCTCTGCGTCTTTCTTTGCGTGTGTTTCTTTTGTTACAGTTTCGTTGCATGCTTTAAGAAACTGTTTATTTAGAAACCTAATTCTTAATTAAACACTCTGGCTTTCTATTCAATTGTACCAAAGATTGAAGTTTTATTATCGCGGTACTGGCGCGCAAAATGACATATAGGCAAAAAGTGTGGATACGACCATCAAAGGTTTCGATGCGAATTGGATACCTGTATATCTCTATTTGCGGCAGTATGTGCTTAACCAATTGTTATATAAAAATAATAAAGAAGAAATATTACAAACAGTGTAAAGAACAGGTTTATTTATTGGTATTTTGTTAAGTATAAACTGATAAGGCATACAATAACATGTTAAGACAATGAAAGTTTCTACAAGTTACTAGTAAGTATAGTCAGGTAATATAGGATTATTTAGCGAGACATCTTCCATGTCCATGGCAGCTGATATTCCTGTACCGTGTTCTGTATCGACATACACAATCCAACGCGTGTTGATAACAGATCCAATCAGGAACATTAGATCTACGACATCGAGCGTATGCTTTGCAACATAATTGACAACCACGGTGGATAGGTAGAACACAAACATAACCTCGGTTGAAGAAACTTCGTCTGTGCACCACACACGTTTTATCACAGTCAAATGGACAATCCTAAAAATATATGAATATGTAAAGATTTTTAATAAAGCACCCTCGCTTGATGTAAGCAGTAGCAATAACATGAGTTCCACTCTAATGAAAAAGTCATCAATTCAGTTTCGGTCCTAATAATTTTGAAAGAGACCATGATGATGACTGTCCGCTCCTCGATATACTCCCTCGTTCTGAAAATATTAACCTCTTTAAAATATACAAATGAGCTGCTGGGTTTGAAAATCGTTCAGAAAACACGCCTAATAGTGTAGGTTGTCTTTTGTTAACCCAAATCGTTGGCAAATTTCGACAACCTTGATACAAAAATCAAATAATGGAGGCAAAAATCATATATCGGTAATGGAAGAACTACACCTATTTAGCTGTATTTTGTATAAATAAACGGTGTCGAGGGTGATTTTCTGCGCGGAGCAGAATTCGTCGTTGATTGGTGGGCATTATTGGTCGACTTTGTGTACATGTATGACCTATAGCTATATAATGATTAATGGATTCAAGAAAGAACGCAAATGGCTATCGCAATCTTATATCAAAATATGAATCTTAAACATGAGGGGTATTCCGGAATTTCGCATGAATTAGGTAAACGCGGTCGTTGCACAATGCACGAGAATTATTCTGACTAATAATATCATATTTATTGGCTTACACTTTGTGGCCGAGACGTGGGTCTTCTTGTTGTAAAACGGCGCCATGGTCGCCTCGTCGTTGGATTTCGTGTGAAACCTCGGGTTGTACGGAAGACGAAACGTGTCGTTTGTGGTTGTGGTGTAGGTGTTTGTTGTGCGACTGGGAAGAAGTCTGAAGATGTTGGGTTCACTCGCATTGGCTGTGTTGGAGCAATAGTTGCAGCTAAGGTCGCAACCTGACTAAAATCAATTCTGGGTGTTGGTGTCACTCGCGATTGATGATCTGCTTGGTACTCTTCGTCTATTTCTAAAAATTTGTTTTCTGATGGCGCGTCAGCTTCGTTTTCTGATGATATATCAGCTTCGTCTTCGAAAGCATCGTAACTTTCACCACGTGCGCAAACCAACAGAAGAACTGTCAGTAAAGTGAACAGAATAGTTTTCGAGCAAATCTTGTAGTAGACTGTCATTGTCATTAGCTGAATCACTCGTTAATTGCAGACTTGCACGTTTGCTGACTTTTATACAGTATCATGGTCGTCATTGGAAATTTCGGACAACAATGCCAATATCACCTCTGTCGATGTGGATGATTTAAATATTTCATCACAAAGATGCTTTGAAGTAGCTTCAGCCTTCCTTTTTCCGTTCATACATATGCCTTCTGCCAACCTCTTTCACAGGCTCTTATCTCTTGGGGAGAAAAGCCTGGGTACAAGGATGGCCTTCTGCATGCCGACTTTTCCATGCTATTATATACATGGAGTGAATTACTATACCAATACAACAGAATTTATTTACGGTGTGTCTATAGTAGATATGACTTATTAACAGCTTGTCAAACAAAGTTGCATTCATTAAGCAACGATGTCAAAACGTGCAAAGTGGTTTTACAAAATCATGTTTATGAACAACCTTTCCACCTGCTCCCCCAACTTGTCGCCCTTGTAAGTGTTTGAGTAAAATTTGGAACTATTCCATGCAGTTAACTCGTCTCTACACCCTTTCTGGTCAGTGGAGATGTCGTGCATCTTGGCATGCAACTTGCATTGTTATTGTATTATTTTAAGAGAAGAAATATTTCGCTCTTATGAATTCAGCGCTCCAGTATTTGATTGGACAGTTTGATTCAAAAATTACTGGAATTAATGTATACCATACACATAATCTTGACTTCAATCTTTGATATTTTTAATCAGTCTGATCACCCTTATATGCAATCAATGTTTAATTTGTCTGTTTTTGAAAGAATTATGTGCGTGCATTGGCATTTGCTGTTCTAAATTTGGTTTGTTGAGTTCGCCGCGTGTGCTAGTCAAGTTCCATGTTTTTGCAAATATTTTATGGCAAGGCATTTATTTATGATTCTAATTTTGAATCATGTAACTGGTATTTATTGGTAACATAATATTATTGGTCATTGTGAATTAAGAAATAAATGAATTAAGCCAAAAACGTGAATATAATTTCGCCAAGGCAATTTCGACAATTAATTTAATGTGTGTTATGTGGCTTTGATTTTCAAAACCGTATGAAAGTCATGAATAATGAAGGCTAAAGCTCAATACCTCTCGACAATTGGTAAATAATTGTGAGGGAGCTAGCCGTTTGAAAAGTTAACGATATATGTAATATGCCATGTTAATCAGGCGCAAGTGTGAGTATTGGTTTTGCTGGTTGTCCCAGACCTCAACAAAGATGTTATTTTGATATACGTCATCAAAGAACTCGTAAGATCTATTTTAAGTATTCGCAAACATCCTGTTCTTATTATTTTCAAGTTTCTTGAAGTGGATATGCATGCGCACTTTTTGTTCTTCAGACACAAAAAATTTCTATTATTTTCCGGAGAAATTAATGAACATATACGTATGGTTAAGATCCCCTCAACTATACATTCACTATGACCTTGGCTTGGACACAAAGATAATGAAAAAGTTTTTATATGACGAGAACGTATAATTGGCAATACGAGAAAAGAGATGATGTCATAACACAATATTGCAGTCATTCATTTGCTAGAAATGAATATAGACGTTTCCATGCAAATGTAAAGTAAAGCTCTATATTATAAGCTTTCAGTTGACCATGCATGCACTGTATGTTTTACGTTTGATCTCTCTCTATATTTAATTTACTCTGGAAATGAGGAAACTGTACATATTTCATCTTAAATATTATGGAAACCTATTTAATATAGCTATACTATAGTTTACGATCATGCATAATTATCTTTTTCCAAATATGACGAAATGAAATAACGTGCGAGTCGTGGAGTTTTTCCCTCATTCTGTTGCTGCATGCAGATGGTGTTGTCGTAAAAAGTCAGACGACGGAGTAAAATGTGGAACATACATGATCATGGCCGCATGTGTGTGAAATCCTGTAGTGATTGACAGGTCATTTACATAACAATGAAATGCGCGGGAAAACGGGACATATGCCATATGGTAGCGAGAGAGAAAGTACCAAGTTTGTAGTCGTACGGTAAACTAAATAAATATATAAACGTAACGTGTGTGCTTAATTATTACATTGGCGACGAGGATAAATTCTCAAAATGAATGGCTTACAGCCCATGCCTTTGTTCGAACCGAAAGCTGATCCAACGAATACAAGCGCTCGATGGACACAGTGGATTCAGCGTTTTAAAACATATTTAGTCGCTTCGAATGTGAAGGACACTGCACGTCAAAGAGCACTTCTGTTGTATCAAGCTGGCCCCGAAGTTCATGAGATATTTAAAACACTGCCAGAAACGGGAGACGACAAAGATTACGAAGCAGCTGTCAAGGCCCTCACGAGATATTTTGAGCCGGAAAAAAATCGCATATATCAAACATATATGTTCCGACAAGCAGCGCAGCAAGATAATGAGACTATCGATGACTTTCACACACGTTTGAGAAGATTAGCAAAGTATTGTGAATTCGAGGACGTCGAATTTGAAATAAAAATGCAAATTGTGTGCAACGTGACATCCTCGAGACTGCGTAAGAAAGCGTTGAAAGAAAGCAATTATTCATTGAAAGATATGTTAATCGATGGTCGGAAATCTGAAACCTGTAGTGCCCAAGCCAGTGGTATGGAAGAAACATTTAAAGATGTACAAAATAATCAAGTTGAGCGAAAACCGACTGAGTCTACATGCTATAAGTGTGGACTTGCTTACCTCATGCGGATCGCCCGTGTCCAGCCGCAAACTCCACTTGTAACTCCTGTGGCATACTTGGTCATTTCTCTAGAGTGTGTCGAAAGAAAGAATCGCGTCGTTTCTCTAAGCCACAACCGGCACAAGAATCGCTCCGACGACGAGAACAACCAAAAGAGCCGTATAAACATAAATCAGAAACCAAGCGAAGAAATCATGCACGGGCTGTCAACAAACATCGCGATTCATCCACGGAGACCAGTTCAGAAGACGATTATGCGTATGCTGTGGAAAACAAAGCCAAAGACGACCCAAAGACGAAAACAAACATACGGGTAAATTCGATTGAAATCAAGTTCATTGTTGACACGGGAGCCACAGTTGATGTAATCGATTCCAAGAGTACCACGAAGATATTCGCTTATGGCTCGGACAAACCACTACCTCTTAAAGGCCAATTTCAGGCAACCTTGGAATCGAACAAATGTTATACTGTCTCGGTTATTCAGGTTGTCGAAGGTAGCTCTGGAAATCTACTTAGTGCAAAAACCGCTCAAGATTTGGCATTAATTCAATTGGTAAACAAAGTCACAGAACTTGAAACGCGACCGAAACCGGAAGTTTCTAAACCGGAAGTTTCTACACCGGAAACCGAGGCGGGGAATATGGAGAACACAGATGAAAGGCGGCCAGCGCCTGCATCAACGCCGAAATGCGCAGACCAAGATATCCAGAAAATTATTGATAAATATGCAACTGTTTTTGTGGGTGAAGGGAAACTGAATACTCAACAAGTCGGGTTACACATCAACGAGAACATTAAACCGGTAGTTCAGCCGCAGCGCCGGATACCATATCATATTCGCAAAGATGTATCAAAGGAGTTAAAGAAATTGCTGGAAGAAGGTATGATCGAAAGAGTCTGTGACCAACCTACACCGTGGATTTCGCCAATTGTGCACCCCAAAGAAGGACGGTGGAACACGAATCTGCGTTGATATGAGAGCAGCCAATCAAGCGATTGAGCGCGAAAGACATGTTATGCCAACGCTCTCTGATTTCCGTGCAGAGATGAACGGGTCAAAATATTTTTCGAAAATTGACCTAAAACAGGCGTACCATCAACTAGAATTGACTGAAGAAAGTCGCTATATAACTACATTTTCGACGCACGAAGGCCTATTTTGTTACAAACGACTGAACTACGGAACGAACAGTGCACCAGAAATATTTCAGAATATTTTGCAACGCCACCTTAGTGACATTCGGGGAGTAAAGAATATCGCAGATGATATTATTGTTCATGGAAAAACACGAAAGCAACATGACGAAGCCTTAGAGAACTGTCTGAAACGACTAGATCAACTCAACTTGAAAGCGAAACCAGAGAAGTGTAGTTTCCTACGCAAAGAGATTAAGTTTTATGGTCTAATTTTCACGGCAAATGGAACACGACCTGATCCAGCAAGAATCGACAATTTGGTCAAAGCCAGTGCACCAAAGAATGCCAGTGAAGTACGCAGTTTTGGGCCTAGCTAACACGTGCCGTGAGTATGTTCCAGAGTATGCTGAAATTACTAGGCCGTTGAGGTATCTCACAAAGAAAAGTGTCGCTTTCAATTGGAACAACACTCACCAAAGAGCTTTTGAGCAGATTAAGAAGAAACTGACAAACGCTCCTACTATGGCATACTTCGATACAGAGAAGCGAAGCTTGCTTATCGTTGATGCATCACCTTTGGGAATTTGTGCAATCTTAGCACAACGAGAGAAGTCCGGAGAGTCGTACTGTATTATCTCTTACGCCAGCAGAGCCCTGTCTCCAGTCGAAAGTCGATATTCACAGACAGATATTGAAGGGCTGAGTCTAGTTTGGGGGATCGAACATTTCCGACTGTTCCTTCTGGGCACTGAGTTTGATGTTTATACTGATCATAAAGCCCTGGAAGCAATCTTTAACAATCCAAAATCAAAGCCCCCAGCTCGTATTGAACGCTGGATGCTACGACTGCAACCGTACAACTTCTGTGTGATTTACAAGAAAGGAACAGTTAACGAAGCCGATTATTTGAGCCGTCATCCTATCACTACTACTCAAGGAAAAACTACAATTGAAGAAATAATTTCAGATAACTATGTGAATTACATCATTAACAATTCTATACCGAAGTCAATGACACTTCAAGAAATCAAGAAAGCCACTTTGTCAGACACCATTTTAAGGAAAGTTCTAGAATGCATGAAATCACTCAAATCAGGGAAATGGGACGAGAAGGATGTGGAACTGAAATCTTATCACATGTGCGCGGAAGAACTAACAGCAACGAAAGCAGGGGACCTTCTTCTAAAAGGGAGCAGAATTGTTATACCAAAAACGCTGCAAGACCGTGCGACGCAACTCGGACATGTGGGACACCAGGGAATAGAGAAGACGAAAGCGTTATTACGAGAGAAAATATGGTATCCTGGAATGGATAGTAAAATTAAGACCTTCGTTGAAAACTGTGCTGCCTGTCAAGCCGTTGGTCCGGGTAGTCCACCTGAACCGATGAGGATAACTCCTACCGCGACAGAGCCATGGCAAAGCTTAGCACTAGATTTTTATGGTCCAATACCCCACAGTGGACAGTATTTACTTGTCGTAACCGACACCTACTCTAAGTTTCCTGAAGTGGAAATTGTGAAGTCAACGTCAGCGAAAGCCTGTATCCCGAAGTTAGACCGCATATTTGCAACTCATGGCATTCCAAAAAAGATTAAGACTGATAATGGCCCACCCTTTAATGGGAATGATTTCAAACGATACATGGCTGCATTGGGAATCGAATGGACAACAAGCACTCCGTTATGGCCCCAAGGAAATGGTAATGCCGAGAGTGTGATGAAGCCGTTAGGAAAAGTGATAAAGACTTCTATGTTAGAGGGGAAAAATTGGAGACAAGAACTTCAACGATTTCTGTTAAATTATCGCTCAACGCCGCATGCTACTACCAAGATACCTCCATGTGAATTACTGTTCAATCGAAAGGTGCAAGGAAGTCTACCCGAGCTGTCAACAAAAACGATCGTGAACAAGCACCAAAGTGCCAAGGAAAACATCGAGAAAAAGAAGATCAGGAATAAGCAATACTACGATGTCAAGAAAAACACCAGAACATCCACAATTAGGGAAGGTGACATTGTTATTTGCAAACAGAAACCAACCAACAAGCTATCTCCTAGATTCAATCCCGAGCGATTGACGATCGTCGAGAGGAAAGGAGCAACAGCTACTGCCAGAAATGACAGTCGCAGTATCACGCGTAATGTGTCTCATTTCAAAGTAGTTAAACGTGCAGAAGAACAAAGTAGTGATGAAGAGAGACCAAACAATGTGGATGATGTACAGGGCAGAGGATTGGAAGACGACATGCAGGAAATTATAGTAGAACGTCAGCCGACACCAAGAAGATCAACGAGGAATCAACGAACTGTAAATAGATTTGGTAACTCAATACCGTCTGGACTTATTTCATAGAACTTTAGTATTACAAACAATAACAAACAATTCATAGTTATTCCGTTGAGTTTTTGTTTAAAAAAAAAGAGAGCGATGTAGTGATTGACAGGTCATTTACATAACAATGAAATGCGCGGGAAAACGGGACATATGCCATATGGTAGCGAGAGAGAAAGTACCAAGTTTGTAGTCGTACGGTAAACTAAATAAATATATAAACGTAACGTGTGTGCTTAATTATTACAAATCCCAAGAACACTTTTGCCTACACAGTATGGCATGCAACATGTCTTTATTATTCGTTAGATTATGCTTCGTTTCCATTCATGCACAATTGAAAAAAAACATTAATTTTGAGGGTTTGCATGTTATTGGGTGATGCTGCATGTTAAAATTGCTTGCAATATCCGAAGTGGTTGTGCAAAAACTTATGCCAAATATTTTCGAGAACGGGAACTAACCTTCAGTGACCAAGAGAGCCATAGATATTCAAAAACAAGTTAAAATGTGGCAATTATATAATATCGTTGTGTATGTAAGTTGGTGAGATTTTGTTGGTTCAAAATGACTAATACTTGCATGGTCCTATGTATTGTTGATTAAAATTACCTATATGCATGGGTTATTGGGATTGTTGTAACTTTTGTCAAAGATTAATATATCGATCAGTTTAGCGAGAAGTTGATCAAAGGTAGACATGTGACATGAATGGTGTGTTTTGATTGAGTCTTTACCTTATTTAAATACAAGAAACTGATTAAAAAGTTGTAAATCAAAAATGGACATGTGTTAAGTGTTTACACACTTAAAAACGGACATCCTTCTTGGCGTTGCTCTAAGAACCTTAGAATAATGCCGATAGTTAATAACTATTTCTTTGACCTGCATCTTAGTACGAAAACAGCTTATATTTAGTTAATAAGCAAATTTGTATTCATGAGATTCTTAAATCTGATTGGTTACATGGTGAATATCATGTGCTAGTAGCGACCGTAGAAATTGAGTTGTCTTTGAATTTTTCTTATTAAGCCGTTTATTTTTTAAATAGGCGTTCTGAAACGTCATAATACTATTAAGCTGATTCACTAAGTAAAAGTGTACCATATATAGATGAATCAATCGATTTGATTTGAATGATTTCTGATTGTTCGGTGCACTTATCAAGTATAGAGTTTCCTTGGTGTGGACATTACTTACGAAGTACAAAGTCCATTATACTGAGAATTATAAGCTAGTTCAAGCGTTAAATTTATAATATATCCTGATTCTTAAGACTGTATTCTGCATGGTAGTGCGATTCTCTGCCTACTGTACATTATTATAATACGTGTGGAAATCCAAAACCTGCGTGGCTTTCCATATAGATGTCCCGAAATGACGTCACAATGCACAGTTTTACGTTAACTTTAATATTATTGATTGGGCGTTAGGTTACGATTAGGGTAAGATTTGGAATTAGGATTGCATAAGAATTAGGAATAGTTTCATCATCATCATCGTTCGGGCTGGTTGCCCGGACCAAATCCACTCTCCTTCTCCAATCGTTCCGATCTTCCATAGGGTTAAGTCAATCGACAATATTGTAACATAATTGTAAAGATTTCACATATTAATAATTTTAACTTATAATTTTAACAAACTTTGTAAATACATTCTGAAAAGCCCTAGTGGGAGCATGTATAATCATAATAATAATAATAATAATAATTTGTATTCCGATATCTCGAGTGAGTTAGTGATGGAATGTATGTCTTTCAAGGTCGCCCAACTTGAGAGTGCCCATGACTTGGCATTCATATAGCAGGAGATGACACACGAGCTCGTCTTTGCTTCGGCAGCAGTGTCCGTCATATCTAGTCCTTCGCTCTCTGATGATTGCAGATATGTTCGGGATATATGCAGCTCTTCTTTCGTCGGATGTTGTTGCCAGGATTTGTTGAGCACGCGGCACGCAGCATTCGTGTGTATGTTCCGTCAAGATTGTTTTCGAGATTTCTCGTCCGATGTCCACGCTGAGGAACCATACAGAAGTACCGATTCTACTATGGCTCTGAAAATTTCCTTTTCATATTTATAGGCAGGGAAGACTTCCATATTGTCCTTAACTTGTCGAGCGCAATCTATAGATACCGATTAATATATCGTTTACAGTGGAGGAGATATCACTTCCCAGATACGTAAACCGATCGACTTTCTTCCGAGGTGTAGGCTACCAAGCAGATGAATTCAGTTTTTGCAGCGTTTACGTATAGAGAACAATCCCCGATGCTGCCTTTTCTAGTAGAGTAGAATAGAGTTCGAATGTATAATAGTCTAATTTCTGAGACGAACTAGCCAGCTCTGCGTCTTTCTTTGCGTGTGTTTCTTTTGTTACAGTTTCGTTGCATGCTTTAAGAAACTGTTTATTTAGAAACCTAATTCTTAATTAAACACTCTGGCTTTCTATTCAATTGTACCAAAGATTGAAGTTTTATTATTGTGGTACTGGCGAGCAAAATGACATATAGGCAAAAAGTGTGGATACGAATATCAAAGGTTCCGATGCGAATTTGATACCTGTATATCTCTATTTGCGGCAGTATATACTTAACCAATTGTTATATAAAAATAATAAAGAAGAAATATTACAAACAGTGTAAAGAACAGGTTTATTTATTGGTATTTTGCTAAGTATAAACTGATAAGGCATACAATAACATGTTAAGACAACGAAAGTTTCTACAAGTTACTAGTAAGTATAGTCAGATAATATAGGATTATTTAGCGAGACATCTTCCATGTCCATGGCAGCTGATATACCTGTACCGTGTTCTGTATCGACATACACAATCCAACGCGTGTTGATAACAGATCCAATCAGGAACATTAGATCTACGACATCGAGCGTATGCTTTGCAACATAATTGACAACCACGGTGGATAGGTAGAACACAAACATAACCTCGGTTGAAGAAACTTCGTCTGTGCACCACACACGTTTTATCACAGTCAAATGGACAATCCTAAAAATATATGAATATGTAAAGATTTTTAATAAAGCACCCTCGCTTGATGTAAGCAGTAGCAATAACATGAGTTCCACTCTAATGAAAAAGTCATCAATTCAGTTTCGGTCCTAATAATTTTGAAAGAGACCATGATGATGACTGTCCGCTCCTCGATCTGAAAATATTAACCTCTTTAAAATATACAAATGAGCTGCTGGGTTTGTGTAGGTTCAGTTGTCTAACCTTGTGTAGGTTGTTAACCCAAATCGTTGGCAAATAATGGAGGCAAAAATCGTATATCGGTAATGGAAGAACTACACGTATTTAGCTGTATTTTGTATAAATAAACGGTGTCGAGGGTGATTTTCTGCGCGGAGCAGAATTCGTCGTTGATTGGTGGGCATTATTGGTCGACTTTGTGTACATGTATGACACAAAGACCTATAGCTATATAATGATTAATGGATTCAAGAAAGAACGCAAATGGCTATCGCAATCTTATATCAAAATATGAATCTTCAACATGAGGGGTATTCCGGAATTTCGCATGAATTAGGTAAACGCGGTCGTTGCACAATGCACGAGAATTATTCTGACTAATAATATCATATTTATTGGCTTACACTTTGTGGCCGAGACGTAGGTCTTCTTGTTGTAAAACGGCGCCATGGTCGCCTCGTCGTTGGATTTCGTGTGAAACCTCGGGTTGTTTGTGGTTGTGGTGTAGGTGTTTGTTGTACGACTGGGAAGAAGTCTGACGATGTTGCGTTCACTCGCATTGGCTGTGTTGGAGCAATAGTTGCAGCTAAGGTCGCAACCTGACTAAAATCAATTCTGGGTGTTGGTGTCACTCGCAGTTGATGATCTGCTTGGTACTCTTCGTCTATTTCTAAAAATTTGTTTTCTGATGGCGCGTCAGCTTCGTTTTCTGATGATATATCAGCTTCGTCTTCGAAAACATCGTAACTTTCACCACGTGCGCAAACCAACAGAAGAACTGTCAGTAAAGTGAACAGAATAGTTTTCGAGCAAATCTTGTAGTAGACTGTCATTGTCATTGTCATTAGCTGAATCACTCGTTAACTGCAGACCTGCACGTTTGCTGTCTTTTATACAGTATCATGGTCGTCATTGGAAATTTCGGACAACAATGCCAATATCATCTCTGTCGATGTGGATGATTTCAATATTTCATCACAAAGATGCTTTGAAGTAGCTTCAGCCTTCCTTTTCCGTTCATATATGTGCCTTCTGCATGTCGACTTTTCCATGCTATTATATACATGAAGTGAATTACTATACCAATGCAACAGAATTTGTTTACAGTGTGTCTATAGTAGATATGACTTATTAACAGCTTGTCAAACAAAGTTGCATTCATTAAGCAACGAAGTGTTTGAGTAAAATTTGGGAACCATTCCATGCAGTTAACTCGTCTCTGCACCCTTTGTGGTCAGTGGAGATGTCGTGCATATTGGCATGCAACTTGCATTGTTATTGTATTATTTTAAGAACTGATTAAGTCATCACTACTTTCAGAAGAAATATTTCGCTCTTATGAATTCAGCGCTTCAGTATTTGATTGGACAGTTTGATTCAAAAATTACTGGAATTAATGTATACCATACACATAATCTTGACTTCAATCTTTGATATTTTTAATCAGTCTGATCACCCTTATATGCAATCAATGTTTAATTTGTCTGTTTTTGAAAGAATTATGTGCGTGCATTCAGGGGCGCCGGAGCCACGGGGGCAGCGGGGTCAGCTTCCCCCGCTGCCCTTATAGTACGGGGGCACGCGGGGGCAACAGGTTGCCCTTTTTCTTAACAATAAAGTGCATTGTAATGAATAAATTATTATTATTGTGACCGGACTAGCCCTCATAGGTTTATATTAACTGGAAATATACAGTTCCTATATAGGTTTACACAAACTGGAAATCTGGATGTGTGATTTATATGTGTATAGTCTGAAAAATGTGTAGACTTTCAACCTTTTGTGTATTTTATATTGCGTTTTATAATATTCAGAATTACGTAAAATCTCCACTCAAAATGCAGGAAAATGGCATTTCAGAGAGTGTAGATTTAAAAATTTTCCGGGGGAGGATATCCCCGGACCCCCCTACAAATTTCTCGCGCCTTTGGCGCTCGTGCCCTTTTCATGGGGCTGCCCCCGCCGCTTCGGCTACCTTCCGGCGCCCCTGCGTGCATTGGCATTTGCTGTTCTAAATTTGGTTTGTTGAGTTCGCCGCGTGTGCTAGTCAAGTTCCATGTTTTTGCAAATATTTTATGGCAAGGCATTTATTTATGATTCTAATTTTGAATCATCTAGCTGGTATTTATTGGTAACATAATATTATTGGTCATTGTGAATTAAGAAATAAATAGTGAATTAAGCCAAAAACGTGAATATAATTTCGCCAAGGCCTCTCGACAATTAATTTAATGTGTGTTATGTGGCTTTGATTTTCAAAACCGTATGAAAGTCATGAATAATGAAGGCTAAAGCTCAAGACCTCTCGACAATTGGTAAATAAATGAATACAAGTGAAGGGGATTAGTGTATGAAAAGTTGAGAATATACTAATTGTGAGGGAGCTAGCCGTTTGAAAAGTTAACGATATATGTAATATGCCATGTTAATCAGGCGCAAATGTGAGTATTGGTTTTGCTGGTTGTCCCAGACCTCAACAAAGATGTTATTTTGATATACGTCATCAAAGAACTCGTAAGATATATTTTAAGTGTTCGCAAACATCCTGTTCTTATTATTTTCAAGTTTCTTGAAGTGGATATGCATGCGCACTTTTTCTTCTTCAGACACAAAGAAATTTCTGTTATTTTCCGGAGAAATTAATGAACATATACGTATGGTTAAGATCCCCTCACCTATACATTCACTATTACCTGGGCTTGGACACAAAGATAATGAAAAAGTTTTTATATAACGAGAACGTATAATTGGCAATACGAGAAAAGAGATGATGTCATAACACAATATTGCAGTCATTCATTTGCTAGAAATGAATATAGACGTTTCCATGCAAATGTAAAGTATAGCTCTATATTATAAGCTTTCAGTTGACCATGCATGCACTGTATGTTTTACGTTTGATCTCTCTCTATATTTAATTTACTCTGGAAATGAGGAAACTGTTCATATTTCATCTTAAATATTATGGAAACCTATTTAATATAGGCAGCTATACTATAGTTTACGATCATACATAATTATCTTTTTCCAAATATGACGAAATGAAATAACGTGCGAGTCGTGGAGTTTTTCCCTCATTCTGTTGCTGCATGCAGATGGTGTTGTCGTAAAAAGTCAGACGACGGAGTAAAATGTGGAACATACATGATCATGGCCGCATGTGTGTGAAATCCCAAGAACACTTTTGCCTACACAGTATGGCATGCAACATGTCTTTATTATTCGATAGATTATGCTTCGTTTCCATTCATGCACAATTGAAAAAAAACATTAATTTTGAGGGTTTGCATGTTATTGGGTGATGCTGCATGTTAAAATTGCTTGAATTAATATCCGAAAATAAGTGGTTGTGCAAAAACTGATGCCAAATATTTTCGAGAACGGGAACTAACCTTCAAGTGACCAAGAGAGCTATAGATATTCAAAAACAAGTTAAAATATGGCAATTATATAATATTATCGTTGTGTATATGTTGGTGAGATTTTGTTGGTTCAAAATGACTAATATACTTGCATGGTCCTATGTATTGTTGATTAAAATTACCTATATGGGTTATTGGGATTGTTGTAACTTTTGTCAAAGATTAATATATCGATCAGTTTAGCGAGAAGTTGATCAAAGGTAGACATGTGACATGAATTGTGTGTTTTGATTGAGTCTTTACCTTATTTAAATACAAGAAACTGATTAAAAAGTTGTAAATCAAAAATGGACATGTGTTAAGTGTCTACTCTATCCACACTTAAAAACGGACATCCTTCTTGGCGTTGCTCTAAGAACCTTAGAATAATGCCGATAGTTAATAACTATTTCTTTGACCTGCATCTTAGTACGAAAACAGCTTATATTTAGTTAATATCTGCGAGACCAAAGACTACTTAATATCCGCGTTCGCCAACTACGGCCAAATTATCCTCGATAACCATACTTACCAATTTGGAAGGTTAGGTGCAAGCTGTTGACCGAGGTGGCCTGGGAACTAGCGGTGGTACTTGGATTAAGGAGAGATCCATGCAAATGCAATCTTGAACTGCCAACCAAGGAGATGCTGCAAGCATCACCCATCCAAGTACGACGCTCGGGGGGAACACTATGATATTAAATGACTAAATAAACAGAGCTATCGGAGGATACATCACGATAGTTAGCTGAGAAAACTCTAACCGCCATAAACCGTACTATGGGAGGATACATCGCCATAGGTAGCTGAAAAAACTCTAAGCGCCATAAAACCGTACTATGGGAGGATACATCACCATAGGAAGCTGAAAAACTCAAAGCGCCATAAAACCGTACTATGGGAGGATACATCACCATAGGAAGCTGAAAAACTCCAAGCGCCATAAAACCGTACTATGGGAGGATACATCACCATAGGAAGCTGAAAAACTCAAGCGCCATAAAACCGTACTATGGGAGGATACATCACCATAGGAAGCTGAAAACTCCAAGCGCCATAAAACCGTACTATGGGAGGATACATCACCATAGGAAGCTGAAAACTCCAAGCGCCATAAAACCGTACTATGGGAGGATACATCACCATAGGAAGCTGAAAAACTCCAAGCGCAATAAAACCGTACTATGGGAGGATACATCACCATAGGAAGCTGAAAAACTCCAAGCGCCATAAAACCGTACTATGGGAGGATACATCACCATAGGAAGCTGAAAAACTCCAAGCGCCATAAAACCGTACTATGGGAGGATACATCACCATAGGTAGCTGAAAAACTCCAAGCGCCATAAAACCGTACTATGGGAGGATACATCACCATAGGAAGCTGAAAAACTCAAAGCGCCATAAAACCGTACTATGGGAGGATACATCACCATAGGAAGCTGGACATGTGTTAAGTGTTTACACACTTAAAAACGGACATCCTTCTTGGCGTTGCTCTAAGAACCTTAGAATAATGCCGATAGTTAATAACTATTTCTTTGACTTGCATCTTAGTACGAAAACAGCTTATATTTAGTTAATAAGCAAATTTGTATTCATAAGATTCTTAAATCTGATTGGTTACATGGTGAATATCATGTGCTAGTAGCGACCGTGGAAATCGAGTTGTCTTTGAATTTTTCTTATTAAGCCGTTTATAGCGGAATAATACTTACATAACACGGCAAATTTTATGAAAAAATATAGCATAAATACAAAGGCCAGCAATCATCGATGGCCCGAAGCTCTTGTTGTGATCGCGTATAAAAACATACCGAAGCCATCATTTTATTTAAAATGAAAGGTTTGTTTTCAAACTTGCAACAGGAAAATATACCCCTTAGGTCACTAAGTTGTTCTCAACTCGAAGGTAAAAAATATTTCCCAAAAACAACAAAATTTGAAGAAAACAACACAGAATTGACAAAAAAAATTAAAAATCAACTTTGTCATTCGCCCACGACACAGCCCGCGAGCACAAACAGCATTAGGAAAATATTGGCATGCGGTAATTTTCATCGACGCGAGGACCCATATGACGTCAGCAACGGTGAGGACACTTTTTGACCTCGAGCGCTCAGTCCATTTAGTATAGGTCAGTGTTTAGTATATGTATCTGGTAAGCTAAATTTTAAATATATAGAATTTAGAAGGTTTGAAGGCTTCCATTGTTCTTTTTAATATTGATTGATCACCAATAATCTGTTGGGTGACAATCTACTTCCTATAAATATACTAGATCCCTTCGTGTCCTTTATAGGAAAATTTTTATAACTGAAGAGAAACAAAAGATTTTAGACTTAAATAATCTTGGCAATGTAAGTGTCGTATTTACTAATGAACAATGGTTTCACTTTGATTACATGCAGCAGGTTGCCTGGTTCATGTTCGTGAAATTCGCTTCATGGAAAAAATGGCCAATTTGATTATTAACTATACTAATTTGGTTATTATTTGTCCTTGAACACAGACTAGCAAAACAGATTGTGCAATTAACTTGCAGTATAAATACGATCTTTAGTATAATCGTTTATATTAATGAGTATTAAATATTGATGTTTTAATTCTGAATTTAGTTAAACCCAGAGTGGGACAATGTACGTCAAGAAATTCTCGACAATCATTTTAAATTGGTCAGTAATTATACTGGATTATTTCGTCATTTGAATAGTTTAAGAGGTAAGAAAATTATTATTGGAAACGTTCGAGCTGGAGTCGATCAAATCATTTTGCCCACTTTGTATATAAAAATCTATCAGGAGCTGCGTTATTAGAGAGCTTTAGATTTTACTACGATTGACAGTGCAACATTCGTGATTTGTGCCAGTCACGCCATATTCTGCATGTTGTCGTCTTCCACAACATGCAAGCTGCTGAGTGGCGACATAATTTAACATGGCATGACGCCATGACCGGCCGACGCGCAAATGACGAATCTTTTACCCGTACTCTTAGTCAAGTCTAACGCTCTCTATTGATTTGCCTGATAAGTTTTAGGTGTTTCGTCTTTGGACACGAAATCGTCCAATTTGCAGCAGTCTGTCGTCCTCATTTTGCCACCCTATAGTTTACTGGCTTCATTTCAGAACGGCAAGATAAAGGAGTTTCATCTTGGCTCAATTTTAAACCCAGCAGATTGAAGACGGACAAAGCATTGGCCTTTGTTACAACAAACTTACATTTGCAAAGACTTAAAGTGATAGATGGATCGAATGGTAATATTTTTTCCTTTTGTATCTTGTCACATCAACATTTGCAGAGTATATAGATTTTTAGTTGTACATCATCATTCTTGAAGCGAATACCGATTAGACTTGAGAGAAAAATGTATGAAAAGCCAAAGATCGAGGATAATTTACGGCAATGTAGACCTATGGATGCATGCGAGTCTAGGCGATTTGTTTCCTTCCTTTCCTCTTTTCAAGGAAGGCAATGGCAGGCACGAGCGGGTGCGGGCATAAATTGAGCCTGGGCTTCCTGTGGTTTACAGTGGGATTTTATCATAGAAATAAGAGACATAGAATGCGTACTTGATCACGAATCATGTCTCCGCTTTTTTTCATGCATGCCCTTAGAAAACCGCCATTTTGAATGGCAAAACAATGCCAAATACCTGTTCAGCATTAGGTTGGAGCAGTAGATATAGAAAGAGCGGTGACAAGACTGGTCGGGAACCTGTCAGTATTTTTACCGCGCGAAATTCCTTGCGACGTGAGTCTGGGACGAGTCAAAGTGCCCTTAGAAAACCGCCATTTTGTGGAGACAAAATTTTGACTGAGAAAAGATAGGAGTACGCATTCTATGTCTCTTATTTCTATGGATTTTATACAAACATGCCTGTCGAATGCTTTCCTATACATAGGTGTGCTGGACCAAGACAAAATTATTATTGACCAAACTGAATTCTGAGACCTGTTGTATTGTGTGTTTTAAATTATGTTCTGTAATCTTCAGAATTGTATAATATTCTTATCAAAACGCAGAAAATTGAATTTTCCACGCCGGGGGCCACAAGCCCCACTGGAGACCTTTCGCGTTTGCGACGCTCCGCGATATCAAATGAATTGCCCGGATGAAACTATGAGGCATATACATACTTATTAGGTAAATAGTACTATATAGGTCCGAATTAGTTTAAGCAAATACTGTAATTCTACAAATCCAAGTGGGGACCGGATATTACGAATTTATTCAAATACTCACAGAAATGCTCTCAATTAACCCATTAACTGGCAGACTACCCTACCACTGAAGAGTAAAATCGTGTGGCGTTAGATAGAGTAAAATACTAAAGTAGGGCGCATCTGGGCGCATTGCCAGCTAATGGGTTAACAAGATACACTGGCAGATAGTTTTGTTAACCCGTTAATTGGCAGTGTCCTACCAACTGACGAGTAAAATCGTCTGGCGTTAGACAGAGTAAAAGTAGGGCGCATTACCAGCTAATGTGTTAAAGAAGTCAAACCAGGGAAGCTTTTTTGTCCCGAAAGTTTTCATATTTAGGGTTTGAATTGGGAACAGGCTTACATGTAAAGCCTTTAGGCATGTACTTGCTGCTCTCTCCTTCGCAGAGGCTTGGAGAGAAATTATAAAAGGATACGCTAATATTGGATAATAAATAAAAGAATGCGCTAGATGGTAATAAACAAAACGCCGCTATCGAGTATGATAACCGCAGGCGGCGAAGGGTGAGTTTCCTCATTACCATTTAGCGCGTTTCATTTATTACCATTTAGCGCATCTTTTATTTATTATCCAATATTAGCGTATCCTTTTATAATTTTTTTATCCAAGCCTCTGCGAAGGAGAGAGTACTTGCTGTGGTCAAGGCCGTGCAGCAATATCATAGTTTAGCATTTAATACGACGTAATTTACTTAACTCATGTGGTTTTGTTTCATATCGTCGTAATGTCTATATTTAGAACAAGGCTATGATGTGGTTACGTTTGGAGCTCCATCTGCTCATTCAATGAAATACAGTAAAGGAGGATTAAGAAGACTAATGGGAAACCTAAGAGAAGCTTATTTAACGTACGTATACCCTGTTGCATATTTGATTTTTAATCACATGTAATGTATGTTATGCATTCGAAAGCCAAATATTTGTGCATAAATTATACATGCATAAATTTACCTTATTAATTTACACACTCGGGAAGCGAGAGAAATATTTATAAATTTTCATCCAGATTTAACCAAAATCTGGTCGATTTGTGTTTAGCCTACGACCATTAGCCCCACAACTTTGGTGATGAAACGTTCACTGAAGCAATGTTTTCAGTGAAATTTCTCTCACCTGGTGTACTTTTGACGTGTAATTTTCTCTGGATTATCTTCCAGGCAAAGTGGCGGCGACAACAGAGCAAACCGAGCCAAGAATAAACGAAGTAAGGGATCGTTCATTATTTATGCCTCGCGCTTTCACCGAAAAGAAATGGGTTGGGTAAATCATTCACTAAGGGTGCATGGGTTAAAAAAACTGGGGTATCTTTCAAGAAGTTTGTAATGGAAATGACCCAAAGCCGTTGATACAAAACACATAACATAATATACCGTAGAATACTTTTCAGAGTATAGTGGGTTTGCTACAATTTTAATAATGTTATATGATCTTATGATCTTGAATCTAATGATTGTGGTGTTAGAACTCAGGTAAATTAATTTTAGATGATGTTTGCCCGGTGTGGAGCCATCTTGCCCGGTGTGGAGCCAGCTTGCCCAGTGTGGAGCCAGCTTGCCCAGTGTGGAGCCATCTTGCCCGGTGTGGAGCCAGCTTGCCCGGTGTGGGGCCACTCAGAGTTGCATCGTCGAAAATATATTTATCTGGGGCCGGTTGTACGAAGGCCGTTTAGCTTAAACGGTGGATAAGCCAAAATTAAAAAACACTTTCATACATTTGGTGAATGACTGAACTTAAATCTTATGCCCTTAATATGTAGTTGCAAATATAATTGTTCTATTCAAGTTGGAATGTTTTAGCTTGGTTGTTCGATGAATGTATATAAACTTGATCGATGTTTTCGAGTTATCCACCGGATAGGCTAAGCGGACTTCGTACAACCGGTCCCTGAGTTCTAACACCACAATCATTAGATTCAAGATCATATAAGATATAAGCTCAGTTGGTAGGATAAACAAGTTGGCCGCAAACAAGCAATTTTTCAGCTTCCCTGGTGTGGAGTCACTCAAACTAGCATCATCTTTAAAAAATGTTAATATTGGTTGTAAACTCAAGGACAAAATTGATCTTTATTTGTCCAAAAATAGTGATCAACATAACACCTTCCCCATCTTTTTAGGTCGTTATAAATTATTTTAATACTGGATGAAACTTTATAAAAAGCATTTTTTAAATCTCGAAAACAGGAAGGGTTGGGTAAACCCAAAAAATACCATGAACAGTCCCTCAGTTGAATACATGAAATATAACTGGTTTCGAAAATCAATGATTGTTTACCTGGGAAATATCCGTATAGTCAATAGAACTATAGTGATTAGAGTTTTGGTTGGATGTATTATTCAATTGTTTACCTGGGAAATATCCGTATAGTCAATAGAACTATAGTGATTAGAGTTTTGGTTGGATGTATTATTCAATTGTTTACCTGGGAAATATCCGTATAGTCGACAGAACTATAGTGAATTAGAGTTTTGGTTGGATGTATTATTCAATTGTTTACCTGGGAAATGTCCGTATAGTCGACAGAACTATAGTGATTAGAGTTTTGGTTGGATGTATTATTCAATTGTTTACCTGGGAAATATCCGTATAGTCGACAGAACTATAGTTGTCGGAGTTTTGGTTGGGCACTTGGATGTATTATATTTGGTTCTGTTTGAATGTCACTGAAATAATGAATGAATTGTTGTCTGTCTCGTAACAGAACGCCAACTTCAGTGATTAATAACGATGTCATTGTTTCTTTATAGGATTCCCATCTGCTCTCTGTTGATACTCTTCTTTTAAAGCGCTCTTCTTTCCTCTGATCTCTTAGATACTACTGGCCCTAGATTGTACGAAGTTTCTGATTGATTGAGTTAAGCGATTTTGCAAGAAAAATCCTGCTAACAGATTCTGTGACAAAGTTATGAAACTAGGAAAAATATGCGCACATCCACGCCGCACATACCCTCAAAAACGCGCTGGTCATACTATAGGCCATTTGCAGAATTACTTGAGCGTAACAATATACACGCATAGCCTCGACTTCGTTCTTTGATTTCTTTTGAATTTTATTCAGTCATCTTTGACGTTTCTGCCATTTTTTAAAAGAATGAAGTCGAGGCTATGCGTGTATAATGCTATACGCTCCAACAATTCTATGCATTTGAAAAAATAATGCCGTCACAAAACATTCTCACCCTCTTTCTACATTTTAGTTGAACTGGAAATGCTGAAACATGCTTTTGTTGATCTTTGTGAAAACTTTAAAAGGTATGGTATATATGGATCCATGACAAAAAAACCCACCGACAAAACCCCCACCGACAAAAACCACAACGACAATATCCCCGGCGGAAATATATTTCTGTTTATCAATTTTTCATCAGAACAAACTTTTTAAAGCAACATAATTTAAGGGGTTTTTGTCAGGTTGCCTATAAAATACACTCGTCCATATAAGATTGAATTTGTCATTTTAGAGCTTTAGCAAATGATAACATGGAGGAGATCGTTGAACTCTCAACAAAGTTGCATGATAAGGTGAGATTAACGTACCAGAATGTCGTTTGTAAATTCTCGTTAGCCTGACAAATACAGTAGGATTTGGACGCTTCGACCAAAGACCCTTCCTCAAATGTGAAATTTGTTTAGAATAATAGTATGTAATGTGTGTTCTATACATTTGGATTACATGAGATGTTCACATGCATACATCCTCTGAATCCCCGGCATTTATTTAATCACACCTTGCACAAGAACAGTCAGGTTAATGCATCACGAATTAAATGGAAAAAAAAGATTAAAAAATGCATACTAGTGCTCGTATTTAATGTCAGTTTTCCATTTTCACATGTCTGTTCACTTCTCTAGGTCAGTCATATTCTGAAATACTATGAAATGACGTTTATAATCGATTCCTTATTTGCGTTGAGTACGTCCCGTCCACGTTCACCGACAGCTTACACGTCTTTTGAAGATCATGAAAGATATATATACAAAGGTGAGAAACCAAAATCTCACAACTTCTACAATGTAAACTTAATTTAAAAGTTCATTAACAATCTATAACAGAATATTATTCTTAATATCCTGCCTTCATGATAGATCCTAAGTTAATCATTTCTTGGAATTTGGAATGGAAGTTTGTTCTATACCGTATTGAATTGTTTTTAGGACGCACTTAAAGAGAGTCTTCAACTTTCATAGTTCCTGCACTCCATTACAATTACGCTGGAACACTAATAACAACCAGGGGCCGGTTGTATAAAAGTCTTAACAACATTTTAACTACCCGTTTTGTAGTTAAATAGTAAAATTCGCGATTCTGATTGGTTAACTTTCGCACTAACTATAGTTAACTTTAACTACTTTTTTATACAACCGGCCCCGGAGCCTGGCTTGCGAGGTTGCACTAATACTATAATATAATAAGTGTTAAGTCTAATCTGTGTGTAGGGGGCGTTTATTAGATACAGGGCCTTTAATACTAATAGGGAGGGACATTTATCACAAAATGGGGCGTCAATTAGATCATTTATGCTACCCAGATAGTTGTAAAAAGTTTTCATTTATTGTTCAGGTGCATTTGGTACTTCGCCTGAGTCAGAGACTACTGACGACCCAGAGTGTCAGGTATATTCAACTTTATATAAGGTTTCAGTGGTTTTTTTGTTTTTTCGATTAAAAAACTGCCATAAAATGTTTAATATGTTTTAAAGAATACAACTATATATAATAGACCTTGTCGTTTACTATTAGTCTTTTGAAAATTATATTTACATGTAATATATACAATAATACAACATGCCCGGTCGTGCTAGGATGCACAAGCCGATGGCGAGTAGTTGTATATCTAATCCAGCACTGACGCGAATGCTGTGATATTCGTCTTGATGCAAACGTTCGTTTTCTTCAATAATCTGAAAGACATGAATGACCAGAGGGATTTTGTATCAAGCTCCTTCAAAGAACGATTGTCTTTGTGTTTTCTTCATAAAATATGAGTGAGAACTACAAGATATTTTGTAACCTATATAGTACTCGTTCAGGTGCACTAGCAGGAGAATGCACGCAGGTTTTAATGTAGTCTTAGATAGGAATCCTGTTGTTATATAGAAAATTACAACCAATAGAGGTGTTGCACCATAACGTGACTAAATTCTAAAATCTTTAACGAGCGACCTATCAAGCTGGCTGTTAAACATGTTTTGTATGTCATTATATATAACAAGTATTCATAACAAATTTCAAGTCGATACAATTATTCCCTCGCGAGTTAAAAAGGTTTGAACAATTCGTATTGCTGACGTCAGCATTATTTTCAAATGCCGTTAAAAGCTACGTTTTTTCTAAACCTAACGCGAAAAACTCAATTTAGCTTTTAAAAGCAATATATAGTATCATAGTAAACAGAATATAAACATGTCTAATAAAACACATCTTGATGGTGCAACACCTCTATTAGACGTATAATATCCAATTCTTACTTTTTATACCTTTCGTTGTGAGGCATGTCCCTTTAGAGGCAACTGACTTTGTAATCTATAATTTTAACTGCGATTTTCTTTTTAGATTTTACGAAGTACTATTGAAAGCTCAATGGCACAGATTTCAAAAATGGTTAATGAGTTGTATGAGGAGAATCCGCAACCCTCGAATGGTAGGTTTCCCGCACATCCTTATTAGCCAAGTTATTTACTTCCATGACGTTGTAAAATCTCTTGTTGACTTATTTGTTATGAACCTGACCGAAACCCGACCCCAACTTTCTCCGTATGTGAGAAATTATAACATGCATGATTATTGCAGGTATAGTTTGGTGGCAATACTGTTCCAAGGGAGGATGGGCGGTTGAGTCGTACTGCATTATCGCAGTTGACCTTTTCTAGTTCATGTTTTGACAGTTGTTTTGTAAGCTAGTGAAAGTCCTTTCTCCTCCGCGGGATAGCAACGGGAGAGGAGATAAGATCCTGGGTACGAGGTTGGAATTAGTACAGTGTTATAAACTGTGTGGTTGCAAAATATCAATTTACGAAGCTAAGTATCCATGGTTTTGTGTTTTACTATTCCATGTGTTTTGTTATAGTTTCACAAAACCTGGTTTTAATGAAAGAACTGGTAGGTGACATTTCCCGTACTGTGGATGCTCTTATCAAGGAATTCAATTTAGGAATGATATTTGTTTTACTACAGGTAAACAGATTGGCAATATATTTACCCTGACTTTTCCTCCAGACAGATGAGCATTAGTGTATGATTCACAAAAGTGCGTAAACGTATAGAACGTTGTGGGAAACTGCCCCATACTTTCGTTAGTAATCGACATAAGCGCCTACGAGATTGCATAATCATAGTACCATATGTACCATAAATTAACTAATTTGGTATTTAGGAAGAGTCACGTCATGCCCAGACTATGCAAGATCTTCGTCAGCGTCGCGATATTTGTCTTTCACAAGCAGTAAGTATTTGCTTGTAATCCGATATACGAAGATGTTTAATTTCTTTGGTAATGCATGTCCACCTGTGTCGCCTATATTGATACGGGCACAAGTTTCCAGCGGGAACTCCGACTTTGAAGGGCCCTCGAAGATACTATATTATTCTTCAAAATTGGTAGGAAACAGGAAAGACGGGGCATTGCTTTTCCCCAGACCCAATTAAACCTTCAGAATTGATAAGATGCAGTATATACCATCCTAACCATGTTAGTATACAGTTGAAGTACAGCTGAACTGGCTTCATTGCCACTAGGCAGATAAAATTAAACAACGGATACGGGATTGTAACGTAAGTTCTATGCGTGTCTTGAATAAAAGGATTAAATAGATTGTACTTCTCGTTAATTAAGTTGGATTAGCTTCCTAATTTTCGCGGAAGATGTCATGCACCGCATCTTACTTCGATAATTGATTTACAAATGATTATCGTGATTTTAAGGTAGCAGCACTCATTTGTGGATTTGAAGCTAAAGTTTACACATCGTTATTTAACACAAGTTTTATGAAACAACTTTGTCAAATTGGTGTCCTGGCTGAATTTGAATGTCTCCTGAGTACTTACGGTTAGTTTAATTTAGAGTCAAATTATTTCAAGAGAGAGTGCATTTTTAGAGTAATTTCCTACGTCTACTGATTGACGTCTATAAGTTACAATTACTGAAACATAAAGACGAATTTCAATATCGTTTTTCCCTAACAAGATATGTTATTGGCTATTGCACATTTCTTGGAATGTATAAATTTGTACTTAATGAATTGAAACCCCATGAGATATATATTGTCAGCACTTTAATGCCTTTGGTGTAACCTCAATGAATTTTATACGAAGAAAGTATATAGTCATCTGGAGAAAATATAAGAAAACCATGAGAACTCAAGGATTCTCACTATATACCATGCATGCACTATCGTTCAGCAGATGCTGGCTTGTATTTTAACATATACTGATAATATTAATTCTCGTATTAGTTATTATATGTATATCTATAATATATAGTATAAAGTAATCTTTGTTTGATATTAATTATGAACACGAGAACCCAAAAGAGAGAGGTTTAACTTTTGAAGTCGACCACTATCCATCTGCTATTCCGTAACACTTATACTAAAACCCACCAATATACCCTTTTCTGTGCTCTTAATGTGATTTTTCAGGCGATGAAATGGGAATGTTGGAAGATATGTCCATTGCAATACGTGATCTTTCATCTGTCAAATTTAAGGTTTGTTCACCTGACTATGGAGAAATGTGAGAATCCCGTTCTTTAATTAGTATAATAATCAGAATTGTTTTATTATAATCACTTGAATTCGTTAAGATAACTAAATCATTTTTAATTCTTCGATTCCGTGCGACAATTTTTTCTGTTTCAATGTTTTTTTTATATATACCAGCATACTAAATCTTTGCTTTAAACAACAACAAAATATATGAATACTTTTTCATGTAATTCTATCGTCATTTGCCTTTTATCATTTTTTTGCAGTTTGCGTGCTCTGATAACGACACTATTCCTTATGTTACTGGAACAAGGTATTTTACATTAAATTATACTTTTTAGTACGTGCTTGATTTTCTAATAATATTATTGACCTGTATATATGTTTTTCCGTAACACGGACACGTTGAACTCAACATGCATGCATGTGTCAGTGCATGCAGACGTTACGAAATATGTCTAGTTAGTGAACAATCCTTAATTAATATACCACAAATTATATATAATTGAAATTCATGTATTTTAAGGACAAATATTCAAGTTACCATACTTCTCGAAACAGAGTATTTCTGTCATTTACCCAAAGAATTGCAAGAAGGAAAATTAATTCGAGTTTCCCCAGTTCTCTTTACTCAAGGAATCAATGAACATGCGACTTTGGCTGAAAGGTAACTGGGTGGACTTTATACTTACTGTGATGCAAGTTGGGGCAAGTTGCTCCAAGCATTTAATATAGTATTAAAGAAGTCCATTTGAGAATAATCTAATAAATAGGGATATATATAAACAGCCTTTGAGAACATTGTAGACTGTTCTCCCTAATGGTCAGTCAGTTCATGCCTAAATGGAAGCACTCTTCTCACATGCGACTGAGGCGAAATTATACTTACACAACTGTGATTAGCACATTTACAAACCACTGTGCCAACAACACTCCACAATACACTATGACACAACTGTGATTAGCACATGTACAAACCACTGTGCCAACAACACTCCACAATACACTATGACACAACTGTGATTAGCACATGTACAAACCACTGTGCCAACAACACTCCACAATACACTATGACACAACTGTGATTAGCACATGTACAAACCACTGTGCCAACAACACTCCACAATACACTATGACACAACTGTGATTAGCACATGTACAAACCACTGTGCCAACAACACTCCACAATACACTATGACACAACTGTGATTAGCACATGTACAAACCACTGTGCCAACAACACTCCACAATACACTATGAGAACTGGAGTAGAAGGCCTTCTCTCATGCATTTTCCTTTTAACAAACTTAATAGGAGGGTTTGTCATGACCTTGATTATATCCATATCAATCAATATCAATTTATTAAAAAATATATAAATTCGCACCAAAGGTGAATTACATTATATATTTACAGGAAGTTCTGTATAGTAATATGTATCCGGGTTAAACGTACTGTACACCAAAGTTGCAAAACATTTTCCTTCGGGTAGGATTTTGGGTAGCCTGCGGGCAGCCTCAACCCGAACTTATTAATTGATATTTAATAAATTCTGATTGAGGCTGTCCGCAGGCTAGATTTTGGGTTTTCTCAACCTTCCTCAAAATACCTGGAAAATTTTCCGACATGGAGGCTTTTGCCTACCCTGGATGTCAGAGGTTTTTCCACGCTAGCAAATGAACACGCCAAATCCGAGTATTCGCCTTAAATAGTGGGCGCGCGAGCGAGGTTTGTCCATTGCAGTACTGCTAGTCTGGCTGAGTGCTGACTATTGCTACTAATACTAGCATGACTAGTCTAGTACGTACTGCTTTGGAATGTTTTTGGTTTCACTTTCAACCTTCCTCAATGCCAGTAAACCTTCCTCAATGCCAGTAAACCTTCCTCACGGGTGGTACCCGCACACCCTCAGCACGGGTGGTACCCGCACACCCTCAGCACGGGTGGTACCCGCACACCCTCAGCACGGGTGGTACCCGCACACCCTCAGCACGAGTGGTACCCGCACCCTCAGCACGAGTGGTACCCGCACACCCTCAGCACGAGTGGTATCCGCATACCCTCAGCACGGGTGGTACCCGCACACCCTCAGCACGAGTGGTATCCGCACACCCTCAGCACGGGTGGTACCCGCACACCCTCAGCACGGGTGGTACCCGCACACCCTCAGCACGGGTGGTACCCGCACACCCTCAGCACGAGTGGTACCCGCACACCCTCAGCACGAGTGGTACCCGCACACCCTCAGCACGGGTGGTACCCGCACACCCTCAGCACGGGTGGTACCCGCACACCCTCAGCACGAGTGGTATCCGCACACCCTCAGCACGGGTGGTACCCGCACACCCTCAGCACGAGTGGTATCCGCATACCCTAAGCCTTTTTGCAACTCTGCTGTACATTATACAGTCTGATAAATATATTTATTATGTCATGTATTTTTAAGGTTTGGAGATACGTCACTACAAGAGGCAATCAACGATGAACATTTCAGTTACATTCATTTATACTACGAGAAATTTCGGGAAAGTTTTCCAGAAGAAGGTCTGTAACCTGAGTCTGTGTTTAACCTATAAACAGTAATATTGTTACTTTCTAAAAATTCGCAAGTATCCACGTCCAATAAATGCAGGGTCTCATTAACACTGCCATTCACATATTGTGCTAGATACGCATGTGCATTTTTGTAACGAACTACATTTGAAGTAAAAGTCCTTGCCCCAGTTCGTTCTGACAGGTGACTTGAGCCTTAATGGCGTAGCAACATATAGAACGTCTTTCGAGAGGAAGTATCTGCATATAGGGTATGTGTATTTGTGTCTGATTTTTGTTCATACTTTCATCGTAGCTAATGCTGTGAACCCTAGAGAACCTGCTCTAGATGCTCTAATGGAACATCTTAAGACGAACATTGCCAGCAAGAAAAGCAAGAACGTTGACATCCTATTTCTTGCACAAGAGGTAAAGATCTTGTCTTGTTAGGTCTTGTCGTAAGGATTGGAGTTGAGAACCCCAATATAGAAATTTACAGGGACGGTATTACAACTGGATGAGTGTTAGCTTCTTTTGTCCGACAAAAAGGGCGTGACTCTATTGGAGCCTGACCGACGAACTAGCGTCAGGCTATGGCTAATTTCAATCTATTTAATTCAAAAGAAAATATTTAACACAACTGATTACTTTAAAATATGTTGCATTTTACACTTTAATGAATTAAGAAAGGACGCATGTCGTCTGTATATTTCAACCAATGCAGACACGTCTACATTCTATAGAGTTTTTCAGTTCTTCTTACCAGCCCAGGCCTTAAGTGCTACATTAAAGTTGCTGCTGGTCCCGATGCGCGTCTTTCGCCAGCTTGTTAGAGTGGGAACAACGACCTCGAAGGAGACTATATACTATTAGATACAATAACATAGCTGGCGTTCAAGTCAATTTTCAACATATACCCAACGAAGTTGTATTGATTTGCCCGACAACATGAGGAAGAATGGAGGGGTATCACACCCCTCTACACCCCCGGTAGTTTTGCCCCTGGAAATTTACCATAAAAGAGTTATGAGTATAAAAAATATGTGCGTGATTGAATGTTTGATCATTTTGCTTGGAGGCTGCCATTCTACTCTACTGTAGCTCTGATCTCTAAAAGGCAACTGTATTTACTTTCTATCAGTTATATCGCCTATATATGAACATCCGGTTCCAATTTTAAAATCATAAGCTCGTGTAAACAGGTGGAACCGTGCTGATTTATAGATTTTGAAGAAATTTCGTTCTATTTGGAAAATTCCCGGAGAAATATAACCTTCAGTATTTACTTTTCTCTTTGATATGATATAATATTTTTCAGATTTGCTGGCGAATGAATGGTATTCGTTTCATTAGCTGTAAAAGTGCCAAAGATAGAACTTCAATGTCGATCACTTTAGAACAATGTTCAATATTGAAACGCAGACATAATCTTCAACCGGAAATATTTAATCATGCTATAGATGCCATGCGAAGGTAAGCAATTTGGATGTTGTGGCATAACTACATTAGAGATGTTCTATTTTAAAGACTCTCATCATAGGGTTATCATTACAACGTGTATATTCATAATAGACGTTAACTGGTCGGGGGAATATCTTGTTCCTACAACGTGCTTCCTCCGTTTTACCCGACTCAGGACGCTTATAACTGTATATTTTCCAATTCTCTAATCAACCAATAGCAACGTGAAGTTTAAATAAAAGATTGTTCAAGTCACAAATCGCTAAACCGCCTAAATATTCGGCTATTGCATGGTCGCGCACAATACACCAGGGCTGATTAATATTATTTAATGCCTACGAGCAAAATTCATAACATCAAAATGTGCCTGCAAAAATGCATCGTATTTTATGTTTTGAAATCTAAATTCCTCTAAAATGTCAGGATTTTAAAATGTGCCTGCACAAACCCAAAAAGTGCCTTGCGCCTTTTAATGATGCCTGTAATACACACGTAACGACGAAGGAACAATGCGTAATGACTAATGTAAATTGACGTACCTGAATAAAGCAATTTTATACCATATCATATTGAATGTACCTAAGGCTAAGTTACTGTTTCTTGAATATTACAGTGAAGGAACACGACGTGAGAATTGTTTCAAAAACGCTGGTATACGACGTTATGCTTTCAATTACTGGCAAGTAATGGCGTTACCTCGTCTATACCGACCTCCAGATGGAACATATGGCAGGAACATACAAGCTTGAAAAAATTATAATAATGTACAGTAATAATTAATATAGCCAATGAATATCATGAATAATACCAAAATAATTGAAATACCAAAGCCGTCTTGAAATACCAAAGCTGGTGGGTATTATTACTTCTAGAAATTGTATAACTAATAAATATAATAAAACAGAATTGAACAGTATCAGTTGTGCCATGATTTTTTCGGTAAACCGCAATTGATCTCCAATGGAAAATCGATGTCCAATGGGTTTGATGTCTACCGAGCGAAGCGAGGTAGACATCAAACACATTGGACATCGATTTTCCATTGGAGATCAATTGCGGTTTACCGAAAAAATCATGGCATAACGGTTTTGTCCCATAAATCAAATAGACTGATATTTGTTAGTCTTGTTACTTACCGAACTATTAAGAATAATCATGTGTTTGTGCTTCGTAAAAACTGCTTTCAACTTCGGCATTGTATATAAATTTCGACGCCATTTTGAAAATAGTGAATTTTGCCAAATATTTTGAGGGAAAATTAATATAGCCAATGAAATTGCTTATCGCAGGTGAACATCAAAAGTAAACATCAAATCTAGCAGGTAAGCATCAATTCATTCCAGCAGTCCGTCGACCAATCAAAACAGTTCTTATATCTAATTTATGGGACAATATTGCTTGATATAAAAAGTTGTGTAGCAAAGTAAGTGCTTACTGACTGCAAATTTAATTGTTTTTTTCGTGCGGCTTTTCGAAAAATTATATTCTCATGAACTGTTTTTTCGCTGCTCTTTCGCTACTAATTCTGCAGAAAACTCTTATTTAAACTAATTTCTATATATTAAACGTATTTCCTATACCCTGTCAGTGATTTTTGGAGTCTTTTCTGTCTGTTTTTGTCGATTTCAAAGCGAATATTTCGCTGTTTTCTGGTTCGCAAAACTCTTGACAGTCTTGTAGTTTTTGTGTCGCCACATTGTTTTCGCTACTCACTGCAGTATATGAGCCATTTAACAATTAGACAACGAGGCCGAGTTGGCTATTTAACAATTAGTCGCCGAAGGCGAGGTGATCAGTTATACATGCAAGCCTATAGGCGAAGTTACTATAGGCTTGTAATCAGCGAGCCTGAGGCGACTAATTGTTGTAATAGAAATTTCAAAGAGAAAAACACAATCCGATTTTTGTTTTAAATTCGGCAGGTAGTTCACCCAATCAGATTGCAGAATAGGTCATATACGGTGGATGACTATATTATAATTACAATCATAGTATAACACCATACGGCATACAGTATTTATTACATTTAGTTTTTCATTACATGCTAAAACCAAAAATTTTCAATCCTATAGTCGCGACAAGGTTTGTGGGTGAACGAACTGTAAAAATATTACAACAGAAATGAGTATATTATTGCTGCAGTTAATGTCTGTAACTATAAGACTATATTAATATTATAAAACAATTATACCATTCGCTCTCGTCGTATATGGCTGATAGCCGACTCGGTGCTATACGCACCTCGTCGGCTATCAGCTCCTATACGACTCGAGCTCGTGGTATAATTGTTCATTATTATACAGGGTGTATCAAAAAAACCGCAATCCTCGATTCACATGTCGATTTTGAAAATAATAGAGCAGTAAAGCCTATATGTTTACATTCATTTGAAAGCTTAGCCATTCAGCTTTCCAACGATGGGTTACTTTTTAAATTTGAACAGTGGGTTCGCGAAATATTTTACTTTAAGCGATGCAATAATAAAGCGGCCCTGAATAGACGAACTCATTTCGTAAAAATCCCCGAAACTATCAAACCTTTTTCCTGACAGCAGATTAAAATCAAGTAACCACGGCTTTCTATGCACCATTTTTAACTTGTTACTAACTTTCCATACACAACGGTACTGGTTTAAACAGTTTAAGCTTAATTGCGGCCACCAACTTGCCAATTTCTGTTTACGTTACAATTATGCAATTTCATTAAATGTTATTTATAATAGTCGCATTTGGAATTATTGAATCTTCTTGTTTAAACTTTAATACTGTTGTTTTCACGCGAAACAATGTACCAAGAAGTCTTTAAAAGACGTTTTAAAAGATGTTGAGCTGTGTAATTTACTTTGTACTCCTAAATCGATCCCAAAAAGTAATAAAAACAATCGCCGTGTATTGCCCGTCGAACAGCGCCGTATGTTAATTGTAACGTAAACAGAAATTTAGCAAGTTGGTGGCCGCAAGCTTAAACTGTTTAAACCAGTAGCGTTGTGTATGGAAAGTAAGTAATAAGTTAAAAATGGCGCATAGGAAGCCGTAGTTACTTGATTTTGATCTGCTATCAGCAAAAAGCTTTGAGAGTTTCGGGGATTTTTACGAAATGAGTTCGTCTATTTCAGGGCCGCTTTATTATTGCATCTCGAATTTCCAATTTTCCAATCTCAGTTGCTTAAAGTAATATTTTTCGCGAACCAATCGTTCAAATTTAAAAAGTAACCCATCGTTGGAAAGCTGAATGGCTAAGCTTTCAAATGAATGTAAACATATAGGCTTTACTGCTCTATTATTTTCAAAATCGACATTTGAATCGAGGATTGCGGGTTTTTTTATACACCCTGTATATCTATTCTCAGCGGTCTCACTTGCGCCAATATATACGCTTGATCTCGCGTATATATGTTATGTTGCGTACGTGCGATTTTATCGTTACGCCAATTCATTGTTGACGGTGCTCCTATAGTTAGGTTCTTGAAGTTGTTCTAGGCATTCTCAAAAGGAATGTAAATTTCTTCCTCGGATTACCGGAACTAAGTTTGCCATCCTCTGGGCCTCTCCTACTCTCGCGTTCGTTTCCCTTTAGTTCTCAAAACACATATGTTATGACTGGGCACGGACCCACTGATGGCACGGACCCCGCATTTTGACAATACCTCGCCTTCTGTTCGAACGATCAACTGGGTTCGACACGATGCTTTTTGCCTTACAACGGCCCAGGGGATGGTAAACAATGCTCATATTTTCAAAGAGTTTCTTAAGCATACCCGGGGAAACACCTTGAGGGACGTTGCTTCCAACGTATTTGCTATGACGTCTGTCCTGCATGTGAAGGCAATTTTTGAAAAGAACCCTATGTATATAAGCAGAGGCTACCTCTTCCGATCACTACTAATTATCAAGAACATATTGCTACCAAACCTTTCACTTTCCGTCGAGTGAAGCTTACGGAATCCTGATTGTTGTTTTGAAATGATATTGTTTTCATTTAAAAATTCACGTAGTTGGTCACAAATAAGTTTTTCCAAGATTTTGGCAATAACAGGTATAGAACCGAAATAGGTCTATAATTTCCACAGTTACTTTTATCCCCTTCTTTATAGATAGGGGTTACTTTAGCCATTTTTAACTCATCAGGAAATATACCTGTAGCTAGGGCTAAATTGAATATATATAATAAAGATTCATTTATAGTATATCCAGCTGCTTTTAGTAGTTTATTAGAGTTCTCAGAAGTCATCTTTTGGAATAAAGTTAAACGAATGTTACGTCACTTCAAAGAGTTCCTTGGCTGAATACAAATATCTCTTGATTGAACGAGGGTAGGTCAAGTAACCTGCTTATAGCACGATAATATAATATCTCTCAAAAGAATAAAGTTCCCTTTTCAAATGAAGAAATTTCGTTAGTTTAAGACGTTGCAAGATGATTTCGATCCGTGTCCTGCTTAAATGATTTTGGTCATGAGGAGGACGTGCTGGGAGTTGAAGCTATGCATGTCTCCTTAAATTTCTTCCTTTGTTATCATTGTTTCAGATTGAACAACTTAACAATGAAAACAAAGAAAGAAATTCGGAGAATGTGCACTCATGTATATGGCTCTTTATAATTAAGACTTCATTTTACCTAATAAAGAAAATTGACTAATTTTCAATGTATGTTGATGTAGATGCCAAAAAGACAAGACTGTGACATTTCATAAATCATCAGGACATACAACAAGATTTAGTTTCCTGGTATTCCGTTTCCGTGGCTTACATCATTACAGCCATGTCATGTCATTTGGGATGTCAATCATCAAAGAACGGAAAACGTATGCTATCAGATGATCAACAGATCAGATACTTCTTTTAGAGATTGAAAATGGTGAGTTTATTAATTATGTGATGATATGATTGTGTTCTTGTATCAAACAGTTTCTATACATTTTGGCAGATGAATTTGGTAAAGATTATCCGCCAGAAATGCGTGATATAACGCATTTTTCTATATTCTGTTAAGTTGTCTTCCTTGCTGGATAGCTTTAAAATAACGCAACCATTCCTTAATCTATTAATTATTGTCTTAAACAACGTCTCAACCATGGTGAATGCATGCATGATATACATTTATGTTGTTATTTTATATCCATTGTAATTCAGCTGTAGCTGCAAGTTTAGATTTAATAAACACATCTTTCTATCTAAACGTTTCCGTAAGAAGTCGATGTACTTTATCTATTGCTGCTATAGTACCAGTTTCGGATATATCATATTTTTTGTAAATATTGGCATTGTATACTTTCCATTGGCATTGCTACACCATGATTCATACCTGGCTTATGGAATTCCCACTAAGACATATATAAATTGGCCTTTTGATTCCTAACATCAATATTACAATAATTTGATGTTGTTTTTATTACAGCCTGGACTGTGCATTTTCAAAATAAATGGAACTGGATAACGGACATTGATAGTTGAATATAACCACGTAAAATTCTCAGCATTCTTTATACAATACGTAATGGTAGGGAAATCAAGATGTAGTAATATTCTACCAAAAGTTCAAAACTGCCAAAACGATATATTCATGCATGCAATAACGAATTATTCGTGATAAACTATAGCTTATGAACTTACTTGTGTAACTATAATATCTTTCACTGTTTCAGTCAAATTTATCGATACCTTTGACTGGTTTATTTTGAATGAGAAATGGCGTGGTGACATTATATTTTTTTATAACTAGTTTTTAGATTGGGTTGTAGATTAGAAAAGCATTCTTTCAGTTGTGGGGTGATGATTTAAAAGATGAGAATCGCATTTGAAATTTAGAATTATGCTATGATGTTATAGTATGACAAGTAAACAAAATCAAAGAAATATATGTAGACACATCTTGTCTAAAGGCAGAAAATATCGGTATAGTACGTTATTGCACGTAGATCTAAAAAGGAAACGTATAGTTGCCTATATCGTGATGATATAAATCTTCAGTTGATTTAGGCAGGCTATATAACCTGATATTGATTTAATAGTTAGTGTAAGAATGCTTTAAATAAAAACATTATTTCTAAAAGGTTTTGGGCAACTATAGTCTTTTCAAACTGTTTTAATAGCTAAGTTATACATTCAGAAAGGTTTTAGCTAGCGCTGTTGAGGAAAATTTTAATCGATGCTTTTCTGTAAATTTTGTGGATTTCGAAACACCAGGGTGTTCTTCAGCTGTGACATTATTATTATATCTTAAACACATGAGAATTATAGATTTAAAACATGAAAAATGTTGAATCGTATGCTGCTCAGTGTTGGTCATTGCCAAAAACATTTTCAAAACAAATTCTTATATATGATAAAATTGTATAAGTATTCTTTTGTACGTACCCAACATGCATAAAGTGAAAACATGAAAGTAGCAAAAGGAGAATGATGTATCACAACGAAAAACACGCATTGTCTATTGATCTACGCATGCAGGTATGAAATTCATATTACTTTTCAATTGCGTGTCAAAATTATTCTCCTTAATGCTGACCTTGGTTTGCATACAGTATACTTGAGATGTTCCTGTTCGTAAGACTGTCATTTATTGTGGGTTAATTAAGGTACAGGTTTCATAAAAGTAACTCATTAGGCATTAGTGTTTTTTGTGTTTACAATTATAAGCGGTTACCACAATCTCGTGTACGAGATTGCGGTTACCAAAGCTTTTAATTTGTCGAAATATAGGGTTGGGTACAAAATTTTTACATATTCTTGCACTCACTTTGCTTTCCTCGAGTTGAAGACAAAGGTTAAATTTTTCGGTCTATAATTTAGAGTTGGTACTTTCTTTCAGGGTGATAGAGCGATAGGGTCAGGGTTTCGTTTGGTTTTCCAAATCATGAGAAATATTTAATTAGATAATTAGGTACATATCAAATTTCTAATACATACTTGGAACTAATGATCATTTAGTGGGCATGGACCATTTGACGCAAGTGATATACATATAAGTTATTAACACAATCTTTTGATCTTTGAGCGCACTAAACCTTTATAAATCTTGCAGAATAACTTGCTTCTTGCTTACGTTCATTTAACTAAGATGATATTTTGCTTCATTTTTCTGCAATGGCGGCTTTTCCGTGGGATATATTATGCTTAATGTTGACACTGCATGGTTTGCATTTACATGCATGAGATGAGCTGTTCCTGTTCTTTACAGACTTTAGAATCTAGCCGGTCTGTCATTTATTGTGAGACATAGAACAGGTTTCTTTACTCTTCGTAAACTAACCCATTAATAGTGAAAGTTTTTGTGTTTACAAACGGTCACCAAAGTTTATGTAAAAGCATATACAAAAGATAAAAATTTAAATCGAAAATCCATATCTCAAAAAGTAGGGGGGTGGAGCCTGCTGATAGTTATAGACACCTTCCGACGGAAGCGTAACTTCGGTCTATTTATAAGCTTTAGGTGTGTGGGTACATTTTGCCCGACGAAAGGGCGTGGTAAAGCCAAAACCAAAATGTCTATTGAGGCACCATGCCGCTAGTGGGAATGCGCAGGGGGTATGCGGGCATGCTCCCCCAGAAAAGTTTTGAAATCTAGAGTCTCTATCTGAAACGCCATTTCATGCACCTTGGGGGAAGACTTTGCTGAATTTTGATGATCAGAACATGTCGCATAAGCAAAAGTGGAAAAAGTGGGGGGATAATTACATATTTATGTACGAAAACAAAATTTATGGTATTTAAATCCAGACAAAAAAGAAATTCTCCAGATGTTCATTTGATACTTGACAAGACAAGTAAATGAGGCGGTGTTTTTAGAAGTAATATTGGACGAAACATTGTCATGGAAGTCACACATCTCTTATGTAGCAAATAAAATATCTAAATCTGTAGGAACAATTTTCAAGTCTAGTTTTTATTTATTTGACACCTCCTTACGTATTTTATGCTATTCAATTTTTTATCCATATCTTGAATATTGCAATTTAGTTTGGGCTTTGACATATCCATCCAACCTGCGTCGTATTGTATTACTGCAAAAAAGAGTTATACGAATTTTAAATAAGAGTGAAATTCATGCTCATACTGATCCCCTATTTAAAAAATTAAAATTATTGAATATTCGTTTGCTGCAATTAGGACAATTTATGTATTTTTACAAGAACTCTCGTTTGCCAAAGCGTTTTAACACCATGTTTGTTTCAATCACAAGAAATTTGATAGCTTTCCGCTTGCCTTTATGTAGAACGAATATCAGACAGTTCTCTGTAAGATTTCAGGGGCCAAAATGTTTTAACTCGCTTCCACTTGAATTAGTTAACTCTACTTCCTTAGTATTATTTAAAAGAGAATTGAAAGTATTTTTTTACCTAAAATATTGAAAATTAATCTTTTATAACTGTTATAAATGTTAAAAATAAGTTATCGATGATTAAGCTCATTTGTCTGCCGAAATTACATGTAATATAAAATAATTCCATTTAGTATATACGTCTGTTCCAAGGGAGCCTAAATTCAAATAGGTTTCATTTTGGGCTTCCTTGCTGCTAATACATATATATGTGTGTGGTCTAATTTATTTAATAATCTTGTTAAATCAAATAGTAATCTTGTTTAGCAAAATCAAATTATAAAACCTATTATTAAACCTATTAAACCTATATATTGGTCCCCCTCTGCCCAAAAAGTGGGGGGGATTCGTCCCCCCTAGGATAGACGCCCTTGTTACAAAATCATGTTGATAAGAACAATCTGCAGGTATAGATGCCTCCTCTTCCTTTCACCTGCGCCCCCACCTTGTCGCCCTTGTAAGTGTTTCAAAAAAATTGGGAACTTTCTATTTAACTTGTGTCTACATCCTTCAATTTATGTTTTCATCCTTACGCAAAAAGTCTTTGTCTGTTTTCGTAAAAAGTCTTTGTCTGTTTTATATAATGCCTATATGCGTTTAGGGATGGAACATTAGATATTTGTTGGGGGGGGGGGGGGGCGCAAATCCCAAATAAATATCGAGCAAGCACTTCTGATTATAAATAAATATCGAGAAAAATAACTGACTAAAAAAATATCGAACAGGCATCCAAATTCTAGTTCCCTCTAGTATACTAAACCTCGCATTACGCTGTTTCACTGACATTGTGCAAATTATATTCCAAGAAACCCACCCGCTACTGTGAAAAGATATTTAAAAATCTAGCAATTTGAACAAGAATTTTCTGATAATTCAGCAAATGTTTTTTTACGATGACCATGTATGAAGTGGGATAAACATTTTTATGAAGATGTTGGAAATTGCATTTTCTGGGTTCTAGATTTCGGGGGAGGATGCCCCCGGACCCTCTACAAATGCGTGGCCTAGTCCATTAGTCAAATTTTTTTGTTGAACCGCTCATGCCTTAATAACTTCGCAAATTGTGGCTTTTTCATGCCAAACATGTCTCACTGACATGACTCACTTTTTGACAGCTAGTTAGTATAAGTGCAAATTCACTCTCTATATATATATTAATCACTTGTTAAGTTTGTATTAATATCCAATTTGACTCTAAAAGTTTGCCGAAAAAGGATACAAACATGAAAACAAAAATCCTACACGACTGAAGGACTACAAAAAATATCTAGCACCAAAAATCACGCAACAAAGTTTCTTTATATAAAGTGTCTCATAAACAAGACAATTAAATTTCATGTTTTGGCATTTTCTCAAAACGTGTATGCGTTGTGTATAGGCTATAGCCGACATAATTACATCATATAATCCGCATCACACTGATCACATGAAAATATATATACCACGCATTGTTGATTAACGATTGACGGTCCGGTAATACCAACTTTACGACTCAGGTCGACCATTTTTTTGTAACTTCATTTACTGCAGTTTGATCTTTAATTAAAAGGAAGACAAACTCTTATAATAGCGTTATTTTCAACTGGCGTATCACTATACGTAGCATATCTCATTATTCAAAATAACTACTTAAAAAGAAAGTCATATTTTGAGAAAATGGCAAAACAAGTTTAATTGTCTTGTTTATGAGATGCTTTAAATAAAGAAACGTCGCCCTACTTTCAATATTCAGAGTGACTTTATTCGTGCAAAACTCTTTGTTCAAGATGCTACGCCTTTAGTCTCAGGGAGACCGTTTAAAAATTTAACAATATATTTAATATTGCTTGTCAGATCAGGCGCCGGTGAAGTTTGAGTATTGGCTTTGCTGGAACTCAACCATTTAAACTAACTTCAGTAATTAAAAAAAGACTATACTAGATGTTATGAATATACGTCATCAAAGAACTCGTAAGATATATTTTAGGTATCCTGTTCTTATTATAGAATTGTTTTTAGAAGACTATCTATATTTTCAAGTGTCATCCTGCAGGCGCAATTGTTCTTCTTCAGACGCACTTAGAAATTTCTATTATAATTTTCGTATATTTCACTTACTTGTTAAGATTAAATGTTTATTCTTAAACTCTATACTCTTACTTTTTCTGTCTATTTTTTCAAATACTTTTAATTAATGAATAATGAGCTTACAGTCATTGTACTCGACTTATTATATTTGTAGATTCATTGGATCATTGGCCTTGACATTGTACAGTAAAACCCACATCAACTTCCGTTAAGGATGTATTTTCTTTCATAAATATTCAACGAGTTTGCATTTAGCTTATACATGTTCACCACAACAGTGGCTTGTCAGTGTCAGCTTGGATTCGACATTCGTCCAGCAAACATATCGTGTTGGTGTTTGGAAAAATTGAAGGTTTATACCAAGCAAAGAAGAAGATGTTAAAAATCATTGTTGCTTTTCTTTTTCTCACTTTCGCCATCAATGCCAAAGGTAAGGTAAAGAAGATATGTTTTTTCTTGCTTGATTTTGAATAGTTATCTTGAAATAGCCGAGTTACAAGAGCCTTAATTAAGAGTTAAAATGCAATTTTGTTGGTTCAATGGAACGCGCGTAGACGTGGACGCCTGGACGTGGTTAATATATATTTATAAGATTTAGTTAGATACATAACCTAGCATACATCATCTGTTAGGGCCAGTAGTCGCAGAAAATGAATTGAAAATGGATGGGCAGTGGCGCCGTGGCCGGGGGGGCCAGGGGGGGCCACGGCCCCCCCTACCGTTGAGACCCGTCGGAAAATTGGAAATTTGTTATGTTGTCGGAATCTTAATGGTGAAGCATACCTGCAAATACGAATGCTAAAACATGTTGATGAAATATCGGAAATCAAACTCAGTTTACGTTTTTAGAATATAAGTTATAGAATAGGTAATATTCATAAAATTTAACAACATTGGGATAGATTGTCGGTATTTGCTTGTATTAACAGTATAGTCCGGGAAAATTTTTTTTAGACCTGCTCGTTCCCCCCCCCGTCGACAACAAAAGCAATAATTATTCTTCCAAATATTGTCGGAAAATGGTGTGCTTGGCCCCCCCTAAAACAAGGGACCCACGGCGCCCCTGTGGATGGGTATACGACGTCTCCAGGAGACTGTACATGTTCCACTAATTTATCGATTTTCCATATCATGTTCTCACTTGTGGTTCATTGTGTAATGATTTTGTGATCTTTAAATCATATTTTACAGAGGCATATGCATTTTGTCCCTCGGGCTGGATGGATCTTGCTTCATCATGTTACTACTTCAGTACCTATAAGAATACGTGGTCTAATGCAAGATCAGCCTGTCAAAAGCTTGGAGGAAACCTGGCAGTCCCTATGAATAGTAAAGAGAATGATGCTATCTGGAACATTGCTCGGCAAAAAGGTATCGGCGAACATTGGTTAGGTTTGGTCAGACATAAGGATAAAAAGTTTTATACCATTAAAGGAGTGAAACCATCTTATACAAATTGGAACCCTGGAGAACCAAATGCTCCTAACCATGAAAAACCATGTGCACATTTTTCTGGTGGTCGATGGAATGACGCTCCGTGCTCCGTGCCGAACGATTTCATTTGCAAAAAAATCCAAAAATGTAAGTAAAGCATTTGCACGAATAGAAATCTACATTATATATAGTTTTAATGAAATTATCAGTAAAAGAGTAACTAAAAATGTAATATTTGTTATGCTAACTGATTTGCAGTGCCACATTTGTCTTTTTCAATGTACTTCGTTAAAAAAACACACAAACGCCTATTTTTTATGGAGTGTAGTATACCTGTTCTTGAGAAGTGTTTTCCAATTTTCCAGGTATTCCTGATCAAGGTGTATTTAGCAAGCGTGTACCAATAATATATTTGCATTTGCTATCATGTTACAATAACGAAACTTTGGAAAACAAGTTGCACAGGTGAACTCAGTGGCTTCATAGGGATTTCGTGTCCTCAAATTTCCCAAAATGTACACGTCATGCACACGCCATCGTGCTTGCTTGTAAGATGGCGACGTTTGATAGCGTCAGCACGAACAACTTTTCTATCAGTGTTTTGCATTTTCTCGCGGCCTTTTCTGCCATTTTAGTAGTAATTTGTTTAACTAATTGACATACATTGCAAGGCCATTTTTTCATTTCCGCAAATGTCAAGGCATTAGGTCAAAGGACATGAAAGCAATGACGTAGTAACAAATGACGAATTACACGTCATGCACACGCCATCACAACTTGCTAGTAAGATGGCGACCGCGGGACGAGTTTTTTACAGAAGATAGACATCTGTTCATACTTAATCTGTGGTGGCGTAGCCAGCAAAACAGAAGTGGGGGCAAATTATGACGTCATCAAGAGATTGTCGTGGGGGGGGGTTGGGGTAGGGATCGCTGAAAGCGTGAGCTTACTAGAGTGGTCCGGGGGCATGCTCCCTCGGATAATTTTGATATCTGACGCTTCTTAGAGTCCCGAAAATGCAATCAACTTTGCTAGCTGCGGCAAAATATTGTGCTCGCGTCCCCCTCCCCCAACATTTCTCATCGGATGTAAACATATATATATCTCGAAACTGATCCTGAAGCACTCGTCTCCCCAGTCTCTCCCGTGCCTACGCCTCTGGGTAGACTGGTAGTATATCCTATATTATTATGCTTTATTTCCTTTATATTATATTTTCCAATACAGATAAACTGACCTGTGGTGAGAATAAAATGAAGATATTTATTCACAAATCATATCTCAAAGTTTCTTCAGCCTCACAACTACAACTACTCGACAGTTCATGCAAACCTCAAGAGACGAAGTCTTATTACCTCTTCACTACTTCACTCACTGCATGTGGTACAATTATGACGTCAGAAAATGGCGGCAAAACAGTTTCATTTCATAACAAAGTTGTTGAGAGATTGTCAGGATTTAATAAATCTATTTCAAGATCCAAAGAAATCCAGTTTCCTTTCAAATGTAATTATCTTCAAAGTTATCTTGTCTCATCCTCAACATTTGGTCTTGCCGACTTTACCATCGCACCAAACAACGCCAGCAAGGAAGATAACATATCCTTGATAATGGGACTTTATAAAGATCAGTCTTTTAGTAAACCACTTGTTGGAGATCCATCACTGAACGAACGTCTGTATGTTGAAATTGGACTGAACTTGACAAACTCAAGTTCTGAGACGTCATCCTTTGGAATGAAGTTAAATGAATGTTACGTCACTTCAAAGAGTTCCTTGGCTGAATATAAATATCTCTTGATTGAACAAGGGTAGGTCAAGTAATAAAATATCTCACAAAGGGAAAAATGGTTCCCTTTTCAAAAGTAAAATTTACGCTAATTTGAGACGTTGCTGATATATGGCCTGCATAAATGGTTTTGGTGATTAGGTGGACATGCTATGAGGTGAAAATATTGGTCCATTCCTCAACTAATTCCTTCCTTTGTGTCACTGTTTGAATTATTAATTTAATATTGACAACCTTGACATTGGAAACAAAGAAAGGAATGGAAGGAATTTTCCAAAACCCAATTGTCGCATGTAAGCTTTCAAAACGTCACACTTCAAATTCTTGACAATTTCGTTAATTAATTTTCTTTCTTGTATGTTGATGTAGATGCCAAAAAGACAAGACTGTGACATTTTATAAATCATCAGGACACACAACAAGATTCAGTTTCCTGGTATTCCGTTTCCGTGGCTTACATCATTACAGCACACGTGTTCACTGCAGAGTCAGTGTGTGTGAGAGAAAGAACAAGTCATGTTATTTGGGATGTCAATCATCAAAGAACGGAAAACGTATGCTATCAGATGATCAACAGATCAGATACTTCTTTTAGAGATTGAAAGTGGCGAGTTTATTAATTGACAAATTAATACATTTTTAATTCTTTTATCAAAAATGTTTCTAATTAGATTTTGGCAGATCAATCTGGTAAAAATTGTTCAAAAATACGATATAAAAAGTTTCTTGGGGTAAATTAATAGTAAAAACTGAAACTGAAAATAGAGCAAATAATAATGGGAATTGATAATGCATAGTTTGCAAAATTTGCATGAAATATTATAATGTAGCGTTAATGAAAACATCTTTGAAAATCGGTAGGTATTTGTAGAGATTAATCGTTTGGTATGTTTTACTCCCTTTCTGAGAAATAATGCTATACACACTGAAACAATATGATTTATCTCATTTCTCTACAATCAATCAGTATTATAAGACGGTTGTCCTTCTTAGCTTTGATATAGTGCAAGTATTCTTTAACGCTGATAACAACTGAGTGCTTATGCTACTTACTAATTACCAAATTTTGCACGCTGCCGATCGTTACTACGTTCGTTAGGGATGGAATCGGTCGCTGGTTATGATCGATGGGTTTGTATCATCTTCTAGCCCCCATAACCTGGCGAAGAATCATAGATAACTCTCAACCAATAGTGGCACTGGCTCCTCCATCCCCATCCGCGAAAAGTCTCCTGTTTAGCACGGGAAAGATTGTACAACTACTTACTCTAACTGCCCACCTATAGCTATGTACTCTTACTTTCTCTTACCTATCGCGTATAAGATATATCCCAATATACTTGATGTTGATCGAATATTGGTTAACATACTGTGAATCTCCACATCGAAGTGGGGTTGACTTGGCATGCAGATCAGATACTGACACCGGGTGAGGGAAGTGACAGACGGCAGACAACAATTGGGAGGGAGGACGGGACGCGCTTAGATCAACTGAGAGGCCAACCTCGTCCCCAGGGTGATCTTGGTGGTGGATCATCACATTCCACACGCGCCAGCTCCAAGATGACCCTGGGGACGAGGTTGCTCTGAGAGGCATGCTTCCAAATACACTAGGTTACCGGGATCATAGCTCTAGGAGTAACAGCCGATACTGTGTGTTAGAGAAGCGAATCAGCTTACACTGTTTTATTGCTATAAAATACCTTTATCAATAATTGCCTTAAGGTGGCTCCCTACAGTAATGCATGAGATGATCGCGGGACGAGACTAAAAAAACGCGTGGCAAGTACGTGGACTTTCCCACGCTAATATCATTATTAACAATTTTCCTCGTTTCTGATTGGCTAAGAACATCAAAATTTTCTCTTAATTCTTTTTACTATGGGTATTTGGGAGAAAATACCACATGTGGTTGAGCAACGTCAATTGAGTAAAATTGAGTAAAAATGGAGTAAAAATTGTTAATAATAATATTAATACGAAATAGCACTTGTTCTCGAAGTATTAATGAAAAATTGCACTTGTGTTTGGCGAAATATTCGTAATACCGCTCGTGCTTCGCACTCGCGGTATTACGAATATTTCGCCAAACACGCGTGCAATTTTTCATTAATACTTCTCGAACCGTGCTATTTCCTATACAAATTCGACGATCAAAACAAAACAAAGATATTTCGCCCGGTTTTTTAAAATAATTTTTACCATTCTGAAAGATTTGTAATGAAAAAACCTTTGAATAATTCTTAGTTTTATGTGACTAAGCATCAGTAACACTGATGAGTGATTTTAACTATGATACAAATATCGCTTGGATAAAAAAATCTTGACATTGATAAGGGACCGGTCATTATTTATGGCTGGGGTGGGGGCCGAAGAGAAAATGGTGGGGTAACTAAAAAATTAGGCAGGTAAATATAAAAAATAAAAAATTGGGGTAAAATAAAAAATGAGAAGGCTGACCGAGTGCTTAGTGCAATAAACTGAATGTTTAATTTAATAACGGAAAATCGAATTTTTAATATTGGTTGTTATGAAAAGGTTGATGATTTGGTGGGGTAATTTATTTTTTAACCTTCTATAAAATATGAGGTAAAAAATTTTTTGGTACAAAAAAGGTGGGGTGGGAAAAAAATTTGGCTTTAAAACATTTTCTCTTCAGCCCCAACCCCTGCCATAAATAATGACCGGTCCCTAAGGCCGATGAAATTGAGGTATCAGCTTACCGTAACCCGCCCGCATGTGTTTTCTCTGCCGCTTGAAATTTTTCATTATTTCACTCTTTCTGGAATATCATCCTCCAGAGGATGATGATTTGAGCGCTCGTATCTTTGGTGCCACTCACCCAAAACGGACAAAAATACCACCAATCGATTCAGCAAAAAAACTGTTCTTGGCTAATGCCAAACAAATCGCTAAACACATTGTTTTACAGATCTCCGTGCGTTTTAAATGAGCTTATGCAATAACCAAGGTTAACAGCTAGGGAACCTGTGTCGTTACGTCAGCGTATTACATGACAGGGGGTATAGTAACTAAGTAACATGTTTGCGTAATCGCGGCATTAACGTCTTAACGATCTAACCACAGCACAGCTGGCATGACCTGGCCGATGCCAGGCCGCACAGCTGGCATGACCTGGCATCGACGTTACGGTTTAAAATTTTTATACGATCAGTTACCGTTGCGTGCTGAGCAAACATTGTAGGAAATATTTATTGTCTATTTACTAAATTTGTCGGTTAACGAAATGAATACGGTATCGCAAGTTCTTCGCCAAGGTTATACATCAACTAGAGTGGCTGGCAAACCAGATGCAAGTACTTCCAGTTACTCGCGCCTTAACGAAAGGTCAGGTAGGCGATATATAGGTCTCTACGCCAGAATTCAGGTACGTTTGTTGCTCCTAAAAATTAATAGTCCTAATGGTTAGCGGTTACTACAAAAGTGAGCGCGTTAACTGGCATTCTTTGATCGTCCTATCCTAGAAGCCACGGTTAGTAACATAGGGATTTGTGAGTTACTGTAGACGGCCTGACGTTTGTATAACTACCGCGCGGCGTTCGCGAATCAAACAGTTTCAGCTGAATTGATTAATCGCAGGACCGTGGGTTCAATTCCTGCCAGAGGCAGAGGACCTAGTGTTGCATTTTTCGCAACCGTTCCTGGTTAGGTCTTAAAATTGTGTATATATCTACTTACTTGGATTATCCACCAAACCCAGTATTATAGTTGCCTTACCATACAGTCTGGTAATGGTATTCAATATTTTGTTGTGTTAGTCCGTTTGACCGTTGTGCTACCATTTCAGCTGGTAACAACGTTCGGTGGCTCATGTTTGAACCGTTGCTGCCATTTCAGCTGGTAACAACGTTCGGTGGCTCATGTTTTACCGTACAGTCTGGTAATGGTATTCAATATTTCGTTGTGTTATTCTGTTTGACCGTTATGCTACCATTTCAGCCGCTGGTAACAACGTTCGGTGGCTCATGTTTGAACTATAGTTGCCTTACCATACAGTCTGGTAATGGTATTAAATATTTCGTTGTGTTATTCTGTTCGACCGTTATGCTACCATTTCAGCTGGTAACAACGTACGGTGGCTAATTTCGAACAAACGTTGCTTCACCACACAGCCTGGTAGGGGTTTCCAATAGTTCGAGTTTTTAAAATGTTTTAAACGTAGAGCTACCATCTTAGTGGGTAAAAACGCTCGTTGCTAAGTTTGTCGATAATCGTAGCCTCCTTATACAGGCTGGTGAGGGCATCCAATAGTGTGGTGTGCCTGCGTCTGCGCGACCGTCGCCGTTCGCGACCCTTGTCCGGATCCGTGCCCGTAGGCTGTTACTTGGAGGGGTGATCCTTCACATCATCCTTGGGTGTTCAGCTCAAGATGCCGTATGGATCTCAACCTGAGTCCAAGTAACAGTACTCGTTCCAGTCCACCCCTCGGTCAACGGAGCTTGCATCTAATCATCCAAACGGGTAAGTATGGGTTGCAAACGACGCTATCGCCAGCGGGTGAAATGCGACGAATGCCAGAAAGAAATGAACTCTGACTACCAAGAAACTCATATACAAAATATCCATCATGGTAAGAAGATAAAGTTTAGTCCTTTAGTTGAATCGTCACAATCCAAATTGGGAAGCTTTTTTGTAAGTACAGATGATACCATCAATAAATCGGAGCCGGTAGCCAGCGGCATTGACAGTATGATCACCATATCTCACCAGTTGTCGGCAGGTTGTGTAACTGAATCCGAATCAAGTGAGTTGAGAGAAGCAGTTGATTCCAACGCGTTGCAAGCGAATAACGTAAATGTCCAGCGGCTCCAGCCAGAAATAGAATTACAACAGTCAACTGTAAAACAAGTGGAAGAGATGTAATGTTTGTGGACGAAAATATAGACGAATTAGCAAAGCAAAACACCATGACAATCCTGGACGAAAATATTGATGAGTCAACTAAGCAAGTCAAATAACCAATTAATGTCCTGGACGAAAACCCAGATGAAAAAGTCATTGACCAAACAACAGTTTATGTGCCATCAACAGCGTCGTCTAAATCCCTTGGTCCAAACCAGCCCATTCTATCAGAATATCCGGCCAAAATGCTTGGAAGTGAACAATATTCCCTGCGATTTAAACCCTCAGTTGTACAAAAAATATCCATGGATTACTTACGAAATCGAGAACAATCGGTGTGCGTGCTTTTCCTGCAGAGAGTTCGAAAATGAGGATTCATTTGTATTTAATAACTGGAGAAATCCAGAAAAACTTTCTAAAGATGGAAGATCTGAAAAGCACATAACATCGATGACTAAGTGGGCATTGTTTATAGCCAATCAGAAACGGGACACATCCGTCCTAGAGCAAATAAACAGTGCTCATAAGCGGCAAGTAATAAGCAACCGGTAATTCCTTCAAGTTATTATCGAGTGCCTCATGTTTCCTGCCCAGTAGAATATTGCCATGCGAGGACATGTAGAGGACAGAAAATATATTTGGGAAGTCTCAGAAATCAACAGAGGCCAACTTGAAGCACACGCCCAGTGGACATCGCCAAAATCCAGAATGAACTCATTGGAATTGTTTCGGATATGGTGCTAAAGAGGATCACAAGTGAAGTCAGGAACAGTGGTCAGTACAGCATAATTGTTGAGACTGCAGCAGAACAGAGCAAGTATCACCATGTCTACGGTACGTTTTCGCGTCAGACAATGGAAACTTTTACGTATAACTTAATGGAAACTTTTGTTGGCTTTCACACTTTCCTTACTCTTTCGCAAATACTCAGAGTGTCGGGATATTTGATCATATATAATTTCCAAATTTTGATGGGTTGTTTTGACCAGAGGCCTGGTACCCACTAGCTTTTCCACGCGGTTCAACACAAAACACATAAGTTGGGCGAATTTAGGGCAAATACCAGATACATGGCTTTGTGTTAACTGTAAAGAAATTTGGTGAATATTTACAATTACTGAACTGTCCTGCTAACAGAAATCTCTGCCAAGATCTGAAACCATTGCTGTCGATCAAATATCATTTGTGTGCGTATAAATTGGACACCTTGACCTCAATATCACATTAAAGTTTGAAAGGTGCAATCTATATGGACATATATAAAGGCATGAGCCCAAAACTTTCTATTCTATTGTCAGATCTCGGCAAATACAATGACAAATCGTTTTAATGGAACAAAATCGCTTCTGCTAGCATTGAAAATGTACATATTGTTTACCATTTTGTTGGTTATTGTTCATATTTTTATATTAAAGAATATTAAATATCTTTAAACACACAAAATGATTTCACTGAGTCTGAGGGTTAGGGGTATTTGAATTAAAAACTGTGCCCGAATAAGGACAGTTGGATACAATTTGAAGCAGTACCACTGCTGAAGTACGGGATATTTAACAAAAAATCGGACCTGAAATTCAAATCCCCTACCCATGCCCGCCCTCCCCCTCCTCCGGCTTTGATAGGTGCATTAAGTCTAACATCTCTTTAACAGTAAACTATTAGCAATGTTCTTGTTCCACCCATTATACTGTGCCCATCTTGTTAATCACCAGTCTGTTTTTGAAAATTATGCATACTAACAAATCCATTTTTTCTTATAGATTTGTATAATTCTGATGAACACAGTATAATTCAAAGCACAATGTCTGGCAGCAACAAGTAACAATTTGTCAACACAGCCAACAAAAATGCATTGGACTATCAATTCGTCAACAAAGCACCTGTTCTTTGGTGAATTAAAGCATACTCAATACAGAATCTCATCAACCTTTGGAACTATTTATGAATTTTATGCTATGATCACATACTACATTTGATTTAATGGAAATACTAGTATACTACATGACTTAAAGAAATAATCTAGTGGTTTCTACAAAGGATTGTGCACTGAGAGCTGTATGTCAGTATGAGGATAAACCGTGTATGCAATGAAGTGAATGTACTGTTTATGGAATTGTCTATAAAGTGAATGAACCGTGTATCGTGGATTACCACAACATTTGGTATACAATAAATAGGATATATTACAAGTTACTTGGGAAGATAAACTATGGTCATAATTTCAAATAATGTATTCCCGAATGATAATTACAGTATGCGGACAAGTGCAATGAACTATAAACACATCACACAGATCTCCTTGAAAATATTGCATTCTTACTGTCGTTCCAATTGAAGTGTTCCTAAAATATTGCATCAATTCATTGCCTAAGTTTATCAATTCATTCGTTGAAAAATTGATCAACTTCCTGTGTGTGTGAATCGACCAATGGCGTCTCATTTCAGTGACTGATTGACCAATTGGGACCAAGTATGCTAGTAAACAGGAAGTTGAGCAATTTTTGAGCAAATGTATTGATTAACTTATGTAATGAATTGATGCAATATTTTAGGAACACTTCAATTGGAACGACAGTAAAGGTGATGTAAAGTCCCGATGTAATCATGTAAACAAACCGGCAACGTCCATGTGTTCTGGTTCGCTATGCTTTAAATAAATACAGATTCGAGTTTCCGATTTAGAAGATGTCGAATTTTAGTCGAAACAACGCGAAATTTGGGCATTGTTTACATCGCGGGACCCCAAAACACATGCGCAGAACGGACTTTACATGGTCTTTAATGAGGATTGCCAATTAGAGATATACAGACAATATAAACAATGGAGCAATAACAAACATTAATATGTAACATTGTGGTGTTTATTCAGACATCTGAAATCCCAATGACAGCTTTGTTGCAGTAAGACAACTGATTTATAAAGTGCCAATGATTTATCAGAGTTGTGCAAAACATTAACTACAAAATGTATGCTAATGTAGTATACTTTGGTAGATGCCTTGTCAATAATACTCAAATAGGTGATTTGTAATGATGTCTGCTGTACAGTATTTAAATATAATTAGAATAATTTAAGAAATATATGTATGCCTACTTCTTATACAACTCATATCGTCTGTTACAACAGAACTCATATAATATAATATTTATAGTTACTGTAATCCTAGGATTTAGTTCCAGGAAACGGTTGGCTGTTTAAAATTAGAATTGCTTTTTAAAAATTTGCTTTTGTTTTTGCATCTACGTTGCTAGGCAACGTAAGCACTATGTTATCGATAAATTCGGACTATATGGCGGATTATTTGGCGGACTAACTTTTTGATGACGTTTTGCGACGTCACAGGGCTCGCCGGTCATGTGATCTGATTTTGGTGGCGTGTGGGCGTGTATCACAGATTAAAGACTCTGATCTGTGGTGATAACTAGTAACGTCTAAATATAAAATATATCTTCGATAATTTTCTGTGGTTCAGAAAATAAATCGCAAAGTTCTATCACTCGTTGTTATTTGATTCCAAGGTAAGTTAAAGACTGCGAACTATTTTTAATTAAGCTATATTTGTTGAAAGATGTGATATTTTTGGTTCGATGTTTGTTTGCTTCATAGTCCTGAGTCCTGGAATCACTCCTCACCATGAGTGGTCATGACTAATAAATATTTAAACTAGTAGTAATCGCAGATTAGTGATGTGCGTTCGGAATGTGTTACTTTTTGTTAACATTCGTTAATAACAACCTTAACATTCTAAAGATGATCGAATATATGCGATTAATAGCGTGGCCACAAAATGGACAGTAATACAATAACAGTCATCACAAATATTTCAAATATTTTTTAATTAACAACACACCATGTAAATTACATGAATAAATGCCACTTAAGTAGGTACCCCTTTGGTACAAGGGATATAGTATAAATGTACTAATCAAAGGATATAGTAATTTACTAATACTGTGCTGATCACTGGATGGTACAAAGGATATAGTAATTTACTAATACTGTGCATTGGCATTGGCAATATCACTGGCATTGGCAATATCTTCATGATAGCTTAAATTGCTGAATTTTTCAGTACAACTTTGCTCTGCCGGTTTATAATCACTGGCACTGATTGTGTTCACTGTGCCCACAAAATAACTGAGATTTGTGTGTTGATTTGTGTGACCACCTGCTATAGACATGGTCATTGTGCCCGAATGCAACCCAGCCAAATAACTGGGATTTGTATATTGATTTGTGTGACCACCTGCTATAGACATGGTCATTGTGCCCGAAGGCAATCCAGCCAAATAACTGGGATAAATTTGTGTAAATTCATGATTATAAACAGGATATTTAGGATCAAAATAATACATGCTTTGAAACTCATATTTTTGAACAAAACAACTCTGCAAATTCAAAATCAAATATCTAACAAGATCTATTTCATCAACGTCCAAAGACCAAAGAGAATATTTTGGTCTACCATTTAAACCCTTCACGCAGAGCAAAGTTGTATCTGCTGTGAATTCGTGCTGACAAAAAACATGGCAGCTCTGTGCGTCTGTAGTTGAGATTTTCAATGTCGGTTTTATAGTCGATAAAACATTGCAACTCAGATTCTTAATACTCTTATAATAATCTTCAATCATATCAAATACTGAAAGAAAAAAAATATATACAAAAACTTCACTTACTTGAAGCGAATGGTAAACGACTAAACGTTGAAATCGCGGAAAGAAATCGAAGAGAGCGAGCACATGGTCTTCGAGTCGCTATGACGACATAATATTATTCACATGCGAACACCAGAACGAGGCAAATCTTACATCGCAAACAGGGTTGCCAGTTTGGCTTTTTTAAAGCCAAATAACTCGAATTTGGCTTCTTTTTATAACGTTTGGCTTGGAAAAATTTCATTTGGCTTGAAACTATTTTCTGGCTTTTTTTCTAAAAAATTGAAAAATAGTTGGTCTTTTCACCAAATTTTAGTTTCTCACCAGTTAAAATTTGCCGCTTTGTTGTTCAGATAGATTATTTGTTGATTAAATCTCGGTATAGACCTCCAGAGTAGTAAAAATTATCTGAGTTTATGGTTAGATAAGCATGGGATATAAACTATCAACCAATAGAGACGAATTCTAAATTTATAAATTAGAACATCATTCATGCTACTGTCTTCGCAGAGGTCCGCCCGTATTCAACATTTCAACCAATCATAATTCAAGAATTTTGATCCTTTTGAAAAAGCAAAAGGGTATAAAAGCTAATAAGATATTTTAAAGCTCTTAAAAACAAGCAAATTTTGAGTTTTTATGTCAGATAAAGTAATAAACCGATTATTTATGTAACCTGAGAGTCAGGCCTTTTCTCCATTTGTCCGTTTCGCCCGCGTTATGACATATTTACATAATAATTGTGCAATTATCACTAGGGCCCAGTCCCCTGCCTCAATATTAGAGTTTGGCTTTTTTGGCTTTTTTTGAACGTGCGTTTGGCTTTTTTTGGCCCAGAGAATCTGGCAACCCTCTGCTGGCAACCCTTCGAATCCACACGATTAGGAAGCGTTCTCCTTCATTTAACACAAATATAGTTAGTTGCTATATATGTTGCGTTTCTTGTTCTTGTAGCGTCGGGTCTTCGATAATTTTATGTGCATGGTTCAGCTATTTCAATATAAGCTAACTACGCCCTTCTATTTGTTTTTAGATAGATTTGGATAGTCTTGGTCTATCAGACAATATTCATTGTGTCATTTGTGTGTATTAAAGATTTAAAGGTATTTTTTAATAATTTATTATAATCAATTGTAAACATATTGTATTTCACACTATGTGTGCAAGAATATTGTGAATAAACCATCATTATTATATTAAACACAACTCAAAATACTCAAACTCAAAATACTCAATCAAACTCAAAATGCTCAATCAAACTAAAAAAATCCAATAAACTTGGAGCTATACAACTCTTGGCTATTGCTATAACTACAAAATAACTACTCGCCAAACTATAACTAAATAAACTAATAAGATTTACCAAGGTAACATGGGAGTAACGATTGAGCAATAGTGCAATACAGAGCTCGAATTGGTGCCCACAATAGTTATGTGAAAGCTAAATGTGTAAACTTGGATTCTGAAGATATTTTGTGGAATACAACACCGATAGTAGTTGTATTATTTAATTGGCTATGTTGTTTATGTTGCATTATTAATGATGGCAAACGATGTTGAAGAAAATCCAGGTCCCGCTCTGTATGAGATAATTGATCCAACTAAAACTAATTGTGCAGATTTTAGTCAAAGTGCACGATTGCCCCATACTTTAGCAAAGATGTAGTCTTCGTCAATCCTGCGACCGGTCGGAAGAACTCTGCTCTATGATCTCTCATCTATATTAGACTATTAGTATGAAATACAATTTATTATGTAAACTTAAGTCATGTTAAGTGTAATATAGAGTATTATGCCACTGAGAAAAATCGTATTTAAACACACGTAAAAAATACGATATTTTTACGTGTGAAAATATCATATTTGCAAGCCAATCAAAAATTTTGGTGTACTATATTTACATATTTGTTTTGAGTTTCTATATGAATTGTCGTTTGTTTATAATTTGTTTATAAAATAAACAGAATAGTACATGGTTGCTTGGAAATATGGAATTTATTTCTCGTGTTGAAGATAATATTGCTCACTCGTTCGCTACGCTCCGGCACTCGTGAGCGATATTCTCTTCAACACTCGAAATAAATTACATATTTCCGCGCAACCATGTAATATTCTCTATATACTGCCGGTCCAATATACAAGTATGATTCACAGATTTAATGGTAAATATGAAACGTATTCAATCTACATATTTTTCCCCCTGAGTTTCAGTGTTGCAAGTCTATATATACTGAGATATTTTGCCAGATCTCTTTCTGCCCAGTGCCTCTTTCTGTGTGTGTGCTTGATCCACCACTGAGCATGATACTCGCAATCTTTTCTTTTTAAACACATCTTCATACTAAAAGCAGATTGAAGTTTTAAGTAAACTAACATCTGTTCAGTGTTCATCAAATTAACACTATATACTATATATGCAGCTTGCATGTAGCCCAAGTAAATGCCCAAGCAGGCATCTTGTTCAAGATCATACATCAAAATCATCTAGAATATGGTACCCAAAACTGTACATTGAACGGTTGAAGCACCACCACAATGTCTCCCATCGATGTTGAGAAGTACTAAATTAACATTTTCACCGATATCAGTTTCCATACGATCGAAACAGTGCAAAACAATTAGTTGCTACACCCCCGGATTTAACAAAAGTTTACTGACTGACTGACAATGTGAATTTTTCCCACTCATCACAATACGAAAAACCTTGCACTAAAACAACCTTTAGAACATCAGAGTATGATCTTTCATTTATGCTCTTGGATCAGTGTCTAAAAAGGAACAAGGTTTCTGGGTAAGGTTTTCCAGAAAGTAAGCAAAAGAGTCATGATTTTAATATTTTTAGCTGTCGAAATTTTCATAGTATCCAATATGTTTTCACTTTTGCCGAGCTTTGTGCAGTTTATACTAATTGAGAGCAATTCAAACAATGAAACTTAGGTCTTGTTACGACCACCGACTACATCACTACATGCTGACATCAGGCTGACATGCACTAAACGTAGACGCATTTGCGTACCTATTTTTGTATCTGATATTAAAAAATGAGGCAGTTCTCTCAACAGTGCAAATACACCCTTTCGATAATTACGGCACAAACCTTGTTTGGCCTGGGAGCCTCGCTGTCATGAATTGTGAGCCAATCGCCTTTCGTATTCATACATGAGAGCAAGGCTCCGAGGCCAAAAAAGTATCTGCGACGTAATTATCGAAAAGGTGTATTCATGCCATTTCATGGGGGGTCGTATACTTGAGTAGATCCAGTTGGATAGTTGCACTGTACGACATAATTTACTAATATCAATCAAAATACCTGATAATATAATATATCAGCATTGTACAATGAATATCCAAAATTAACCTGCATTTCTAAGTGAATACATTATAAAAACCAAACAAACTGTAGAGATTGTACAACATAACGCAGAACAGATATAATTTAAATGAATTAACAGTGTCAATATTAAAGTTTGCGAACATAATTTAAGTGAACTAACAGTATCAATATTAAAGTTTTCCAAGCCAAGAGGAAAGAAATATTTCTTAATGTTAAATTAGTCGATGTCCTAAAATATTTTTAACTTTATCCATGTCCAAGAAATTTTCTTTGAACTTTTTAATTCAGCTACTGGGCCACTTGCATTGAACTCATTAGCTTCTCATCATTAACGACTCCGAAAAGTATAAAAAGAGTTTCTATAATCATTTTCCGGGAGAGTCGGGCAGCATCGGTCTCCTCGATGGGATGCAAGGTTTGTTCCTTGCTAATCCATATTGAATTGAAGCTTAATATCTAAATTGCAAATATTCGCACTGATTGTAAAATAATTTTAGTCGAATGCAAATTGGACTGTACAAACTTATAATCTGTAATACTTTTAATTGTTATTGTTATTGGTGACTTCGATATATATATGTATCATTGTGCAAGTTTTGTAAACTGAACTGTCTCTTTTTGTTTTAATTCTTTGCACTAAAGTCTTCTAAATTATATACTGTATTCGAGTTGATTGCAGTTGTATATCTACTACTGTACGTTACTGTAGATAAACAACAATAAATTTTCACATGACGTAATTTGTATAGTAGATTGCTGCATTAAAATGTTATGTTGGTACTTACAACTTACACCTTCTGCCCCGCATTAAACACAAACAAACATTCAATAACATTTTTCGATACACCAATAAAACTTTAGTATATATTCATTTAAACGAGCAGAAAATCATTAACATTTATTAATTTTCAATTACATGAATTGTTCACTTAAGAATAAAGGTCAATTTCAATAGCATTTACACAAGTTCAATGAGCATAACTAAACAGTCAATACGAACAAAAGGATATTCATTTACACGTTTAATACACACAACGAGAAATACATATCACGACAACATATTTACTCATTAGCGGAGAAAATATGTATGGGGTAAGTTAACCTTCGATGACATTGCCGTTAAGACATCGAGGTATATAAGTAAGTTTGCATGCGCCTGAACCACGCATTGCATTTTCTGATTGTTATTGTATCCATGTGCCGTTCAGCAGCAGCTACCAAAACTCTTTTCCTGTATTCCCCTAACGGAATACGTTCTTGACGCGCCATGACTCTGTTATTCATCTCCAATTGGATTTCAGGTCGTGAAATATCGTTTTTGATTGCGGCTTTCAACGCACTTATGCTCGACGATGTTGAGAAAAGGGGAATATGGTGGTAGCATCCGTAGCGAGATTTCTTCAGCAGGACTTACAGCTCCCCGATGAGCTGGTGCACCGTCATAAATAAAAACCGTCTCGTTACCCGCCACATTTTGAGCACATTCATCTAGAAATAACTGAAACCGATCTCTGTTTGTGCTTCCTATGTGCATTGAGTGATGCACAAGGCCAAATGTGGAAGAATGCTGATGTTGCGTCCTTTTTGTCCTGACACTTGGCGATATGCTCTATCTCCTCGAAGGGCTCTGCCTTGACTCCTCGCCGTCCAGACATTAAAACCGCATTCGTCAATAAACACGATTTGCCTCTGGATCGCTTCTCCCAAAAACCACGCTGCATAATCGCGTCTGCTTTGGATCACGTCAGGTCTGTTTCTTTCTGCAGGGCATCGCCGAACAAGTTTGAATGTGTATAGCATACCATTCAATACCTTTCCAACTGTCCGTGAATGTATTCGGGGCTTATCAGGCAATCTTTCCTGAAGCAATCGGTTTATGACAACAAGTGTGAGAACAGGGTTCTCGTTCAGAATTTCTTCAATGCATTGCTTCATTTCATCATCAACTTTCCTGTGGTTGCATGGGGCCGCCTCGTGGTCTTTCAGCTATCTGTCCTTCTTGCAAATGTCGTCTGACTATCCCTCTCGCTGTCGAGCGGTTAACGCCGATGGTATCAGCAACAGAAAGATAATCTTGGGCTGGATCATTGAATGCTCTTATCAAGCACTCTCTATTTTCCAAACTCACACGTTGTCGTCTAGGTCTTGCTGCCATCATGTACAATATTGTATGTTAACTTTGACGAAGTACTCAATTTTTAGAGCGTTTTGAAATGTGTTACATCCTCAAGGGAATAGAGTTGAAGACCGTACAGTCGAATTGTATGGTAACAGGTTAGTTAGCACATACAACGAGATTGACATTCTTAAACGTGTAAATGAATATCCTTTTGTTCGTATTGACTGTTTAGTTATGCTTATTGAACTTGTGTAAATGCTATTGAAATTACCTTTATTCTTAAGTAACAATTCATGTAATTGAAAATTAATAAATGTTAATGATTTTCTGCTCGTTTAAATGAATATACTAAAGTTTTATTGGTGTATCGAAAAATGTTATTGAATGTTTGTTTGTGTTTAATGCGGGGCAGAAGGTGCTAGTACGATTTACTTATTCTTAGTCACACATTGTCATATTTCTGCCAGCATCTATCACAGAATAGGCCTCTTTTTAATTAATAACCCCGCGACTACACGCTCAGTGGAGCGTCTTTTTATATATAGTTTTCGCTTACCTCAAGAAGCAATCTTCATGCAAGTTTCATGCAAGAAGCAATCTTCTAGGTGGAACACACTACAGGCTGTAGTGGACACCTTGAGGTAAGCTAAAACTATATATATATATATATATTGAATGAAAAGTTCTGATGTCCTTATTCGCCAGAAAGACTGCATTTGTAATTTCGTGTCTAGCTAGGTTCAATGAGGTTATTTAAAGAACGAGGCAATAGCCAATAGTCAATACTATGAATGAATTTAGCATTTGTATGATTTGTCGTTATGTACGCGCCAAGTTTTCAGAACGGCGCAGTGCAATATAGAAATCTATATTTGATAACCGTCGCTTCATTTGACCATTTTACAAGCGTTTGACGGTTTGTCAAATTGAACAAAACGGTGACCATTCGATCGATTTGATTATTAGCGTTGCTTTGTTGGCATATGCACAGCGGGACTTAATTCATTTGACCATTCAGCAAGTGTTTGTCAAATGGAAAGAAATTGTGTCCATTTGATCGAATTGAACCATTTTAAACGTGTTCTGTCCATTTGAATCAAGTCGTCGATATTGGACATGTTTGTATTGGTAAATTCCCCATATAAACGTAACAGGGAGAGTTGTCATGAGTAGAAAACTTGCCGTATCTGTGTCAACCCCGCTTTTCGAAGTCATTTTCGATTTAAATATTTAGCTCTAGAACAATATTCAAATAGTTGCTGCTTTTTTTTCGAAAATTTGCTTTGCAAAATATGCATGATTTTGGACTTCGTAAGAAAATAGATGAGTTGTGTATAGGCCATTTAATTTTGTTTACGGACGCGAGCCGGCCCTGGCAGGAGAGCTGCTTTTTCTCAATAAAACATGAGGTGAAAATCAACCCTATACTGGCAGGACTATAGTTAGCCCTTCATACTTATACTTTTTCACTAAAATAGAACATATTTCATGCCTATATTGAGAAAGCACTAGTCTAGTGTTTTCTTTAACTCGATCATCGTTAAATCTAACCTTTAAATTTTAGGTAAAACTGTATTTTTGCCGGCCTTAATTGGTAAGGTCTATACTGTATTTAAATTAAACTGAATGGCTAATGTAGTCTTTATTAAATTAAGTTTAAATTTGACACGATATTGCACTGCCAATGAGGTAACCATTAAACTAGAATCTTTTAGAATGATGCAAAATTAAAGTTGACCATGTTTTCCTCCTTTTTAATTTTATAGATTTTAATGATCAAATAAATAGAATTTTCCACAAGATGGAATCTTCTGACCGGCAAAAGGCAAATGGAACCAGATTATGCCGTTTGCTTATCGATAAAGGAACGGAAGCAGTGCGAAAGGTCTTTGATGGGATTCATCCTCCAACAGTTTGGAATTCTATGTTGAAATCTTACAGCCGTAGTTCTCTGAAGAAAAGGATTCCTGTTCTCAACAATGCGCAAATCAAGGATATTCTTTACCCTCCCAGTGGCCATCCATCGTCTTCTCAAGATTATGACATTACTTTGTTGTTCGCTCTACTTCGCAATTTTTGCAGTCTTTCACCTCCACTGTCCACTAAATCTTGGGATAAAGAACCGCCATCAAGTGATAAAACCAAGGAAGCCGACCTTGCAAGAATCAAGTATTATAGAAATAAAGTTTATGGCCATATCACTACAACCTCCCTTTGTGATAAAGAATTTGAGCAATATTGGACGGAAATCTCTGACGCTTTAGTTCGGCTTGGGATTCATGCTGGTGACTTACAATACTTGAAGACGACGCCTCTTGAAGAAGATTTATACGTTGAAAAACTAAAAGAATGGAAAGAAAATGAGGACAAGATTGAGGTTGGACTGCAAAACATTTTGCACGAGCAGGTCACAAACCAAGCCACAAACAAACGTTGGTTTTTCTTTATCGCTGCAGTTGTGTTACTGATCTTATTTTTCTTAGTGGTCGCTCTTACGATGTGGATTTTTACCAATTTCTCTGACCGAAGAAACTTCAAGCATTTACCTACAAGTCATTTGCCAAATACCAATGATTCAACTTTCGTTGGTCGTCACTGGCTTTTTCATGAGTTAGAAGATCGTATTAACAGTTCTCAAAATGTTCGTGGTATACTTATTGTTGGCGAGCCTGGACTGGGTAAATCATCAATAATGAGACAACTTGTAATCACACCTGCGTCAAGTCATTTTATTCATAAAAACATCATTGCTTATTATTTTTGCAAATTCGACGAAAAAGAAACTCGTAATGTTGGACTGTTTGTCAAGACTATAGTCCGTATGGTTGAAAAAAATATTCCAGAAATGGCACAAATTCTAAAGAATGATAAATTAAGAAACAATGTAGAAAACTGCGAGAACTATCCACATTCATGTTTCCAAGTGGCTTTGTTAGAACCGTTACAAACTTTTATTTTTGCTTTTATTGTTATTGATGCAGTGGATGAATGCCGTGAAATAAGCGACGACAGTTACGATTCCCCAATACTTCAGATTCTTCACAGCAAAGGAACTAGTCTTCCAAAATGGATTAAGTTTATATTTAGTTCCAGAAATATAACTACCGTTATTGGGAAACTGTCAGAATTTGATGTATCAACTCTGCACATCCACTCGACTGACAAACGTAACTTGTTGGATGTTCGCTCTTTTATAGAAAATTCTTTAAACTCCCACCCTGAACTTATTCGAAAGGAAACCGAATTAAACCACTCCATTGATATATTATCTCAGCATACCCAAGGTAATTTTCTGTTTATTAAAACGGTATTAGAATTCTCTAAAGAAAACCCAGAGAGTTTATACAAGAAAAATGTGTTTACACCATCTACTCTTGGACGATTGTACGCGTTGTCGTTTAGAGAACGATATAAAGAACGCGACTTTGAACAAATGAAGCCCTTGCTTGAAGTTCTTTTAGCTTCTGGCAATCCACTCAAGGTAAATGAGCTTGAGAACATTTTGTACTCTCAAAAAAATGTTTACAATACACATATAAGTTTTAAAAAGGTCATAAAGCAAATTTCACCATATCTAATACACAGCGATGATGGAACAGTGCGTTTCTTTCATCAGTCGTTCAGTGACTGGCTGATGAACCAAACTGAAGGGATCAAAGGTCTTTTTATTCAGAAGTCAAGGGGCCATCGTTTGATAGCTGAAAATCTCCTCAACCATTTCGATAATGTAAACAACAAGCCAAGTTTGAAACAATTTTCTGACCTATCTATGCACATATTGTATGCAGGAAGGGTTAAAGAGAATATTGACAAGTTGTTAACATTTAATGTTTCCCATATACAAGGAGGTAATGTAAACAGGACCATATTGCATGAGTTAGCTAAAGTTAAACGGAGTACCAGAATCTTGGAGGTGTATATAAAAGAGTTTAATTTAGTCGATATTAACGACGAAATTGGTTGTCCACCATCATTTTATGCTGCTCGAGAAGGAAACATTGACAATTTGGAGCTATTTATTACAAACGGGGCTGACGTGAACTATGTTAATGATTTGTACGGAGTATCGGCATCACCAACTGAGATAGATAGTCGAGGAAATGATATAAGTCTGACTTTTATTACTGCGGAAATAGGCAACACAGAAATAGCCCAAATTTTGTTAGATAGTGGAGCAAAAATTGACGAAGCGAATAGGTTTGGGCAAAAACCTGTTCACATAGCAGCAAAACATGGCTTTACAGAATTGGTTCAAATATTAATTAGTAATGGAGCCATGGCCGACAACGTTGCACTGCATCATGCAGCTGCAGGAAATCATACTGAAATCGTCGACTCTTTATTGAAAAATGGAAATGTGCGAGATACATGTTTGCCTTGTAAACCAGGAAATATTTCATCTTGTTACACCAGTCGTAACATAAGTGTTAATCAGACTCATCTGTGTTTTTGTGAAACAGCGTTATATGCAGCGGTATCAAGAGGTTACACACAAATTGTGAAATTGCTTTTAAGTTATGGTAATAAATCACTGGATTGTAAACATTACTCTGGAAAAACGCCATTGATGGATGCTATAGAGAGGAACGATAGGATTATGGTGGAGCTTTTGTTGACTAACGGTGCTGATGTAAATGTACAGTGTACAAACGACATGCCTTTTAAGTTGGGTCTTAGGTCTGAATGTTTTTTCACTTATGAAAAAAGTGACTTTTCATACACAAGCTATTGCGACATGCCTGTTTGTTATAACGGGATGGGCATTATTCATCTTTGTGCACGACAAGGATTATGGGAAATGACAGAGTACTTAGTTTCCAAGTGGAATGCTAATCTGATTGCACTAGACAACATTAATTCCAGTATCATAGACTACGCTGGTATTCACGATCACGTTGATTTTATAAGAAAGTTTCGAGCGACTTACCCGTTAAAAAGCTTAAAATTGTCAAAGGTGTTTGGTAGAAAAAAAACGCTGAGGAAAATAGTGGCATGCGGTTCTATAAAAACTTTGCGGCTGCTTTATAGCGAAAACAATAATAAGAGTTTTTCAGAAAGTTACAATGAAGGAAGAACATTGCTTCATCTAGCTACATTGTGGTCACCTCACCCAGCGCCCTCAGACGACGGAGAGATTATTAGAGAAATATTCTCATGCACAGACGCATTGAATAATTATGATTGCTATTTTAGAACACGAAGAGGTATCAACTGTTTTCCTTATCAAAAATTAAAAAGAGAATATGAAAAACGATTGAAAGTTTTCAAATTATTGACAAAATTCGAACGAAACATTGATACTAAGGATGCTTATGAAAGGACCGCTCTTCACTACGCAGCACGTAGTGGGTTTGTTGGTGCAGTCAGACATTTGGTGCGTGAAGGAAGTGATTGGAGAATTAAAGATAAAAATGATCACACGGCTTTGATCATGGCACTAGGAGCTGCGTCGAAACATCTAGATTTCTTCCGCATGACTAACTGTCAAAATTCAAACAAAGATAACTATTTCCAATCCTGCAAGAGCACAGTTTTTGATCATGTAATAAGCTATCTTATTACGTTACATAACGCATCACTTAATAAATGCAACGAGAAAACGAAGGTTATTTTGAAATATGCAATAAGAAACAAATTACACCTGAGCTTGCACAGTTTATTTAAAAATGGTGTCAAAGTACACTGCGGTAGTGGGTTAAAAACCCATTTAAACCTAATTTCGCGAATAGGACGTGATATCGGCGAGATTAGTGAAGTTTTCAAGATTTTTCAAGTAAATGTAAGTGAAAGTTGTGGGGTACCTTTTGTTGAATCTGAGATACATCTAATGGCTTATTTGTTAATGCCATCTGAAACTGGAAATTTCTTTAAACCATCAAACAACAATCGTTCTTTCCCATTGCAAAGGCTTGTCGACCACCATCCAAAAGGTTTCAGATTTCTTGATGAATGTTATGATGATGAAGGGTACTTGCCTATCCATCGAGCAATTCAAGGTGGGAACATCGATGCAGTTCAATGGTTCTTAGAGTTAAGTGTTGATATGTGGAGAAAAACAAAATCCGGATGGACTACTCTTGATCTTGCCATATACCTTTTAGTACCTGAGATATTTGGAAACAAAGATGTTAAAATCGATCAATACAGTACCCTTAACCATTTCTATTCAGTGCGTCACGTACATCATTCCTCCTTGCATTATCGAGATTTCGACAATGAGAGTATTTACGATTTTCGTAAACATGTGAATATAGTTCGAAATATACGAGAAAAGGTTTTCGACATATTGCTTGAAAAAGCATTCAACACCACCAGTCTCAAACATTCGTCCATGTTGCAGTCATGGTGTAGAGGAGATTCCACTGAACTTTCACCACTTCATATTTCTGCTTCACTTGGTTTGGAAATGCTTCACGATATTCACAAGAAATTGCAGTCTGTCAGCAATAGATACTCTTTAAGATGTCGTAATAAGCATAATATTCAACCCTTGTACATGGCATATCTCTACGACAGTGTGGAAGCCGCTGAACACATGCGAAACATTTTTCTACACAAAGAAAATTTTGCGAAGATAGTCACAAAATATCCTGTTACTTTAAAATATCCAGATCGCGACGCGGAATATCATTTGATTTATAACTACTTTTACAAAACTCCAGGTGAGGAAGAGCTTTCGAAATTGGAGTTTGCGGGATTGTTTCAATGCGAGCAAATTAGTGATTTTCTACCAGAAAAAGAAACAATAGATAAAAAAATCGATCGATGCTACAAGCGTTGTCAAAAATCTGTATTAACAGCGAGTGATCTGTTTTTATCTACTTATCCTCATGTCTCTGTTGAACCCTTGGCTTTGTCCTATTTACAATATTTCGAAGAAGAATATGTAGAAGACTTCTACAATCTCAATGCCCATTTAGGCGAAATAAAATATCAAGCATTGAAGATGTTTTCCAAAATTTCTTCGAAACTTTGGAGACATGTATCAAAGGCGTATGAATGTTCTTACCGATGTCGTTGTGCTGAAGCAAAGCTGCAATTGTTGAAAGAGTTCACCAATGAACCACGAGAAGATAGAAAGGTTGGAAAATTTGTGGCAGAAAGAATGGGATGGTCAAATACCTCTCTTAATGGTCATGTTCGATATCGTTGGCCGTTCAGGTTCCTACTAAATAAAGCTTTGAGAACGGATACAGCTTATGATTATCTTAAAATCTTTGGAGAAAATTTTACACCCATATATCAGCCTTCGAAAAGATGGACGTAGAAACCTACAATTCAATACATTCATTATTAAATTTATGACAATAATCGATATTCCATGCTTAGTAATATGCCTAGTATAATCTCATTTTTGTTGTCATGAAAATGTTGTCTATTATTGTTGTATATAAATATCATAATTCATATACTGTTTTGTAAGATGCAGGACCTCACTGAAAAACACGTCAGTGATGTGGGTATCCTGGATAAATATAATACTAATAAAAGTGAAGGTAACTTAAGGCGAATTTGGTCGCTGGAAGCGACGTTTTCCATTGTCGGCAACAGGGCTCTCACTTTTAAGGAAATTTCCTTAAACTGAGGATTTTTTTACCTTTTTAGGATTTTTTTAAGGAAATGGATTTTTTAAGGATTTTTTAAGGAATTTCTGGATTTTACCTAGAATGTTTATTTATTAGAAAAACATTGTACAAAAATATCAAAATGAACACAAATATGACAGAATGCGTGAATACAAGTAAAAAAATGCACTCCGTATTTAGAATCGATATTTTCCCGCCTTTTTGCAATTTTGTGTTAGATCCCAGACCTAACGCGTGCAGGTGGAGGCCTGGATCGGGAACCAACAAAACGTAATTAAAATCACAAAAATGACCTATTTTAGTTTCCAAAATGATGCAGGATGAAAAAACGAATTTCAAAGTACATAAAACACCCCAGGGCATTATTTATACACATAGGAAATTTTGTTGAATCTAAGGAATTTTGACACGAAATCTAAGGAATTATTAACAACCGGAAGTGAGAGCCCTGGTCGGCAACGCATACACGTCAGCAAAAGCGATGCCGACAAAGTCAAAGGGAAAAGTCTCTGCGCGAACAAACGGGCTTAATTACGCTATGATATGCTATCGCGCGCGGATGTCTAATAATTAGGAAATAGAAAACATTTTCCGTGTTTCTATACACTTATAGAAACACGCGTGGGAGTTTGGGAGAACGAGAAATAATCAGTGGGAAAACGAGCCCATGGGGCGAGTTTTTCCATGTTATTTCGAGTTCTCCCAAACTCCCACGCGTGTTTCTATAAGTGTATAGAAACACAGGAAAAATATTTTCTACTTCTTTTATAATATAACTCAAAAGACATTTTTTAAACTCGATTAATTTACAAATTCTCATTACGTACGCATGCTGACCTTTGCTCGTCAATTTCGCTGCAGGAAAACTACTCTGTTTGAAAATTAACAGTCAGAAATGTGTAAAAGCATTAAAATTGTTTTTAAATAGTATTCGAAGTTTTATAATTCGCATTAAATTTGTTTTCTTTATGATTTTAAATTTTGGCGGGAAAATTTCCGTGTTTCTATACAGTTTTTGAAACACGCTTCTCGACCAATCAGCACGCGCGTACTATAAATGTTATTATAAACTTCAATTGCGCACATGTAATATTATTTAAAAGGTGTGTAATAAAATAGAACTGTATCATTATTAAAGGAACACACATAACAATGTTTCAACTTGAAACTTTACTGTATAATGTCGTACCCAGGCACTTATTTCGTACCCAGGTTTTTACGCCTGTTACCACTGCTCAACCTCGTCCCTAGGCTTCTTAGTACGCGATCTCATTAAATTTAATATGCAAATATAGAACGCGTGCATACAGAAGACTATGGGCATCCAGTGCTTTCGAGTTTAACTGGCATGCACGTGCATTTTAGCAAAATTGTCCGTCCTATATGGCTATATCTTCCCCAAGGGCCAAGACTACATATATATTTTATTTATCAGTTCCATGATAAGTATGATGATTTATATTTCTGTGCCAGGCTTCTATGCAACGCCTTTGAATGCCATGCAAACAAAACATGAAGTTTTGGTTTTACTATTAGTATATGTATATCAGTATATTAGGCTTTACAATACGACCTATTCGGATTTAGTCTGAAGAAATAAAAGTTTTAAAAATACATTATCTGTGTTACAATGGTAGGAGCAAAAGTCTATGAAGGTTTTCCGACAGATAGTTAAATCAACTGTTTGATGACTGCAGCTATGTACACTATGTTTATATTGAGAAATCTTTCTTCTTTTCACGGATATTTCTTCAGACTCTTCAACAGCCAGGTTATTCCCAGTTCGATCTGATCTTACGGTTGTTTGGGCTTTCAGAAGAATATTAAGTTCATTAATCCCGAAATTAATTTCATTCTTAATGCATGTAATGGCATAGTCGAGTGCTAGTTTGTTCCTCAATGGACTCCATGTTAAATTATCTGGAAGTTGTTGACTCAACAGGCGAAGACACAAGCACAATTGATTATAGTCTCTAAATAAATGATTTATGTAAGAAAATATATACAAGATATAAATGTTTTTCTGCATTAAAACTAATTTCATTCATATACATTTCAGCCATATATATATTTCAGCCTTATTGAAGAGGGAGACTAAATATAGGAGGGGGATAATTGATTTGCCCGAAACCTAACGTAGACTTCCAGTCCAATTTTTACATCTGGTCAATGCATATAGGAGATTGGAGGGGGGTAGGAGATTGGGGGGGGGGGTAGGAGATTGGGGGGGGGAGGGGTAGGAGATTGGGGGGTGGCTTAATACAGAGGGGAGCTTCATAATATTCTGGGGGGATTGTAGGGTCAAACTACCTGAAAATATAACACGAACTTCAGTTAGGTTTTTGTTATATTTTTCAAGTTGTTTGATTATACAAACTCCAAGAATATCAGCTATCGCTACCTACACTGGAACCACGCTTTCAAGAATTAATATATAAATTTCTTCCTCTAAAAAGGGGGGGGGGTTATTAGAGAGGGGAGGCGAATTTGAGAGGGGAGGCGAATTTGAGAGGGGGGGCTTAGTTGAGGATTTAGCTTCCTCTTTCACGTACTTCTTTTTGGAAGAACAACTTCTAAAGCTTTGCGGTAAAGCGCATATTATATTGTTATAGGCAAGCAATTTATTCGAATATATCGGCATCTCAAAATATGGGCAGAGAAAATCATAATTTCCCTTATTCCACTCCGCTTATATCTGTGTGAGTGTTTGTTTGTAGATTAATTGCGACAATCATAATTTCAAAATTACAGAATTTGATTTTCCTATGGTTATTTATTCAAAAGTGTGCATTGTGCGCATTGTGCCTACAATACTTAAAACACGTGGACTGCTAGGAAAGGAGTTATATATTGTAAACGCCTTTTAAGTACTGTAGAATTGATATACATAACTTTAGGTGACATAAATGATGCATACAGTATACCTTGTAAATATATTCATCACAAGAGCCTTCTTGGCACAGGTCCAACTCACATGAGTTGTAGATAATGGATATCTCAAATGATATTTCTGCAGAGAAGATAAATGTTCACAAGTATCCATGTTTGATTTCAGAGATTCTGCCACACTACTTATGTCACAACTTGCAACTGAAACGACCACCTGCCGGGAGCAAAGAAATGATGCGGAAGATTAAATAGTCGCTAAAATAGGATGGTGAACCAGAAACCAGTGGTCCAGTTTAACAAATTACTTACGATTAACGGTTATAAGAGGTAATATTGGGCTATAAGTAATATTTAGGGTTGGGCGGTAAATATCACAAACTACTGACTTCACCTCTTTTATGTATATATAAATGACATAACAGGACAAATTGGTGAACTAGCTGCCTGTTTAAGTATTGATTAAAATTCTAAACATAAATATTTGCTTTAGGTAAATGTCAAAAATTTCAAATAACCAACAATTCAACTACAGTACCTGAGTTTTCAAGGGATACAATGCAAGATTGTGACACTTTCTCCTTTCACTATTTATTACATCCTCCATCCGAAGAATCATATTACCACAAAACTGCGACAGATATTCATTATCTTCATGTTTCCAAGTCAACATTAAGCTCACGGTAAAACGGTTTTCGAATGAAAAACTCGGTAAAAATGTGATTGCTACAGCAGTTGCTCTTTTACCAGAGGATAACATTTGTTCTTCCTGCTTTCTAATTTGCACTTCTGAACGAAGTATCTTTGAAGAAGATATAAGGGTGCCACTTGTTTTGTTCACTGCGCATAAAGATATGTCGAAAACTGCCCTAGAAAAAGAAGGTAATATATATAACAACTAAACAAGAGATTTTCTTTAGTTTGTTCACTTGAAGCATGCAAGGTATAAGAAAATATGAATAATTATTAATAAAGTATATATCTCATGAGACTTAGGGGCCGATTACATGGGCCGAGCTAGCCCGCTTACTATAATAATTTTATATAAATTTTGCATTGCGATTACATGGAAACCCGCTTTGGCGAGATCTCGCTTGTTGCAAGCGAGCTAGCCTAGTTTGCCGGGATGAAATTCGCCATGTAATCGTTTCATCCTGGCAAACCAGGCTGAAAATCGCACACGCACGGCTAAAATATTGAAAATGTAAACAAATAACGTTAAAACAAACTCAAACTAGCATTAAAACATTGTTTTTGTGTTTCAATAGACGCTTTTTAGACAGTAAAGCGACTGTATTTTACGAACGTACAAGCCAAGAAACTGTCGTGAGTAGCCTCCCCAATGTCCACAACACTCACAAAATAGTTGATTATAAACGTTTTATCACAACTCCCTCGAAAAAAACGTTTCGACCGCATGCGATTTTTTTGATTGACACTTTTAGCTATTCTGCATGCATATTAATTTATAAATGTTAATTATTAACAGTATATTGGCAATCTCCAACACCCTCCCCTCATTTATCTTTAATCTGAGATAAATGTTGTCCTTCGATACAACTGGATATTGACCAATGACACAACTAAGATGTTAACATCAATATACCCTAAATTGTTCTGACTGTTCACAGTTCAGTATTCAACTGTTCACTTGAAGGTAAGTCTATTGTTCATCCTCCGCTATCTCCTCGACACGCAATTGGGCCGCTACTGCAGCATCCCGTTTCGGTCTAAATGTCTCTGCTTCTGGGTTGAGGGTTGCTGGAACTGGTTCTTTCTTGTCACACGAGAGCTCTAGTGGGTAAAGATGCTGCACGGCACGCTCAATTTGGGACTTTTCTGTGCGTACTTTGGCTCCCCTGATTTTACCATCTTTCCCTCAATCAATTATTCGACAATTCCTACGGCCATCGTCCACGCTTTTTCTCATCTGTTGCAATAATCACTACATCTCCTACCGCTGGCACTGCTCCACGATGTTCTGCTTTCGAACGGTGTCTTTCACGAAGGATTCTCAAATATTCTTGGGTTCTCACGAAGGCTTCTCAAATATTCTTCTTCTCAAATATTCTTCCTCGATATTATGTGGCTGCAATTCGGGTAGGATATTGCTGTGTAGAAACAACATCGAATTAGGTGTTAACACGGAGAACTGCAAGTCATCCTCCACGTAAGATAATGGACGGTTATTTAACGCCATCTCAGCGTCAAGTAACACTTCCTTTTATCAGATTACCTTATCTGATAAATCGATAGGTAATTAAAATCTTGCAATCTTTCATCTTTCGCTATGGCTCTTATCCACTTTGCGGCTCCGATAAAAGTCCCCCCGTTGTCAGAGTAGATTCGCTCAGGTCTCCCTCTTCGTGCAATGAAGCGTTTCAGGCTTCCAAGGAAATCTGTCGTTTCTAACGTAGGCAAAAGTTCCATGTAGTTCCATGGGCAAATCTTCGGATCCAAGCACACACTCTTACAGCTTTCTGTAAAGGAAATTTCATTCTCTTCGTTAACAGCAACTGCGAATACTTGTTTTACTACTTTGGCTTCGGCGTTGCTCTCAGTTGTTGGCTCTGTCACTATGTCTTCTGGCCAGAGTTCTGTGTTAGAGAGCCATTCAGGACCATACCACCACAATTTTGCATTGTCTACTTGACCCCCCCCCCTCCCCCCCCTACTTGCAAGGTCAGCAGGGTTAAACGCTGATGGTACGTGTCGCCATACGACTCCTTGGTGTTCGTTGATCTTGTTAATCCGGTTGGCTACGAATTATTTGTACTCGCAGTTTCCTGTAATCCAATGCAACACTCGCCACGACCAGGCCTTGGTTGGTCCCCGACACTTGCTCAACTACGGCATAAACACACGCCGCAACTCCGTTGCCGCTTACATCTCCAAATGCATGCAGTTGGATGGCTTCGATTGGTTCTTGATAAACCGCCAAAGATTTCCGAGTTTCCACTTGTGGTGGGAGTTCACTGTCAGTCACACTTGTTCCACAACCTTGCGAGGGTATCTGGAAGTGGTGCGTCCCAGGCATTCTTAGTGTCGCACGCCGCATGGTAGATAAGTTTACCAGTGAGTGTTAAAGGAGATACGAAGCCCAAGGGGTCATATAGCTTGGCGAGCTTTGCCAAAATGCACCGTTTGGTAAACACCGTCTTATCAGCAGGCATTGTAGCTTCCACTGTATCTCGTTCTTTATTCCATGCAAGACCGAGTAAACTACAGTTTCCCCCTTCTGGGGTCCCTAATTGCGGTTTTGCATAGGTAAGATCTCCGTCTTCAAACTGGGCTGTTTCTAATTCACGCTCGTTCGAGTGCCATTTGTGTAGATTGAAACAGGCATCCTCGAAAATACTTGTTGCTTTCTCTTTAATCTCTTGGCATTCGATACTGATGTTGACCCCGATATCAAATCGTCGACGTACAACTCTTCACGAAGCTTTGCTATTACTTCTGGCTCTCTTCCTTTCCAGTTGCTCAGGTGTACATCAATGACTCCCCCAAGCAAAAAGGGAGATGACATAAGCCCGAAAAGAGCCCTGGTAAATCGCAAGGCCTCTAGTTCTGATTGCTGATCTTTACGCCAGTGAAAGCGAAGTGCATCTCGGTCGTTTTCTCGAATACGAACGTGCAAGAAGGCTTTTTGCAAGTCACCCGCCACAGCCACTGGATGGAAGCGTCCTCTTAATAATACGTCCCACGATTTATTCGGCAAGTTAGGTCCCGGATGTAGACATTCATTCAGTGATGGAACACCGTTATGTGCTTTTGCAGAAGCGTCATAGACGACTCGGAGTTTTGTAGATTCTGCATCAGGTCGAATAACTGCTTTGTAGGGGAGGTAGAATTCTCTTCCCACGCTCGGCTGTTCAGCTTTCTCGATTATTCCCTCCGCTTTTTGTTCCTCCATGATCTCTCCGTACTTGGTTGTCAAACCCTGACGCTCGAGTCTGTTCGTTAAGCTTGCTAGTCGTCTCAAACTGCTAGCTTCGTTGTTGGGTAACTGAGGGTGGTTGCCGCGCCACGGTAGGCCGGTCTCGTACCAGCCACCTGGTCCTCGGGTGAGTTGTTCCTTGAACTCATCAAATACGCTGCTCTGGTCGTTGGGGGTGTATCCTTTAAACCCAAGACATCTAGGCGACACAGTTTTTCGTAATCAGCCTGAGATGTCTGGGTCAAAAGCATATTTGTTATGTTGCAGGATTCTTTGCCGGGCGACATGATGGTCCATCCGAACCGTGTTAACTCGGCGACTGGTTGTCCCGGTTGACCAAATCAGAGGTGGCTGATCGGTTTTCAACTTCGCATAGTCACTTGCCCCAAGAATGATGTGCACCGGAAGCCGTTCTTTCTGATCAATGTCCTCCATGATGACTCCTTTCAAGTGTGGTTTTGCTCAATCATGATTGTCTATGAATACAGGTTCTCCTTTGTTCACCTTGGTGACTTCGACTGACATAGAAAATTTACCCGATGTTCCCTTGATCTCAATGGTTGATTATTCGACTTCTCGTATTGTTACTCATCATATCATTTTTCCGTATTCTTTCTTACACTTCCGCCAGGGCCGGATTAACCACGTGGCAGATGCGGCATATGCCGCGGACCTCGCGCTTATGGGGGCCTCGCGCTTTACTGTACCACGCCCATTTTTACGAGAACGCGCCCATTTTCTATCGGGACACGCCCATTTTAGGTGCCTCGCGAATTTAGATGCCTCGCGAATTTAGGGACCTCGCGCATTGGGAAATTGCGGTGATTTGCGGATAAAATTGAAAACAATTATTTAACAATTTTGTGTGTCTTTGAATTCAAAGGTTTTCATAACGGGGGGGGGGAAGTTGGGGGCCTCGCGCTGAAAATCTGCCACGGGCCTCGCGCGACGTTAATCCGGCCATGACTTCCGCGTTGAAATGCAATCCAAAAGTGCGGCAGAGGCATAGGAACTGCCAGCCCCGGTGTCGAGTAGGGCTCTACACTTATTAGACCCTTGGTAGAAGCAAAATCGCACGCCATTTCGAACGCGTTATTCTGCTCTGTTTTGTTTTGTTACCTAAAATAACCGATATTTAATAGTTTACATTATAAATATTGTGAACATTAGAAAGAAATAAAGTTATAATACAACATTGTTTTCAGAAATTTCCAAATTTTGTCTTGATTTGTGGCCCTATAAACAGCAGTTGCAAATTTGTCTTTCAGAATCGACCACATTGTTTTGGTTTTGGGTGAAATACACATTTCTTCAGTCCCGCAAAATACACGCGCAGTTGGCGGGAAGTTTTCGCGCATGCTCAGATAATTTTCCCACCTGTTCCTAGTTTACGGATCAAGCAACAGACCTTGGTCCAACGTTTTCGATTTCGACCCCAATAATCCATTCAGAGCTTGTGATCTCCTGCCACTTTGACCTCACAATTATCTTTGAATGTTCAACGCGTAAATCTTAAAAAAACAACGAATGTCGGATATTTTGGAAAGCCTGATTTAAGATCTAGAAAACGTCAATGAATGTTTACCTGCATGACATGTCTTTTGACCAATCACGAGTTGAGCCAATCCAGAAATCTAAATTGTCCAAAATAATTTACCGTTTCAAAGTGTGTTGAAAATCGAGTCGCTAGCCAGGTTTTGAGGTTATAAAATCACAGACTATAACCTATGTCTATAATAAACGATTTCGAGTGTATGATATAAAATTAATAATCAACGTGATTTTGGCTTCACTTACGCCTTACGGCGGACGTTTATTACCACTGTGGTATCTATACAATGATATGCGTGGTGCTGATTCCCTTCACTCGCTCTCTTGTTCATGAAATATTAAGGAGTTTGAGGAACTACAGGTAAATTTAAAATCACTTTTGGACTCAAATAGGCAAAGCCAAAGGGCAAAAATGCTGATGAACACATTTTACTTGACTGTACTGTATGCAAAAGGTATATAAAATCAGTTGATGGCGCCAAAAATTAGAAATCAACTCACAGTGAAATAATCAACAGTGAAAGTACTCGTTTTTGACGACGATAATGAATAATGAATTTCGTAAAATGAAAAAAGAATATTAATGACTAATGTATTTGAGTTTAAGAACTCCAGAATAATAAATAGAGGAAATATGCATGGTGGAAAGGAATATGTTGGAATATACAAGGAATGAAAAATAACTAAAACGTTTCGACTATAAAGCTTTCCTTTCAAATTTGTATTTCCTCTGCATTCAACAATAATTATTTTACCAATGAGATAGACAGACCTGTGATAATGGTGATGTCATTTCATTCATCAACATATTAAATAAATTTTCACAATGTTTCTTGAGAAACGAGTACTTTTCTGATTTCTCTGTTTTGCATTCAATAATAGACGCCTCTGTAGCCTGTAGGGAAGAATATTAGGGAAGAATATTAGGTAAACAATTCAATGTCTTATTTTAGTTTACATGGATTCCGAGGATACATATATAAAAATATACTGTACCTGTACTTTTCGTATTAAGGCATTCACCACATTATCAATACTGCTTTCTTGACTTTTAACAATGGTACATTCCGATGTTGGTAATCTATTTTCTTGCTATAGTGGAAAAAAAATTAATTAATTATATTAATTGAAATACGTTTTCTACCAATTTCATATAGGTGTATGAATAAACAAATTGCCCCTAGGTAAAATGTTAGGTAAAATGTTAATTGAGTATTTTTAACCAGAAATTGTTTTCAACTGCTTAGCATTTTGATTAAATATTGTTTAAATGTGTTTCTAAAGTGTATAATGTCAGTGGCAATAACCCAAATATCATCCAGGTGCTCTTTTCATTGTTAATACAAATATATAGTGAGTTAGTTATGACGCTCTGATCATTCTGCGGTTGTTGTAACCCCGCAGCAACCCGCTAAGCCTGAGAGAAAATTTGTATATTTTCGGGACGTCAGACACTACCGTAAAATCAAAATGGAGAATAAATTGAGTGTATATGACTGGAGCTGGATTTACGATGTCAATATTGACGATGTCGACAAAGGAGTCGAGCTGTTGAATGAAACTCTTTGTAATATGATTAATGAGTGCTTTCCCTTGATTAAAGTTAAAGTGTCGACTCGTGACCCACCATTTATGTCCCCACTTGTAAAACATTTGTGTAATATACGGAATAGGGAACTTAGGAGAGGCGTCGATATTGATATTCAACAGAAAATAAATAAACTCATTCGAGAAAATCAAATCAAAGCTATTCACGATTATAAAATTAATTACAGACAAGGCTCTCAAAAATGGTGGAAAACGGTTAACAAAATTACTGGTAGAGGGTCTAGGTCGGAAAACATCAGCAACATTATCGATCCAGAAACTATGAATGCCTATTTTCAAGGTATAAACACTGATAACGAGTATGTGAGACCTGATCTATTGAGAATTCCTGAAGGAACTCGAATCCCAGCTGTTGATATCAAAACTGTCGAACATTTTATCATGAGACAGAAACAAGCATCATCCGGTCCGGATGGTATTCCATATTGGGTTTGGAGAGATTTCGCCTGCTATCTTGCACCAGTTCTTACAAATGTGTTGAATTCCTCCTTGAAACAATAACGTGTACCTAGTTTGTGGAAGTTGGCTAACCTAAGCCCAATACCAAAGGAATCTCCGCTAATCGAATGTAACCAATTGAGACCAATATCGCTGACTAATGTTATCATGAGACTTTTTGAAAAGATCATATTTCAAGGAGAGATTCGTCATCCTTCAAAATCGATTATTGATAGGCATCAGATGTATGCTTATAGAGAAAACTCAAACACTACTGCAGCTCTCATAAAGTGTCAACATTATTGGCTAAACTGGCTAGACGATAAGGCCAATTTCGTCCGTGTAATATCTTTCGATTTCAGTAAAGCGTTTGACAGTGTTTCCCATGATATTTTAGCACAGAAACTGAAATCAACAAATCTTAATCCATATATTATTAATTGGCTCATTAATTTCATATCGAGTAGAAAACAGAGAGTTGCTGTAGATGGAACTGTTACCAACTATGTTAGTATTAACAGAGGAGTACCGCAATGTACAGTTCTTGGTCCCTTCTTGTTTTCGTTAATGGTCAATGACATTAAGGTTAAACATCCACAAAAGAACAATTTGGTTAAATTCGCTGACGATTTGACAGTGAGTGCTCCTGTCACGCTATCTGGCGATTCGGCTTTAGACGAGATAACTAACATTGAGAGTTGGGCCAGAAGCAATAGAATGACACTTAATCTGTCATAAACATGGGAAATGCTACTATGTAGTCGTTCACTTGTTACACCTCCTCCTCCTATTAATGGAATACGGCGTAAAGAGTGGTTAAAATTACTCGGTGTCACCTTTCAGGAAAACCCACGTTGTTGGGATAAGCAAGTATGTCTGGACAGGAAGCAGAATGTACATCCTGAGGGTCTGTAAATTCTACGGATACTCGCAAAGCGAACTTACTAAATTATTTGATTCATTGATCCTGTCACTATTTTATTACGCAATCGAAGTATGGGGATCTGCTTTGCAAGCGAAGTATATAGATCAAATCAACAAGTTTTTCAATCGTGCATTCCGATATGGATATACTCTAAAAAAAACATTCAATGGCTGAGATGATTGAGGAGAGAGATCGATTATTGTTCAAAAAAATCATGAACAATCCTGAACACTGTCTGTGATCATCCATTTATGTTGTCACATGTAAATACAGAACGCTTTAAACAATCTTTTTTAAATAAATGTCTTTTTAATGATTTTTAATATTTTATTATATTGTATAATCTGACTAATATGTAAATAACTTTGTAAATAATTTAATCTTTTGTATTACATATCAATTGTAAAGTTGCACGTTTGTTGCAACTCCACTATTTGTAATAAAGACGTAATTGAATTGAATTGAATTGAATAGTTAATTAATGGGGCTTCGGTGGCGCAATCGTCAGAGCACGCGCCTTTCACGGTTTCAGTTTCACCTCTGATATCGTGGGTTCGACTTGATTTCCGTTGGGGACGACTTATGATAGCTATGTGAAAAGAGTACAGTCAACGCTCTGCCGAAAGTCGTGGATTTTCTCCGGGTACTCCGGTTTCCTCCCACAGAGAATGTTGACTGGGTGGGTTGGGTTTAACTCATATTACCTTATATTACACACCCCCTTATTACCTTTTAGTATAAACTTAGTAATAGACTATCACTTTTCCTGCGTTCTGATTGGCTACGCTACTCGTAGACTATTAGTGATAATAATCTAGTAGTAAAAAAATTAAATGGCGGCGTGCAAAATTTAAATTAATATTAATATTTTATTAACTGTTTTGTTTTTGTATTGTGTTCCCTATCTCTCATAAAATAAATGCTATTATACTAAAACAATTATTGAACCGGTCGGCCTCGTTGACTATGGGCGAAGTCGGCTTCGCTTCGCGCCTCGTTGACTATTCATCGCCAGCCTCGGCCTCCTCGTCTAAATATTACCTTATTATTAAGTTTAACACATTTTGTTGGCCAGTTTCTATGATGTCTAAATATCTCTGCAATGCAAACCCAAAACTTTACTTTTAACATTAAATAGCTAGGTAATCTGAATGCATATAAATTGCATATACAGTATGTCAACTGACCATTACCTGAAAAAAACGATTGGATATATATTACAGAATTTCACCTACCTTATCTTCTTTAGACTTTTCTACATCAACCAAACAAAAGTCAGTTAATATGAAGTTATCAAATGTTTCATGACTTTCATGTTTTAAACCTAAAGTGTAAATAAGAAGTATTATAGTGTATTGTTTACAGTAAGCTCTCTGTCCAAATATCTGCATAAGTTATCTGACTGAAAAAATAAAATAAAAGAATCTTACAAATATTACAATTACAGATGATGACTTCATCAATCATGATATCAGAAGCTCTACTTCTTACCATGAAACAGAAGTGTTTGAAAAGTGCCTAAGCCAATGAAATCATCGATTAATAATTTAGAGAAAACTTGGTACGTTTTGACAACTTTGGAGTTCATCCAGTCTACTACACAGATCTGGTCTTCTTGAGAACAGAGGAGAATAAGATCACCTTCAGGACTCTATAAAAATAATGATATTTATAATTTAATAATATATTATTGATTTAAAACTGTAAGTATATTTATTTACAGCCCATGGATAATCTTAGTTTACTATGAGTACGAGCAGGTCAGCATGGTCTCTTGTGTGTGTGTGTGTGTGTGTGTGTGTGTGTGTGGGGGGGGGGGGCTGTTTAGTTTGGAGATCATTAGTGCCCTTTTTGAGAAACAGAAATAGCTGATAGCCTACTATATACAAGAAAAATAGCATTTTGTTTAGCCATAAACAGTTTGAATAATGAAATGTCTACTAATGAAAGGGTAGAAAGTTTATTTGGCTAAATCAATTTTCTCTCCCAATATTTTGCAAAGTGTATGTACCTCTAACCTCTGCCCAACCCCATTTGATGCTCATCTCTTAATTAGCCTTCTAGTAACCCTCCACCTTTTCTTTATCTATTTTAGGCATGGGGGGACAGGGTTCAAGATTTGATTTTTTTACCAGTATCCATGGCAAGTGGATGCTAGCACCTTAAAATCTGGTATCCCTCCTGGAAATTTAGTATCCCAGATTTGGCCTTCATCACCGATTTGAACATGACACTGTGTGCCTTGTTGACGTTGTTGTGTTTGGGTTCCCAAAGATGAAGTAGGTTGTCTCTCATCATCAACTTGGTTGTCTCCCTTGTTGATTGTCCCACTGTTTTTGTACTAAATACCTCCACATTGTTTTAGCTAACTTTTAGGTACAAACAAAATATAAACAATTCAAGAGTAGAATTCTAACCGTAATGAGCATTAAAGGGGGAAGAGAGACGAGTTTTCAAATAGACACGGGCGCCACTTGCAATGTGATTAAACAGAATGAACTATCTGGGACGAAATATATGAAGAAAATGAAGAAAACTAAGCAAGTCCTCAAGATGTATAACTCCTCCACTTTGAAACCAGTCAGTCAGTGTATGGTGCAATTACAGAATCCTGAAACATGCAAGAAGTACAAAGTTGAATTTACGGTTATAGACAGTGAGAAATGTACGAATCTTCTAGGAAGTCGAGCAGCACAGCAGATGGGTTTTGTGAATGTGAATTACGACAACATGAAAATTTTGTCAGAGCCAGATCAGAAGGGCGATTCACATACCACGATGATGTCATCAGAGTCAAGTCCGACGGAAACGTCCACGCATTCCATAGTGTCCTCTCCAGAATCAAGTCAAACGGGATTGACCATGGAACAGATCATTAGCGAATACAAAGATATTTTCGAGGGACTGGGGCAGCTCGGACCGAAACTTCATTTGCAACTAGATGAAAACGTGAAACCTGTACAACAAGCAGCGAGGAAGATACCAGAGTCCATGAAAGATCCACTGAGAAGCCACTTACAGTAGCTGAGCTTGAGGAGAAAGATATAATCGAGAGAGTGCATCAACCCACAGAATGGATAAGCTCTATTGTTGTTGCAAAGAAATCCAATGGAAGTATTCGCCTATGCCTTGATCCTCGTCCACTTAACAAGGCACTCAAGAGATGCCACCATCCCATGCAGACCATTGAAGATATATTACCTGAGCTTGGTAAAGCAAAAGTTTTCTCCAAATTGGACTGTCTCAATGGCTATTGGCAAGTCCCTTTGGATGAAGAATCTTCCCTCCTCACGACGTTCGGAACCCCTTTCGGTCGGTATAAATGGAAACGTTTACCGTTTGGTATTTCCCCAGCCGGTGAGATATTTCAGAGCCGTTTAGATCAAGCGATTGACGATCTTGAGGGAGTCAAGACAGTCGCTGAATGATATTCTGGTGATCGGAAATGGGGACTCATTGGCGGAAACAATCACCGACCATGACGCCAAAATGAAGCAACTGTTGGATCGATGCAGAGAACGGGGAGTGAAGCTGAATGAAGCGAAAGTTTTGCTGAAGCAAACTTCAGTTCGTTATATCGGACACGTTCTTACATCTGCAGGGGTGAAACCTGATCCAGCCAAGATTGAGGCGATCATTAAGATGGAGAGACCCTCAAGTGTAGAAGGAGTACGCAGAATCATGGGAACCATCAACTATTTGGCCAAATTTTTGCCACAGTTGTCTGACGTTTCGGAACCATTGCGACAACTTACTAAGAAGGATATCAATTTGTTACTAAGAAGGACGTTGTTTTTGTATGGGATCAAGTTCATGACCAAGCATTCACGAAGTTGAAAGAGCTCGTTACCAAGCCGCCTTTACTCAAGTTCTACGAACCTGAGAAAGAATTGATCATTCAGTGTGATGCAAGCGAAGGGGGACTTGGGGCTGCTCTATTGCAAGATGGTAGACCCATAGCTTACGCAAGTGCAATTACGCCCAAATTGAGAAGGAGCTTTTGGCGACTGTGTTCGCGGCAGAACGATTTCATCAGTACACATTTGGAAGACCTGTATGTGTTGACTCTGACAACAAACCATTGGAAACCATATTTGCAAAGCCTCTCGTTTCTGCGCCTAGACGGTTACAGAGAATGTTGATGCGGCTACAAATGTATGACCTGAACGTGAGATACAAAAGAGGGACTGAATTATATCTTGCAGATACGCTAAGCAGACACTATCTGACAGCGGTACAAGAGATCAGAGAAGCAGATGTTTTGAATTACTTGTCAGATATGGAGATAGAGCGGGGAGAACATGATGAAATCATGGAGATCAACCAATTGTTGGAGAGTGAAGAAGTCGCTAACATGTATCGAAATAAAACAGATCAAGATGAATATTTGCAGGTGTTAAAGAGAGTTGTATAGTCTGGATGGCCAGCGGTTAAGAACAATCTGCCAGCCACAGCGGGGTCCTACTTTCATATCTGTGATGAATTGGTGGTCCGTGATGGGCTGATATTACGAGGTGATCGACTAGTTATTCCTAAGGCACATCGAAAGACAATGATGGAAAGTCTTCATGCCAGCCACCAAGGGATCGAGGCAACTCTGAGGAGGGCGAGAGAAACCATGTACTGGCCAAACATGAATGCAGAGATTAAGGATTTTGTGAAGAAATGCGACTTATACTGTAGTATTAGTCCAAAGCAAGCAAAAGAAACAGTTATCAGTCACGAGGTTCCTGATCGGCCATGGGGAAAAATCGCCACAGATTTGTTTGAGTTCGATGGCAAAGAGTATTTGGTAACAGTCGATTATTTCTCGATTTTTTTCGAGATTGACCGCCTCTACAGTACGCAGACCGTATCTGTTATTCGAAAGCTTAAGGGGCACTTGGCACTGTGTGGCATTCCTGAAGAATTAATAAGTGATCAAGGTCCTCAGTTTACTTTTCAAATTCAAGAATTCAAGAATTTCTGTACGAGTTATGGAATGAAGCACACCATGACTAGCCCGCATTATCATCAGGCAAATGGAATGGCCGAAGCTGCTGTTAAACAAGCTAAAAGAGTCCTGAAAGTAGCCAAGATGTCTGGACGAGACCCACATTTAGCTCTGTTGGACCTCAGAAATACTCCTCAAGACAGGTTCAGTACAAGCCCAGCACAGAGACTGATGAGCAGACAGACCAAGACTGTTTTGCCAATCTCGAAAAGTTTGCTAAAACCAGGAAACGAAACAGCAAAGAAGAGCGCGTCAAGAAGAACGACAGAAGATCGGGGACCAGGCAGGTTTGATGGAGAAATAGACCATGGAGAAACAGACCCTATTCCAGAGCCAGACCTCATTCCGGATCCAGATCGAGGTGCCCAAAACTGAGTCTGGTATGCTGTCTGGTGACACAAGAGATAATATAATCACTCGAACGCGGAGTGGTCGAATTAGTCAAAGACCGAAGTATTTGAACGATTATACTTAGTGGGAATATAAACTTTCACTTATTTATAGAAACTTAATATTCGAAGTAATATTTTAATATAAAATTTTCGATGAAAGGGAGGATGTTGCAAATTTAATAAAAAACAATTAAAAAAATATTTATAATATTCCTACTAATTTCTCCTGACGAAGGGCTTTAGCTCGAAACGTCGAGATTTTGTTTATATCTTTTAGGCACACGCGAAGCAACCCTCAATTTGTTCTTAAAAAATATTTCAGACTTTAATTCAGCGTCGGCCACGATATATGGAATTGGAGAAAGTGATTACATGTGCCTAGCAAAAAACAAAAAAATCTTTTCGACAAAAAAGCCCCTTCCAGGTGGAATTAGTAGATTAGTAGGTAGGAGGTTAGTAGGTTCTTTCTCCTGCTGTAAGGGCTTAGCTGAAAAATGAGATTTTGCTTTATATTTTAAGCACACGCTACAACCAACCTAAAAAAATATTTGCATGCATATATAATTAGTTAGTGCCTATTTAAGCCAAGTAAACATTTCATATATATATGTTTTTTTAGTTAGCTAATAAATCGAAATACGTTTGTAGTTGGTTTATGTGTTTTCTGTCTTATAACGAAACAATGTCAACTCAAATTATTTTCAGACAGGTCACAAAATTTTGAAAACAGGTATAAACAATCAAAATGACACGTTAGATTTTCTTTGTCTGATTGACCAAACATGTCAAAAGCCGGATTTTGGCTTTTTTGCATGCGGCCAAGCGAGGATTCGTATCCTTTTCCCCCTTTTTTCCAGATCCTTCACCTGCATTTAAGGAAGGGAAATATAGGCCTGATACAAAGGGGGTCGAATAGAGAGGGGTTTAATAAACTCCTCCCATCTATGAGACAACTACCATGCAGTTAAATTTAACTAAAATATTTACCTCAAACATTTGAATATTTTCACATGATGACAAAGGAATTTTGATATGTTTGATATATTTTCCATGTGAAAATTCCAACAGTTGACAGTGGGTGGTAGAAATGAACACCCTATAGGAATTGTTACTTGGGTCATCTTCAGTTGACGAAAAATGTTCAGGGATAACTAAAGTGCATGATGTAATTGTCAGATATAGAAATGGTATGATTTGTCTGTTTAACATAATATTTGCTTTCCTTGTCTCGTTATCAATTGAAATAAGGTATGAATAAATAATTGTTCCTTTACAATCCTTGACAACAACCATTCCTTGCTCAGGATCACCACTGTTCCACCATAATATACTACTAGCAACCTCAAGTCCCTTGTCACAAGTTAAATCAATTTGTACTCTTAAAATATGATCCACAGGTCTTTTCGAACCTAATGAATACTCTGCTTTATAAATGAATATTTCATCTCTCACTGTCCAGATCAATGTAGGTCCATTTTCAATAGAGTAACTTGTATCACAAAGTTGTATATGTTTTCCCAATACTTTAGGTATTGAAAATTTATATCTCATCAACCATTCATTGTTTGAATCAAGACAGAATAAATAGCAGTGTTTGTTATCTTGTGCAATGAAATATGGTAAAAATATACCACAATGGTGATCCAAAATAACTTTACATCCAAGACAAGAAATTCTGTTTCTTCCATTATGGGTTTGTAGTGATTGAATAGTTTGTTTCTTCTGTGTATTCAGCACGAAACTCTTTGACCTTGGTTCATAGATGAAATGAGACAAATGAACAACTGCATAATCTTTAATTACAACGTTCAAAATCAGTACTGATGAATTATACGTTAAAATTTCTCTCCACATGGATCTGGGTATCTATTGAATAAAATAAAATCTAAAATTCAAATATAATAAAACAAAAATAAATATTTTCAAATTTAGAGTAGTATAGAACTGAAGAGTGAAGATGTGATCAAAATCAACAAATCAACAAAGTCACAAAGTGAACAAACCCGAACGTATTACGAGAACTTCCGATTTTTTAACGATCATGTCAAAACGTGGTAAATAGAGTCAATTTGCGTGCACTGTTGCGTGCATTGATTGCAATATTTGTGAGCGAACTTCAAAACAAACGACACGAAGTAAATAAGGTAAAATGGAAGAATTGGGTTCTGCTGAAAATGAAAAGAAACATATACCTTGCAGTGGCCTGAGAAAAGAACTCAAAGACTGTATAATGTCCAGTGACTGTGTATTAAAGGTACAGGTAATACCTTATGTTAGGAATAGGATATATTATAAAACTGGATAATAGATTCCAGTCTGATTGGTGTCACTCGTCGTCATATCACTCATATGAGCCAGGTAGGCGGACAAAAATACCGCGCTTGCTTGCTTTAAATGCCAGATCAGATTGTTATTTGCTTTACATTCCCCATGTAATAATGGTGGGAAAACAAAATTTGTGTTTATTTCATAAAATGCTATGTTTTTTGGCTTGCCAGGCTGGCCTGCTTAATATATGCTTCATATGAGCCTGGTAATGCTGGTATCTTGCCTCACTCACACAAGCTGGTGGCGTCCGGCCGGCTCCCATGTGAATACAATCTGAAATGTATATAAAAACAATATATGATGTGGGATCCTGGCACTGGTGAAGAACCCAGCTCATGTGAACAGAGGGTGGTAAAGGGTATTTTCTTGAGCTGTGAATTGCCAATATTTGCTCCAATGAAATGTGAAATGATGGATTTCTGTGTCATGAAACATGATTTATATCCACAGCCGTGAGCCAGAGGCCGTGAGCCATGATTCTGTGAAATGAGAATTTATTTGATGTCGGTAGAACAAATTAAGACAGGACGAGTAGTGAGAAGTGAGATCGTCAAGAAGAGCAATTTCTTGGGGTGTAAACATTTTACTGCTTGCATGATTTTCTTGCTTTTCACTAGATATATCGGCAGTTTTTTAAAAATTGTTTCCATGTTGAGTTCTTATTGGCGAAATTAGTTTCGAAAACGTAAAATAGGATAACACAGGTTAAGAAAGGCGTTAACTACTCAATATAGAAAATAAAATTTATACAGTTAAAAACGTATTATTTCTTAATATTCATGAAATGGCAAATTTTTTACATGTGAAACGTGAAATGGCTGTTTTACTTCACATGAAACGTGATGTGAACCCCCCCCTTTACCACCCTCTAAACAGTGCCTATCTGTGAACAGTAGAAGGTGTTTTGTAGATGGAATATTCAAATGAAAATTTATATACATTTTTAGACCTATAAAGTACTGTATATACAGTAGGAGCAGTTGTGAAAAATGCAACTTTAGGCCCTCTGGGCTCTGGCAAGAATCGAACCTGCAGCCCTGCGATTCTGGTGCAGTACTCTAACCAACTGAGCTACAGAGTTTCAACGGTTGAGTTGTGTAAAACTACCTGAAAATACAATAAGAACTTCGACGTTTCGAGCGAAGGCCCTTTGTCTGGAAGTTAGTAGTTTGATCTACAGAGTCCTGTTGCCAAGCATTAACAGAATGCTACAGAACTATGCATCATTTAGAACTTTTCAGGATCACTTGCCCCAGAAAATATTTGAGGCTGGCAGAAAAAATGAAAGCAGATTAGAACATTTTGAAAATGATTAGAAAATAAAGAAGAGAATAGATTCGAATAGAAAAGCTTGACAAAGATAAGACTGGTAAGGCAGACATGTACTGTAAGTAATATCTATATAATTTGTCTAATTGATATGAATGGAGGTGGTTGACATAAAAAGTTATACAGTACTTAGTGTGAATTAGTTTTAACCAATGAAATCTGTTCAGATAAACAACCCACATTTTCGTTTCAATGGAATGAAAATATTGATGTGTGGATATCTAGGAGTTAAGATTCCGAAAAACAGGACACTTAAGGCAAGACTAAATCAACTGACTTGTAGTGTGTGTATCGATTATCCTAAGAGCTGTCCTGAAATGTGATCTGGGTGTACTGCCAATTATAAGTCACTGATTATTTGCATAGTTTGCCAATAGGGACAGTATCAATCCTGTTGACCTTTAGTTGTAGCATGTTCAAGATAACCACATTTGTGAAATAGTGTGAAAATTATTGAAACACTTTTAAATCGAGTAGGGAAGGTGCTTTCTAGGAAAGTATGTTGTGTAGTTCCTAGTTTTAGAGTATTTATAAATATATAGGTCAAAATTATTATTTCATCCAGGGCAGGGACACAAATGCAGTTTTATATAATATCTATACAAGCGGGGTAATAGTTTTGTCCAAATTTGTTCGAGTCTGTCGTTTAGAAGTACATGCGCCGATAAAAACTAATATTCTACAGGGGTTACAGTACCAGCGCTTTTCGCTCCTTCACTGAACTACTAATAGTAAGAGTTCTAAAAATAGGAAAGTCGTGTATTTTTTACTTAAAATTCCATATGACGCAAACAAGCTTCAGGACGTTTTGGTAAAATACCAACTTGTTGAATTGCAGGACGATAACAAGTTGTTGGAACAACTTGTAACAAGTCTGTTAAGCGTAAGTTGTCAAGAAGCTGGGAACAAGTAGTGCGAACACATTGTTACAACAAGATTGTTACAACTTGTGCGTTTTTACGTGTGTAGTGAGACATAAATTACAGTTATATGTTTTACCCAACGTACTATAGGCTATAGCCATAAATTATGTTGGCATTGCCGACATTGCGTTAGATCTGATAAAAAGGAGTTCATTTCCATATTAACTCTTATCCTAGTTTACCTTGTCCTTACCCATATCTTAGTTTATCCCTTATCCACATTGATTTTGAGCAGCTGTATATATATAACGTACATGCATGAGTTTTCTATAGACTAATTTTCCTTTTACTTGATTTACATTAAATCCTATAGTATGGCCATAGTCCAAAGGAATGCCTACAAGGACAATCAGACGGTGTTAATAGTGATTGCAGATTGACACAACAAGCATTTTTTGACTGCAAACGATCTTTGGTAAGTATATTTCGTAAAACTGTTACACTCATGTATTTTTAACAATGTATTTGATAATGTAACTTTATGTTTCTTTTGTTAGCTTGACTTCAGGAATCGCTTTAGAGGAAGAAAAGGATATTGAAATACTTCACAGGAATGTTACTCAAATAACGGATTTCACAAGAAATTGTGAGCAAAAAAAACAAATTTAATAACAATATAAACAAAACGATGTTGAACATCCAAAATAGTATCTCAAAAATATTCATTCCGTGGTAAATCCGCGCAAGGGAATACAACTGGTGTTCAATATCAACTTTCTTGAGCCGCTTTGAACCGTCATATTTGGCATGCTATATTTCGAGCCTAAAACCGAAATATCTATATAATAATTCTAAATAAAAACGATTGCCTTGATATTTTGGTTTACATAACATTTTGTAGAATCTGTATAGAAATGAGATGGCATTGGTGTTACTGATGTACATGTGCAACGTACAACGTGTTTTAGATTTGCTATTAAAATTTGATGATGAAAGTGATACGAAAGGATATTCTCTTTTGCAAGAATTTAACTCAAAGTTTGAGTTACAACTGAAAATTTAAGAGAAACCAAACTTTCTATGTTTCAGTGGTGATCACTCGTATGTGGACAACATCGAAAATAGTATTCAGATCTTATGATGAAAATCAATACCCAGCATAATCCATCTGGATCTAGTCGTATATGTTCACCTTGTAACCATATTTTATTACTGTGCTATTTTCTTATACAGTGTCAAATTTCTTTCGTGTCAAAACCTCGTACCCAGTCTCTTTGTTTTAGGTTGTATTAGGTTAGAGTTTGTATTAGGGTTCTAACAAAGCCATATATTTAGAAACATGGCTCCATGAGTGTGGATAGTCCAGCTCTTTTTTAGTGCAAAGTTTTTAACTTTGCAGTATTGTGATGAGGGGCGAAAATTCACACGAGCTATCATACATACATACATACATTCATAGATACATCATAGTGTAAACTTTCCGGGGGGTGCATACAATTTATGTTTCTTTTTAAATTTCATTAACATTTAGTGATTTAGTGCTGCAAGACAGGGCTTCACATTTTTCTTTAAATATTCTTTTGATCTTATGGCGAGTTTACACAAACTATGCTGATTTAGAGTCTTTATATTGAACTTGAAACATTTGCTGAAGACGTTGAATTGACATTAAATTGGCGAACTTTCCCCCGGAACACCCGATTTTTTGTGCAATCTCAAATGCACGTGCGCTATCAAGTGCGTGGCCGCGAGGTGATTGCGAGATTCGTACACGTGCCGACGTGCCGTGTAGCGAGTCTAGCGACAAGAACATTATTTATATTATTTGACATTTGCTTTCGAGAATATGATTATGACAAACTGTATCTCAAATGCGAGTTTGCAGATTATATAAATGATAAGGAAGGTGAATGTGGTAGCAGTTTAAAGGCTATATTATTTCAAATACAACTATAGCCTTATGAACTATAGGGGCAATGCCAATGTGGCAATGTCAATAAACTTGTGCAAGTCGATGGCTGGATATATATAGTATACTGCGTGTATTCGATCTGTATTATGAACTATCAAAACAGTGTAGACTATAGTATCCGATTTATATTATAACCTCCATGGTATAAAACGGAATCATATAAACGTGCTGCAAAGCCTGCAGTCCCAATAGTCGTGTTAATTTAAACTTTACAGTATACCTTGAATTGATGGGATATAATTGTATTGGGATGTATAATATTTTAAAATAAATGTAAATTCTGATTTTCTGTGATATAAATAATTACGTTTGAAGTGTGAACGTAAACAACAGTACTGTTTATATATGCATTGTCATTGACATTGTTAGGAAAACGAAAGTTTCACAGTATTTCCGCTTTGAAAAAAAATCCCCTTAAAAATTGTGTCGGTGCTCTAGTTGAAGGCAGTGGCCGACTATACACCTTTAGTTTTTATACTATTTCACCAAACAATTCAGATTTCCGATTTGGACTTACTTAACTTGGGCTAATATATAATAGCCGCCCATGTGCAAAATTTGAAGTGACAGTCCGGAATTATAGAGTACAAACATATACAGTAGTCATATTACTGTAAACAAAATTTTCAACACAACATTTAATAATAATATGAACCCTGTAATATTTACAAAACTAAACTATATCATACATGTAACTACTCTTTACTCTTTGTCCTTCTATAACTTAATACTGAGTATAAGTCATAAACATAACGATTAACGAATGTTTTTCTTTCAACACAACGACAACGTAATATTTACTGTAACTATTCATCCACAACATTCATTGCCTTGATAACTTTGTCCTCTCTCAAGATTACAAATAAAATCTTTTTTACTAAAAGCAAAGTTTCAATGATCATTTTCTTGGAAAGCTTGGTAGGGTCCGTCTCTTGTTACAAGTAATTATAAATGGGGCATAATTTGCCTGCGTATGTTTACGCTTGGCGTTAAACACGATTTTCAAAAGCGAAGTTAAAAATAGGCCTTCGAAAAACAAATGTCATGAGAACTTGACAATCTTGACATATAAATACTGCTACTAGCTATAATTCCATGCATGACTCATCTATTTACGTCAGCAATAAATACGCATACACTTCCCACGGCGAGGGTTTGGTGGAAAACGCGGACTGCGGACTGCGGACTGCGGACTGCGGACTGCGGACTGCGGACTGCGGACTGCGGACTGCGGACTGCGGACTGCGGACTGCGGACTGCGGACTGCCTCTTTATTTATAGAAAATATTTTGCCTTTGGGTTGTGGGAGAAATATTGTCGCACTACTGCGCATGCCCATCTCGAAGTTTATGCGGCTATTTATAGAAAATATTTTGTGGTTGGGTTGTGGGAGAAATATTGTCGCACTACTGCGCATGCCCATCTCGAAGTTTATGAAAAATACGATATTGTTATTAAATAACTTATAATAAAAGCTATAAATGTTCAACCTTCCATTAGCTCTCTCTTCAAATCGCCGGTGCGCTAGTGTAGTTGTCTATACACTCGCTTTTTATACTCTATACCACATATCTTAACCTAACATATGCACGCAACTTATACTGATTGACGATTGTGTTGTTGTTCTTTACCCATTATATGCTTTTGTTGATCTGTAGTGAACAAATACGTTGAATTACCCTGCGATTAACATTTTGAAAAACATGATGGCAAGAACGCAATCAACGTCATTTTTAAATGTTTATTGTTCAAAGTTTGTCTGATGTTTATTGTTCAAATGTTTGCTCGGGAATCAGAGCTCGGGAATGCTCCTTTTTACGCGTTATGATAAAATTTGTAAAAACACATGTCAAATGAATTATAAGCACACCGATAAAGAAAGCACATCTTCTCTGAGATTGGGATGTTTAAATACACGATGTTTTTCTTTAACAATCATGTTTTTCTACATGGATATTGTGAAAAATATAACTAATTTCAATGAACATAGTATATCTTAACATGTACTATTATGCAGTGGCGGAAGAATATGCAGGTTGCTGGCGTAGCTGTTGCGCGAAGCCGTTGTTTGCTATGTAAGAATTATGTGTAATTATAGGACAATGGCAATGCTGTGGCGTTGGTTGAGGCTATAACGGTTGTAGTGCAACTCTTTGCGGTGCCGTGGTGGCTGAAACTGTACTGCTCAGTGCTCCCTGTACAGATGATGGTATTGGTTGTAAAAATTGTGCTGGTAATTGTGATAAAACACCACACATTTAAAAATGACGTTGATTGCGTTCAAGAGTACATGTTAAGAAAGTAAAAACTCTTGCCATCATGTTTTTCAAAATGTTAATCGCAGGGTAATTCAACGTATTTGTTCACTACAGATCAACAAAAGCATATAATGGGCCAGTCCTTTCGGCAATGCCGACCTGCAAAGCGATATGTGTAGATTTAGGTCGGCAAAATTTTGCCGACCTACTTTCAAATACGTCTCGGCATCTTTCACATACGCATTTTCAACGATGATGTTTTAATTATCAGGTTTTGATCATTTATAGCTTGCGTATCAAAATACGCTTTGCGAGTATCAAATTTAATTAAATCACCATTGATTGACATGTTTACGCACAAGCAAATACATATTTTCGTGCAGGGGTTTTCCCAGTGGGTTTTCCCCATTTTTCAGCGCAACTGTTTTTGCGTATTTATAGTCTACAGGTTTAAAATAAGCATTGTTTTAGGGAAAAAATGCTTAATTGTAGTGTCTAGTGAGTATCTTGTTACTGCAAGTGTTTGAGTAGCGTGCAAGATTTTCCAGACATTGGCAATTGACACTTGAAGTATTATGTAAAAGTACTGTAATCTTAACATGTAATGACTATAAAATATACAACAACAAGACCTTAGCTAGCATGACTCCCGTGAATAGGCAAATATTTTAGCGCTCACGATCTTGTCATTGGCTGTCAATGGAATTTGCTTGCTCATGGTCATGCTATATGTACATGCACTGTTCGATTGGAGACTTTGGAGTTCATACATTTTGTTAGTTGTTTTGTTTGCTATTGGCATTGATTGCAATTAATTGCGGTTTATAAATACGCGTATTATTTGTTTGGATTATTATACGTTTGGATTATTGTCTATTTGTTTTCGGAAAATATTTGCCGACCTAGATTGAGAATTATCGCTTTCGGGAGTTTCAAGGACTGAGTGGGTAAAGAACAACAACACAATCGTCAATCAGTAAGTTGCGTGCATATGTTAGGTTAAGACATGTGGGTATAGAGTATAAAAAGCGAGTGTATAGACAACTACACTAGCGTACCGGCGATTTGAAGAGAGAGCTAATGAAAGGTTGAACATTTAAAGCTTTTATTATAAATTATTTAATAACAATATCGTATTTTTCATAAACTTCGAGATGGGCATGCGCAGTAGTGCGACAATATTTCTCCCACAACCCAAAGGCAAAATATTTTCTATAAATGAAGAGGCAGTCCGCAGTCCGCAGTCCGCAGTCCGCAGTCCGCAGTCCGCAGTCCGCAGTCCGCAGTCCGCAGTCCGCAGTCCGCAGTCCGCAGTCCGCAGTCCGCGTTTTCCACCAAACCCACGGCGAGTTGTGAAATATTCTTTATCTGTAGGATCAAGGAGAGATTTTCCTGAAACATTTTACTTGCATTACTTGTAATTACAGGGTTGCCAACTGTAAATGTGTGAAATTCCCAACTAAGCTTCCCAAATATCCCGAGATTCCCCCCAAAATCCCAATGTTCCCACTTTCGTTCCCAGTCCCCAAAGACCCCAACCTGCGAACGGGCATACTCTGAAAAAGAGATTTAGAGATCGCGCCGGTTTCTCGAAATATGCGTAATACTTCATGTTGTATAAATGAAACATACTTCAGTTGGATAAACTGATCTAGTATAACATTTGTAACATAAAGTTCAATAGGATGCCAGGATTTTTTGAAAATTGTTATTATATTATTGTTTATTTTAATTTAAAATAATTTTACAAAAAAATCAATTTTTAATTCTCGAACTTTCTGTTCTCAAAAATCCCAAAAAAATCCCGAGCATGAATTTTTAAAACAAAAATCCCAAAAAGTTCCCAATTGCTTTTTAAAATCCCGAGATCTCGGGATAAAATCCCGAACTTGGCAACCCTGCTTGTAAATTATGGTGTTACAGGATCCAAAATTCAACAAAAATATGTCTTCGCCCGTTCGCCGCAGAGTACTTCAGTGCTTCCATATTAATCTTTCGTTTTTCTTACTGAATTTCCCCCCATTTTCACTCCCATTTTCCTCAAAACTTATGGCTCTTTGAAACTTTGCACAATCCTTGGATCCCTAGTTTAATTTGTCATTCCTTTATGGAATATGTGCCATTTCTGGAAGGTTATTTTTAGCTATATAAATAAGCCGAGTAGACCTAAGATAGTTCCTAATAGACCACCGACTAATAGAATGGCGTCCTCGATCGCCGATAGTTTTTTCTCGTTGGCCGATAATAGGAAAGAATTACGTAATAACAAAATAATTACTATGACAACTAAGATCAGTAAAACGAAAAACCAACGCTTGTTTCTGGCTTGGACCGCTTGGTTTGTGGCTTGGTTTGTGGCTTGGACCGCTTGGTTTGTGGCTTGGTTTGTGGCTTGGACCGCTTGGTTTGTGGCTTGGCTTGTGGCCTGTTTGTGTAAAATGTTTTGCAGTCCAACTTCAATCTTGTCCTCGTTCTCTCTCCATTCTTTTAGTTTTTCATCGTATAAATCTTCTTCAAGAGGCGCCGTCTTCAAGTCTTGTAAGTCACCAGCATTCATCCCAAGCCGAACTAAAGCGTCAGAGATTTCCGTCCAATATTGCTCGAATTCTTTATTACAAAGGGTGGTTGTAGTGATATGGCCATAAACTTTATTTCTATAATACTTGATTCTTGCAAGGTCGGCTTCCTTCGTTTTATCACTTGATGGCGGTTCTTTATCCCAAGATTTAGTGGACAGTGGAGGTGAAAGACTGCAAAGTAATGTCATAATCTTGAGAAGACGATGGATGGCCACTATAGGAGGGTAAAGAATATCCATTTGTGCATTGTTGAGAACAGGAATCTTTTTCTTTAGAAAACTAAGGCTGTAAGATTTCAACATAGAATTCCAAATAATCTGGTTCTATTTGCCTTTTGCCGGTCAGAAGATTCCATCTTGTGCATTAAAAGGAAAAAAATTAAATTATTTGTCATTTTGTCCGATTTTTGTCGTATCTGCAGTGTTGTATCTATACAGTCTTAGATTCTATAAGTCAGTAGAAGTGCCATATCGTCTCAATGGTTACTGAAAAGATGAAATTTAATTTTAGTTAGTAAACATTAGCAAAAATATAACCATTGGCTATATTTATCCCTAAATACAGTACTGCCATCAGACTATGGACTTCCTCACAAAGCAAGTGAATTTGATTTTGCTTGTGGCTATAATGGTAGATATATTGTGTTAATAGGAAATTCTGGAAAGAGTGCCTTTGCGATATATAGCTAATACAGTATTGTGGCCATTCTTATTCAATGAAGTGTTCTAGTTTGGTAAAATCGATAATTATTACAGAAATGGTAGAACCAAACATTTTCATTGCAAATGAATACGGTTAATTTTTTATTCATAACACATGGGTTGTGTCCGAAAATCGTGCGGTAAACATAAAGGAGTCTTGGACTTGGTTAGTATAAATGTAGTGATTGAATTCCAGATACTTGCCAAAAAGTCATTTATTCAGGGTTCGTACAGGTCAAGAAGAATAGAATTCAAGGACTTTTTAAGGAATTTCCAGGCCATGATCTGCATGTATCCGGAGACTCGAGGACTATATATTTAGGGCTGAAACGAAGAAAATATATTTTTTCATCTGTTTATTTCCCCTTTCGTTCGCCGACCCGTTTCAATGTTGCGTTCTGATGTAGAGCCATTTTGGAGCCATCCTTTTTGCCAGAAGTTAGCTTTTTGTGGGACCACTTTAAACGACCAATTTGTTTCTGAACTAAGTAATTTGTGGATAATGCGCAGTGGACTCATGATTTCATCGGCTGTTGCTAAACTTCATACGTGCAGAAAAAACTTCGGACATTCATCTTTACAACGATCACGTGACCACTGGCTTCATTTAAAATATCTATTAAATCTACAGCACATCAACAAGGCTTCGCGAGCCCTTGTTACTTCTTCGGAGTGTTCTTTGATTTCCTTGTCTGGTTGTTTAGCGCACCCTTTGCCGCCTTTTGTGGCTTTGGTACCACGACGCACATGCATTCGGAGTAACCTTACCTGGGCCTAGGGACTTATTCTTAGATGGACGTGCATGTTTACTAGGGGAGACCTTCAAATCTGAAAAGGGATAAAAATGAGACATGTCCCGTATAGTCCGCCAACTCTCCAAAATCTAGCACATATATATGTCCTGATTTATTAAATTAAATACATGCATGCATGGAATATTAGTATTTGCATTGATACTGCTAAAAAACTCTTTAAAAATATGGGTGCAGTGATTAAATCACTAGTCGAAAACTTGAAGTAAATTAGGGGAGATGATCGAACTGGCAAACAATTTTCGAATCGTTACTAACGTTTGGCATAAAAAATCAATAAGTAATGCTCACTCAGTACGCAATCAATAAAGAATAAATAATTTTCCGTTCGCTGGTTCTGTGGTTCAGTCAACAAACAGGGACTGTATTTCGTTATTCTAATTTTCGTTTATTCACACAACAATCTTTTACAATCAATTCAACTATTCCATTCTAAATACATTACCATACGATCTCAATTTTAGCGCACTGTAACCAATCTTAACGCGATCGTAATACATACTAACACTCTATATAAGTCTATACACTCGGTTACACACTCTAAATACACTCTTTTTTCACTTATATTCATACGGCTACCGGGTGTCCCCCCAAAAAGTTACGGTGTTTGATTTAATGTAGCACAAAAACTACAACAGGTATTTCACTCCAATAAGTTTTAGTGTATTCAAAAATTTGGCATATAACACTTGAATTTTGATATAATATTGACCGAGATACAGAGGTTTGAAGTTGCGGTACGTTTTTAAAATTAGTGAAAAAACGGCTTATTAAATTAACTTGTCAATTTCAATTAAATTAATTTTAACATCAGGTTATTTCCTAGTAGATTTATTATTTTGTTAGTCTTTTGTAGCCCTTGGGAATAATAATACACTTGCCAGAAAATTTAGTTGAAAACATTGAAGACAGCGTCGTGAGGCAATTGTTTTGGCATGTGAAACTTTGAATCAAGAATTAATCCAAAATTCTATTGATGGCATGGTTTCCAGAGCAAGACGATTTATACTCAAGGACAAGCTTTTCCAGAAGAATATATAAATCTTGATCTTTTGAACAATAACGTTGTACATGCGTTTGACCAAAAAGAAATATTTGTCAAGTTTAACCAAATAGATATTTGATCAGGCCATTTTATGCTAATGTTTTGCATTTAAAAAATTCTTATTCAACTTCAAACATCTGTAGCTCGGTCAATATTGTTTATTTGAGAGAAATACGTGTTGTAGTTTTTGCGCTACATTAAATCAAACACCGTAAGTTTGTTTTGGGACACCCTGTATAAAACTAAGAACTAAATACGTTAGTTCGCACGTCATGTTTCAACCACAGAAAGTTTCTTCTCTATTAATTTACGTTAAGGTGTGTCGTTGTTTTCATCCCATTTGTAGTTTCTGAAGCGTGCTCTATCAACATATATCCTGTTTACGCGCAATTTATGTAAATATTCCTTACTCATGCTTATGCGGTTGTTGCGCCCACCTGCATTGGGCCTTACTGAACACCCTCGCCAATATCAGAAATAATATGAAAATTTAAGGGCTCTGAATAATATGATTTCATTTCATATTTAAGGGCTCTGAAATAGAAATGCATGCCGAGTTATAGTTCTTTTTTCTTCGGTTCTGCTTTCACATTGATATGGTTTCTAAATTAGCTATTATAATGCCATTAAATAAAATATGCAAAACAGCATTGATTTGACCTCTCATTCAAAACGATGTTTATGCTAATATATTAATTTTGAGCCGCTGCCATTCTTCGCTTTGTATGTTGATCAAACATTTGACGATCTACTTTAAAGCAAAGATTTGACTGTACAGTATATGTTGAAAAAACTAGTGCATTGATAAGTGATTGGATAAAATGACGTTTTTTAAACCATCATAAAGCCCTGCAACGTTATAATACGCAGATGTATGACTCGTTTGAGTTTACAACATTAGATATACCAGTGAAATGTTGTTACTCGGTGGAAATATAAGAGACAAATGCATGTTACAACACTTAATAACTAAAACCAGTATTGCCGAACAATTTCCTTGCATCAGTAAAAGTTAATTCCTTATGCATACGAAAAATAATTTCAATTTCAAAATTTCTTTTTTAAATTTTGGGATTGCCAGTTTGCTCAAAATTGCACGATTTCGCCTTTCGAGTTTACACGCGGGACGCATGAAACCGAAGGAATTCGAAACAGTCAACCGTTTACTGTTCCGCCAGGTCTAACCTGAAAGACAAGTTTTTATAAACTGAGAAGTTACGTTATCCACGCACTCCGAGCAAAATTTCCATTCTGTAAAGACGGAACCCAGCAGATTATTTGGGTTGGTTTGAGTAGGTACTTGTTATGCAACTTGTGCAACTTTGCTAATAACGTGCTATGCAAGTCAGAGCGACTGTCGTAAATATCCGTTTTCGGTAAAGCCTAAAGGGTTTTCGGTAAAGCCTAAACATTCAAGTCCACCTGGAGGAGAACCCGATCCATCGTAGTAAGGAAGTCATCAGCTGAGTCAACTGTGACCATTGAACTAAATAGGACTGGAACGCTACCTCTATAGAAATCACCTATGATTACTTGAAGCCAAATTTGACCTCCGATCCAGACACGCGTTTCTGGAGGTCAAAACACGCGTGTTCACGTCGCGCGATTCCCTCGCAAGACCACTGCAGGGGGCGAATCACACCGTTTTTTGACGAGACGACAAATCGCATGAGCAGAATTTATTATATTGTTTTAAACTGCAATTTTATTGGGCCTCGTTTTTCCTTTCATGGAAAGACTGGGGACGACCTTCAAGAATTTGGCTTCAAATTTCCGGTTGGAGGTAGCGTTCCAGTCGACTGACAGAGCATCCATGGACTAACTTGATCTCTACTCAAGCGGGCGGGCATCTGCCTCGTGACGTCATGAAGTCAATTAACCTGCAAATCAAGCGCCGCCTGCCGATTAAAGGTCTTAGGTCTAGGCTGCCCTTGATGCATTGCGAGTCGTGAAGTGGCTATTTGCCAAGACACATATCTGAAAACATGCATAACTTCTGTTAGCAAAATATTTATCGAATCACTTTGTTTTTAAAATCTGCATGACCTTTTCTGATTAAAATATGCATCCATCGACGAATTTTAGCCTATGGGCAACTGATGAGACTCAATAGTCAATGCACATTCAAAAATTGGGATATCGACATATCGTTAATAATTTCCGGACAAGAAAAGTGATAAACGCGCTGTCGATGTATTGAGCCAGTCCCTATGTCTGATCAAGCCGGGAATTATTACTCACGACATATACAAATTTTCAAATAAAGAATATATCTTCTTGTGTTTGTAATTAGTCATTTTCAATTAAAAATAAGCTACATATATGACATGAAATGCATGTCACTTTGACATACCCCAACGTTTTAATTAGTTTTTTTTCGTGCATATATACTCTTTACTACATTACTTTTGTGGTTTGCATATAGAAGCAGTTTATGAAAAACGAATTGTGTAACGTGACGAACGTGCAATGCATGTGTGGCTTGTATCAACCATATATATTATATAGTCGATAGATTATTCCTCAATATAATAATACCATTCCAATTGGTTATTGCATGGACATTGCCTTTCCTGAAAGTCGTCATCGTGTAGACTTTATATGTACTTTTATAATAGGCCATGTTCGCCCTATAATAAGGCTATCTATATTCATCATGCATATTGTTGTTTTAATTTCGAAATTCTAATATAAGCCTAGGATAAGATTTGATCGGCTCTTTAATTTTTTCTGCCAGTCGATTCTACTTTCAAATTCTCATTATACTGAGTCTGAAGTGTTTTCATATCCGCTTCAAACAGAAGTATAGCGGAGTAGCGGCAATTAGGCGTATAAATGATACTCGACAATATCAAATCTGTGAAACACAATATGTCAAAGTGGATGTTTTGAATTCGTGTTTAATTTGATATTTTCATTAAATAGTCAGTTTTTGACTTTTAATAACTGGGAAAGAGCTTACACCGAAGTGCTAGATTAAATTGGTCTGCGGAACCCAACAAAGATTTCATTTATAAGCATTTATAACAGAATTTAATCCAAAAGGCAGAAAGGCGTGCACGCATGCATGCAGCTGCCGTCGGCTGAGAAATAAACAATGCAATACCAGAGTGAGTGGGAACATCACATCGGGAAAAACAATTAAGATTTTACATCTACAACACTACATACAGTCCTTGGTTTTCAAATTTGTAGAGAATGCTAGATTTAAAAAAATATATAAAAAATATTATAGGAAAAGCTATACATGTAGATAACTTCATTGACACTGGAGTACAATCTTTGCTATACTACTCATTCTACAATATTAATAAGCGACGAAAATGCGTATAGAAACATTTAATTACAATGTGAAACAAGTATAATGTAGTACTGTCATATTTATTCATATTTTGCAATAAATATTTGCGTCTTTTAAAGTTAATTTCAACACAATTTTGCGCAAACTCAAAATGTTGGTAGGAGGTTCGTAAATTATTTGAATTTTCCTCAACCAATAAAGATGCTGTTTTGCGTTAGGAGAATTCTGATTGGCTATCTTAAAATAACTTCATTAATGTGTTCTACTATTCCTCAGTGATTTAACTATTGTTTCAACATGCTCTTGAAATATTGACTATTTAAATGTCAACGCAAGGGCAGCTGAATAAAACCGTTGCTCAAACGATATCTTTTCACCTACACCAGATGGACGATACCTACTGTTTTTAATTCAAACCCTAGTTTGGCTGACTTGCGTTAAGTGTCGTTCATTGCAGTTGAACGCGAAGTCATCAAGCTTGGAACCGTTAATCTTTTCAGTATTTTCTGACATTCTTCTCTATAAAATGAGGTCAACTCACAAAAAGGTCAACTGTGAAGCCGTAGATTTGGAATCACTGCTTAATTTTACGTCTGTGGCAACCGGATTCATTAATTCTGTCCTCAAGAAACCATTGAAATCCAAAAGAAAAGTGAACCATCGGAAATTTCTACAAAAGCAGCTTGGCGCACATACTCATTATAAGAGCATTTTCATCAACAATAGTGAAGAAAGTCAGAATTCCAACAGATATGTCTATAATGTGAACACCACTGAACTATCTGAAACCGGAGGCAGAGCTGCTGTGAAGAGTAGAAACACTGACGGCTCAGCAGAAAAATCATTAGAGAAACTCTTCAATCCAAATTTCTGGGGGAACGCGCCTTCTATGGAACAGAAAATATCAATCAACTCATTGCGCAATCGACTTCTACCAGAATCATTTTGGAAAGAACCCGTAAAGAACACATCTTCATTACATCGAGATCACATGATGCAAACCAGAGAATCCGGTGAAGTTGACGCTTTTGAATTATTAGGAGTTGAATTTGATGAATTATTAGAAAAATTATCAGAAGATTCAGATGTGTTATCAACATCCTCCGGTGGATGTCTGTCTGATTCATCTCTTTCTGAACTAGAAACTACAGTAACATCCGATATTTCAAGAAATAAGTCTGTGTATGATCAGATTTGGAGCCTTTCAACTGACATTGTGAATTTCACGCAATCTGATGAAAGGTACTTCTTCTAAGTTTTCAGGCGACGAGTAAACAAATCTGGACGAAATGACAACAAACATGAGACAACTTTTTGGAAATTTCGCTGAGCGTTCAAAAGGATGAACACATCTCGGCACTTTTGCCATGCAGATCTCTCTATATATAGTTGTTGATTTCTGTGTATTTGTTGTATTTTACGTATCGACAGTATATACGTATAGGCTTAGATACTGTAAAATGTAAATAATGTACACAATTCATCTATCACACTTTCTTGCCCGACATGCGTCTGATAGGCTATATGTTTGCAAATGTTTTGTGTAATATTTTGCATGTGCAATACTATAAATATCATAAAACTATATATAGTTAAATATTTTTTGTATGCCTATGTGCAAGATCGAAATATTAGAACATGGGAACCGCGCATCAAGTCAGTCAAGGGGTTGCAGTACAGTATGGATACAATCGAGCATCATGTTAGTCTACAAGCCTATAATCTATATATCTTTAGTCCGCAATCTGCATACATGCATGACAATACACCCAAAGTGTGTGTTTAAGTGTCCCATTAGTTGCTTGTTATTTCTCTATTTTTCCCAATTATTTATAATTTCAGAAGATCTCCCGCCCGGAGCAATATAACGCATATTGATTTTAAAATTGGATTTTATGAAATATAATTTTCTTATAAATTCACGCTATTTTTCTGCCTTCTACCCATGCAGGTCTTGCTGATGAATGCATTGTATACATAAATATCAGCTGTGTGTCGCTTTGTAATGTCAGAATATGAATAGACAATGCCAACTGCAATTATTCTGTTTCGTATATTGTTGTGTATCCAGATGATACAATAAACAAAAAGGGAGTAAAAATTGCACTATTCATAAAACAGACCTTAATTCTTAAAACAGACTTGCATTGAAGAATCGTATTTGTATATAACACTAAAATATGAACGTGTTTTAGTTCACGAAATTCCAAAGAGCTAGTGCTCGATATCATATAGACGACAGAGCAAATATATAGTTTTCGCTTACATCAAGGTGTCCACTACAGCCTGTTTCATGCAATGAAGCAACTGCGAGCTGCAGAAACAATAAGAACGCGGAAACCGTAGGTATAAAGTCTCAAGAAACTATAAAGATTAAAGGTCGGGAGTGTCACTTGAGATAATTGTATACTTGTACTTGTAGTCTTGAAGACCAGGCAAACTATTTAGTGGACAACGTTCGTTGACGATGCATGAGACGTTTTTCCGACGATATAACCCAGAAACCCATAGGCAGCCATGTTATAAAGAATTAAAAATAGAAGAAGGCGATGTCAAAGTCTGTATAACTGAGACTATACTCAAAATGGCTGATAAGTCAGAGTTCCTTGCAATTATGCAGGCAACAACTTCTTTAACTAGACTAGTTTAATCTTGTATTTATCTGTTACGCCATCTCTCATGGAAATCGAAGCCAGGTGTTATCTATCATATAGAGTTCCTTATCTGTGACTGTTCAGGGCCGTAGACACCGGGGGGCTGGGAGGCCGCAGCCCCCACAATAATTTGTGAAATGAATTTCAAATTAATTTCAGTTAACCGTTTCACTGACGATTATTGAACAGAAACATAACTCTTGGAAAAGAACTTTAATAGTTCTCTAGCCTAACTTCCAAAGACTTTTATACAGTGGCGTACCGAGCGGGAGGGAGGGGTGTAGGGGGTGTTACACCTCCAATTTGTTAAAAAGACTGTCGGTATAAATTGACCTTCGTCAGTTAAAACGTAGAATTTTTCATACTCTATCTATTGCAGACTCAACTACAATCAACTCATCTGTAATAGTTTGTTGTTACTTTCACCTTGTGTGTATATCAAAAGGAACAAAACTAATTCACTGACGCTTGTAATTGTATACGGAGCAAATATTATTTCCAAAATGCCAGAAGGGAGGTTTAAAAGTGCTTCCTTAGTCTTACTACTGACGGTGAGGTCTAATGAGTAATGAAGAATAGGGGTTTCCGCGGCCAGCTACAGGGTAAACAAACTGAGTGTTTGAAGACGACTCTGTCTGGAATGTGTCCATATAATTTGTCATATGTAATAGTAAGTTATTAAATTCCCAAATTCTTGAAAGCAAGACTGACGGTTCATTTCATGTCGTTAAATCCAGATGCGAGTCATGAACAATCGCTGATTTATGATATATGTGTATATTGTACCACTGACGAGTAATGGCTAAAGTGTTCGAACTAGGTGACACCGTAACGATCAGATGTTGAAAACTGGTTTTCCAAAAATGATATCGCCGAAGGTGAACGGCTGGCGAACGATTTTAAGATATGGAGCTAGTGTTGATTGAACTTGCTTTACAACGTTGCACACGCTAGGGGGCACATTAAAACATTAAAAATCTGGAAAGAGCGGAATTTCCCGCACCAATTTCAACAGTAATTTTGCTAAAATATTCAGTTGTGTCGCCTGATAACAGGCACATATATTTTTCAAAACACATTTTTAAAATTACAGTAGTTTAAAATTATTCATGTCGATAGTGTTTATATTATCACTTCATGCACACCCAGACTCTTTTCTCCAACGCTTCTAGCCAGCATATCGGGTTTAGTTACACGCTTGCCTGTCATAGCTAACGCTACTTACATGTCTTTTACAATTGTACACTTCCACGGTCCCTGAATTTTCGAATGAAGGTAAGACTCGGTGAGGTATTGACTATGAAAGTGACTACAGTGTACCTTCAATGCCTCTATTTGCATCAATACTGCATGAAGCCTAAAAGTATATTGCTTCTAGAGTTTTTGCGTCGTAGCCGCGGACGCACCCAATGTTATGGAAGATGATTGCAGGATTCATGAGGTTGTATTAGGATAAGGCAATGTTGGTTCGAGGTTTGCTATCATGTCACAGGGTAACGAAAGTTCGTCTTGACTCCAAGTAAAATTATAACATGTAGAAAAATCAGCTGATGAATTCATAACTTGTATAACTTCAGTTTGTGGTTGTCCATTTTCCGCGTCAGAAAACAGGCTTGGGTGTGACACTATACCTGAAATATAACATATACTTGCAATGAATAAAGATTTGCAACATAAAATAAGGAAATCAGGTTGATAGGTCTTGTTGGTCACGTACCAGCGTGATATAGTAATTAAGTAGTTCGTTTTGCTAATCTTTACCTTAAGGTACCGATAAACACATGCAGAAGATAAATCCTGAGCCCAAGGCATGTCCAACGTTCTAGCGACTGAGATTCCTGGGTCGAAGTTACCTTCCAGAATATTTAGGAAGGTAGATTGCTTGTGTTCAGTACTTTTATTAGCAAAACACACAGTTTACCACCGATGAAGCTGCCCAACAATAACTATATCCCAATAGACACTTCCTGCATACAAGTGCACACGAGACTAGCAAAGTCGAGGCTAGCAATGGTTGAAATGGGATTATATTGTAAGCATTGAGTTCAAGTTAATGTTTCGCACTCAAGCAAATTCGAGAAATGTCTATTAAGTTTGTTGTATGTTTTAAAACCACTAACCGTTGAATAGATGAAATATTTACCTTCACCTTCTGTATGTCGTATCTGTTCAGAAGACGTTTTCTTTTGTGATTCGCTGGAGTATGATTTTGTATTTGCATGGCTATTTCTGGCAAGAAGCTTTTTATTCTGATAACTTTTCAATAGTCGCACAACCGAAGGTGATTCAAACAGCTCCTGGAACACGAATGTTATATTATGATCATAAGATGACATAAATAACAATATATTAGTAGAAGCATACTAGTATACTATTGCAAATGCTGTAATTTGATTGGCTACGCTACTCGCTATCTAATTGTCGATAGATAGCGAGTAGCGAAACAGCCATCTCCTCGGCGCGACTTTTAACGAATTTATTTCAATAAATTATGAAAAACGTTTTGAAATACTGTTTTCTTGCTGGGTTGAATCACAGTTATCTCCGCACTGGTATTCTGTGGTACATTAGAGTTTGTTCCACAGAATGTTCAATTAAAAAAAAATATTGAAGTCTATGTCCTATGAAATCTAGCCCAAAAACCCCCAGGAAGAAAAAATATATCGATAAACTGTACTAAAAAATATTAAGAAGCCACATTATATATATTTGACAAAAGATATGGAACATGTAAATTTTTGAGGTCTTCTGTGGTACATACACCTGTAATACATTCTTTCAAAGTATGTTGAACGAAATTTGGATCTTGCAAACAAGGAAAAATCTTTGTCAAATGATTACCATTATGGCAGCAGACGTATGTGAATACCATCTATAGTGATAAACCATGTACAATGTGTACTTTACATACCATTTGCTTTTGGGTAAGAACATCTTGTAACATGTTTGAATACTTTTGTTCCAGTAGATATTGATCATCAATCACAATTTCTTGGGAATTGTCCTAAAATACAACAGACACTTACTATCTGATGTAAAAGCAGTCTAACATTCAACAATGAAAGATTTGCTAGAAAACCAGCATGTATATTTGTTTCTTCCTCTGCCTTCTTTCTACTAACTTTTGATCTTGATTGATCAGAATAAGCAAGCATCTTGTGCTTGTTTGAGCACGTTATCCCTGTCGTTTTGGGAAGGTATTTAATCTAATAAACATTTAATGTAATAAGCATTTCAAGCTATTGATTAATCTGATAACTAAAAGGTATTATAGTAAACCCTTAACATTTAATTAAATAAATGCCCTTGTGGGGGTAGTACATTTATTAGATACAAGCCGTTCAATAGAGAGGGTTGTTTATCAGATGCAGATTTGACCGTCATTTCTTAGATCATTTTTGGTATCGAGATTAGTCTCTTGCACTTCAGTTCATTCACAAAAGCCACTATTTGTACTATAGTATGGATGTTTAGCGAGGTATCCAAAGAGGCTTACAGTAGCAACAGTACACAGGAAATTTGAGCCTCATCCCAAACTGCCTCTTAGGGACTGGTCTTTAAATATAGAGGGGGGGGGGGCTGGAGGAGAAAGCAGTGGGGGCCTGAGATTTTTTGCATTGCGAAGGGGGGTTCTGCGAAAAGAAGGGGGTCTTTAGTTTTCTTTCAACAAGATGAAGAAGTATGGTCACTTCTTACAAACATTTCAAGATTTTAATATAATAATTTTAATAAAGAACAATACCAAATATAAACATAAGTAGATTAACATCATAAGAAAAATCATGAAAAATATGTTAAAAAGTATATATTTCTATCAAATGTTGACTTTCATCAATTTCATGAAAAACTTTAACTGTTCTTTTTATGCATGTTTGTGAAAAAATCCATTTATTAAAAACTAAAGTAAGAGGAAAGAACTCGATATCTCTATACCTGGGGCAGGTTCTACGTACGAATGTTTATCGAGAGTTTAGAATACAGGCGTATGTGTATGATGATTTATTAAAAAATACCTGCAGAATGGCAATTTTACTGGCTAGAAAGTCAGAAAAATTGAAAAACTCAAGTTACAAGCATATTAAATAGATTAAAAAGACTAATTAGAATATTTTAAAGTATCTACACTATAAAAATAGATAAACTATTTACAATCATCCCATGTCCTGACACAAGTAGGTAAAAAGCTGTTCTTAAATCTGCTAGTTCTACACTTAAATAACGGGATTTTGCGTGCATCCCGGAAGTTATAGCGGTGAGTGACAGGCTGAGGCACTAACTCTCTTAACTTGCTGCCAAATGTCAAGAACGTTCATAAAATGAACGGCATAAGGATTCCCTCCTCCTCCACATTGTCTTTCAGTGATACCGTCAGGGAAGAGTGCCACACAGGACAAGCATATTCAAGAATAGGTCTTATGAAATAACAGAAAACGGAACAGAGGTCTCCTGCAGGGACACCGCTCCGTTTAAGCGTCCTTAGAGCGTACAAGCGGTTGCTAGCTTTAGAGCATATGTAGTTGATGCATATTCCATTTGAGGTCGGATGACAACATGACACCCAGTAATTTAGTTGTCTGAACAGATTCGGCTGATGGTAAGTGGTGGCAGCGAAGGTGCGTTCTTATAAGGAATGACACAGTGAACTCTTTTGTCTTTTTGATGTTGAGTCCTCATGTTATTGGCAGTCGACCACCGGGTAATATTGCCAATTTCTTGCTGCAATGATGATGGCAAAGTAGCGGTCGTGGATATAACTTCGTAAGTTGTGCAATCATCCCCATACTTATAAAGTGGAAGCGCGGTAGACACCCTGTGGTACGCCTGCGCAGACTCTCAGCCACGTCGATGTAAATTGGCTGACTTTTACGCGCTGCTGACGGAATCGCAGGAAGTCAGCACACCAGTTCAACATGATAGGGGGGACGCCAATAAGGGATCGGTCATAAAGTATGTGTATTGGGGGGGTGGAGGGTAAGTTGGGGGGGTACGAAACAAATTATCTAACTTTTGGGGGGGTATGAGACGAGTTACGACATTTGTGGGGGGTACGAAACAAAAAATGAGTCTAATGCTATGTCTGTGATTAAAACTACAAACTTTAATACTTTAATAAAATTGAGTGTATGTTCTTATAATAATTAAATTGCAATGTAGCACAGTAGCATTTATCGGAAAGTGCCTCGATCGGAACCTATTAGTTTGACATCTCTGCAACCTGAACAGTCTTTGATTACGTAATTTTACCGTCGGGTAGCTCCCCTACTCGTTTAGAATGATTTAAATATTAAAAAAGATATGAAAACGTCACGACGTTCTGTTGATATATCCATTAATATCATCATTAACAATTTTCCACGTTTCTGATTGGCTAAGAACATCAAAATTTTCTCTTAATTCTTTTTACTATGGGTATTTGGGAGAAAATACCACATGTGGTACGAAACATTTCATCACCTTTGAGGGGGGTATTAAATATTTTCCGACGCTTTTCGGGGGGGCGCCAAATTTTATGGTAGTATTTTGGAATACCCTCCACCCCCCAGTACACATACTTTATGACCGGTCCCTAAGTTTAAGCTTTTGCAGTAGGATATTGTGGTCAATTCTGTCGAAGGCTTTGGAAAAGTCGATAAGGCAGGATCTCACGAATGATTTGGGTGTCTCCGTCGCGAGTAATAATTGGTGAACAAGGTGAACGAGGGCGTGGGTTGTAGTCTTGACACTTCTGAACTGGTACGGATCGATGTGAGGCATTATGATGGCAGCAAGCCATGAGTTGAACACGAACTCCTCCAACACCTTGCTAAGGACTGAAGTTAAGGAGATTGGCCTAAGGTCGTTGTCGATAGAACACGGTTGAAGGACTTTTCCTAAAGGTATAACGTTGGCGCACTTCCAAAGAGAAGGGACATGCATGAGCAATGTCATTACTAACGGCAACGAAAGAGTCATTGATTGCTTGAGCAAGGTCAGCATCCTTCAAGACATCTATAGTAATACTTGACAGTGAAGAAGGTTTCGACAGTCCAGACATTAGTTTGATGTTGTTCCACCACTTCTTTGGATTGGTATCCCGCATTTGACTGACAGTATTACGGTAGAAAGTACTGCGAGCACGTTTGCACAATTTCATAACTTTGTAGACTTGTTACAAGTCGACTCGCATAATGACTGGGTTAATACGGACTGAGTTTACTGGGTTAATACGGACCTGGTTAATATACAGACTAAGGAGCGCGTCTGGGCTTTACCGCGCGTCAATGGAGTCGACTTGTAGCAAGTCTAATAACTTTGTTATCTAATAACTTTGCTAACGACGTGTTGCGGTACCGGGAATAAAGGTTGTGATTCCCTCATGACCAGGCACGCTGCCGTCTCCCGATGGATTCCTTTATTTCAGCAGTCATCCAGGGTTTGTCTGTAGGGTGAAGTTTTATAGATCCCTATGTCAGTGGCAGTGTTTCGTTTTACTTTAATTTATAGATGTGTGTGCTTTATAGAAAAGTGTGCAATGTCAAGGAACAAAATATTTAATGTATTCTACAGTCAAAAAATGTATCAACTATTCTAAAGCAAGATAACTACGTATGCAACTCGTACTGCACAGTCTCTGCTGTTGTCTTAAATAAACAAAGTCATGAAATTCTACTGTGGATAAGAACAAAACTAGTTTAGCAACGACGGTCTGAGAAAGAACAATCTAACCAACAAATTAAGGATTTATACATAGATCCACAAGAGTTTGAAGAGGTAAGAAATTTGAGGAGAAAATGGTTTTCTCCGATTAAATTTAAGCTTATCCGACGGATAGCTATCTACCCCTGCTATCCGTGTTTCATACAAGTCATACAACGCGTTTTTATCCAACGAATAAGTATCATCGGATAGAAGATTTATCCATCAGATAGGACTTATCCACTGGATAACTTATCCACCTTTTGTACAACCGGCCCAGAATGTTTATATAGACCAATAATCTTTTCAAAATTTGAGGATGTTTGGGGGGTGGGGGTTGAAATTGTTAAAAGTTTAAGGAGGGGGGCCTTTAAAATTTATTTTCATCTTAGTGGGGGGCCTGGAAAATTTTCCACAAATAATCAGTTTCTCCTCCAGCCCCCCCTCTCCATATTTAATGACTGGTCCCTTAGCACTACTTATAATATGTACATATATGTTATTGACTGAGCTTGTCCGGTCCGTACAGAAGGATATTGGTCAAGTTCTTTTTGAGCGAGACCATTAAGACCAATATCCTTCTGTATGGACTGAACAAGCTCGGTCAATAAGCTATTTATTATAATGGCAATGTAATCAAACAGAATAACTTCAAAAAATATTATATTTATAATTTAAGAATATTGATAAATTGTTTATAACATTTTTGCAAATGAAGCCAGTTGAATGCATAATTTAAAATTCAAGAACAATATCTTAGTATCTTTTTATTGACTAACAGAAAAACAAGAACAAATTTAACTGGTTTTATATCGAAAAGTTAAAAAACATGAGTTAAACAACATTTGTCTTCATCTTCAAAAATTAAATTGTGAGCGGTCCATACTGCTTTTTTCCAAACCGCTCACGAACCAATCAAAATACTCCATTTTGCAGATGGACCGGCTGGCCATATAATAAATGTACTTTATGTGTTAAGTACTATTATACTGATTTTCATGTGACATAAAAACAGCTATATGGGTGAACAACTTCAAAGTATTGCACTGTAATTACGTTGATTTTCCAATATTTTATGATATATTTTGACTACTAACAAAAAATGGGAAAGTCTACCAATTTTGAGTCTTGTAAGAATAGCAGCAAGTATGTGGGAGCTAGAATCCAGTCCAGATTAATTTGTCCAGATTAGGGTTAGGGTTGACCAATCGGCAATCGCAGTCTGGATAGATGCATAGGCGTAGGAAGCAACTTCAAGTTGGAGGGGTACTTCATCTTAAATTAACAGCACATCCTCTATTAGAAAATGGCACTTATCGTCTTATCCCATTGTTTTATCTGGAGAAAAGGGCTCCAGGTCACCATAACAAGTGCTGTTGTGGTTCATTTTTCACTTAGCTAAATTGAGGTGGGCATGTCAGAAATAGCTTTGGGCAACCAAATTTTGGTGTGACCTGCCCAAGGGCAATCAAGTTTAAAAAAAAATTTGCGAGCCCTGCTTACACCACCCCCCCCCCCATTCCTATGCCCTCCGGTTCCTACACCACTGAGTGGACAGATTATATATAAATTAACATAGCCTTCATGCATGGCCAGAAAATTTGATCAGGAAAGACATGAAATGTCAAAGAGTGCATAAAGATGGAGCACAAAACTCATAAGACCACAGGCAGCCCAAGCTCACATTGTTGCTATATTAATATATTTTTTTATTAATAATTTTTTATTATTGCTGTTTGTATGTTATGGTATATTATGTGTATGTGTTATGTCTGTTATGCTATTTGCCAGAAATGGTATGATGGAATTAAATATATATTTATTATTGATGGTTAGGGTACTTCATATTAGTAAATTATAGTAGACTTAATAGTCAAATATATATTGTCAAAAAATTGCTAAAATATTGTGTCAAATGAAGAAATAAAGTTACTTACTTCTACTACAAGTTGCAATCGACTTTTCGGTGTTGACTTGGTGTGATTTTAAATCCACTTTGAGGGGAAAGTCATTCATGGTATTATATGTAATATTAAGGAGAAGGCAGGTAAATACAGCTCCAACAAACTCGCATCGGCTTCACAAATCCTTCTCGCGTCGCATAATAATGCATAGAATCTACATTACATTGTTGTCGCGTGAACACGTTCGAATCAACCAATAACAATAGAGAGTGTAATTTGAACTCGCGAGCTCTCAACTGAATATCCCCGGGTATCGACAGCCACTGTGCCTGAGATTGTCAGAAAATCGAACAATCTCTTGTGTTTGCTGAAGACAATGAATGTGATGTGAAATGTAATGGGCTTTATGGATCTGTTGTTTTTTTGGCGATTCGATGCATTATTATGCGAAGCGAGAAGGATTTGTGAAGCCGATGCGAGTTCATTGGAGCTGTATTTACCTGCCTTCTCCTTAATATTACATATAATACCATGAGTGACTTTCCCCTCAAAGTGGATTTAAAATCACACCAAGTCAACACCGAAAAGTCGATTGCAACTTGTAGTAGAAGTAAGTAACTTTATTTCTTCATTTGACACAATATTTTAGCAATTTTTTGACAATATATATTTGACTATTAAGTCTACTATAATTTGCTAATATGAAGTACCCTAACATCAATAATAAATATATATTTAATTCCATCATACCATTTCTGGCAAATAGCATAACAGACATAATACATACACATAATATACCATAACATACAAACAGCAATAATAAAAAATTATTAATAAAAAAATATATTAATATAGCAACAAGCCAACAATGTGAGCTTTGATAAGATCTACAATACGTGCTGTGCTGTCCAGTGTGACATTTAATAAACCAACATAACTGCCTCTGACATCTATTAATCAATTAATGTAATAAAAATAATGGCCTACATATTATTTTAGCAAAATAGATGATTTATAATATTATTTTATATATCATACTTCAAAATTCCCTTCAGCATGCTTCTTCTTCTTCTTATAATTTTGTTTGTATGTTTTATTTCGATGTTTTCGACATAATGGAACTTTTGAGCCCACACTAATCTCACTACATCCTTCAATTTGACATTGTTTCGAAGGAACTGTAAGTTTTTGCTCCTCCATTGCCGTAACTTTGTCTTTCACAAGTCACAACATGAATTGATAAACTACTTCCCTCTCAAGTCTCAATGTCATTTCAAACATATATATTCAACATTTCAACTAATGGCAAAATTTCCAAACAATGGGCTGCCATGTGATGTAGCACGTGGCCTCATAAACACGTCACATATATATCAATGTAAAATTTACAACATTAGAACACGTGATTAGAAATAATACACAATCTTTCTCAAAAAATTCCTTAATTTTAGGAAAAAACATTCCTTACTAGCTAGTTTTAGCCGAAGGGGAACAGAAATAATCTTCAACTTACTGAAAGAGATTTTGCCGGACGCCGGATGACTAAGTGTCGCTTAATTTAAATTTTCGACAAGAAAAGGGACGAAAGATAAAATATATCCGGTATTCGAAATTGTAGGAAGTTTTGTGAACTTTGAGGCGGGAGACCAGAAATACGGAAGAGGTGCGGAATAGTGACACCGAAAAATTACCTGCATAATGCTTTTCAGCAATGTAAACCTTGATCCATTAGGATCGTGCACGTGATATAGTCAAACAAAATGTACAAATAATGCTTAAAAATAGACACAACATATAGGCCACAGAAAAGGTTGCATAAACCGCTCTAAATGAGCTCATGGAGTAATTAAAAGAATGTAAAGGCATTATACTATCATGTCAACTATATTTTATTGATTAATTTAAGAATTTTTTTGAATAGTTTTGGTTGAGTATAAAATTTAGTTATAAAAGCCGTTAAAAACCCGCAACTCCTGATCATTCACCCTGAAATTGGGCCGCCTGTGGTTGGACTTACTTATTTTATACTAGAAGGTTTAGGTGGATGGACACTCTCCTCCGCAGAGGCTTTTGCCAGGGTATTTTAGCTTTTGCCATATATAATTATATATAGCGGATTAGCGGGTATGTGTAGGGATCATTGATTCATTGGTAGGAATGCGTAGGGATGCGTGGGGGTAAAAGGGCGCTTCCACACTCCTTTAAAACTTCGTGTAAGATTAACAAAAATGGCCATAACTATAATACTATAAATTATATAAATAATCGCCAAGCCTCTGCGGAGGAGAGTGGTGGATGGATATTTCGAGTGAAATAATATATACAATATTTTAGACCTGAACGGGAACGGCTGCGCAAAATGCAACTCTAGTAAGTCCTCCGACAGGAATTGAATCAGCGATCAGCGGCCCTGCGATTCCGGTGCAACGCTCTGACCACTGGGCCGCAGTTCAATTCCTGTCGGAGGACTTAGAGTTGAATTTTTCGCAGCCATTCCCGTTCAGGTCTAAAATATTGTATATATTATTTCACTCGAAATATCCATCCACCTAAAACTTCTACCTTAATTTCAATCGAGTGAGATGCTTGTAGTTTACCAACCTCGATCCCAGGGGTAGTTTACCTTATCACAACCCGCAGTACCCACATCTACATTGAGGGTCGTGAAGGGGTAAAATGGGAACTGGGATTTGCTATTTTTGGACTGGGAAAATGGATTCACTGGACTGGGACAGTGGGACTGGGATTTAACGGCTTGGAATGGAATAAACATTTTGCGAATGGGAATGGGATTTCTCTACTTAAGTGGTCTCTGACTCTAGTATTTGACACATCTATTTAAAATATCCCTTTTTGACCTGAGCAGACACATAGAACCAGTATTTTTGGCTTCAGCGTCGCCACCAAATTCTAGCTACCAAGATCTGTCGCTTCCCTCCCCAACAATAATTCCCTATAACTCGAAATTTCCGTCTTTTCCCCCAAATTTTCCTCCGAATCGAAAATCTCTAAATTTCATAACAATTTTGCTTCCAGATTGTTATCAAAATTAACTCATTTCTGGTACAGTGGCCATATAAACATATTGTTTAATTCATCCGGTATTGATACAGATACTGTGCGGGTAAAATATATTCTAAATGTTACTAGCGCTTCGTTCTTCACTAAGATCAAATTTGGGATACGGGGAGCTGGCACTGAAATGATATCTTTAGTGGTTGTTTAGTGCCCCCTTTATAACATCTATTCTGACAACCACTCGACAAAATACAACTTGTCAGTTTTCAGGTCATTCCGTTGAACCTGCTAGCTATACCGTATATCGTCATTTTGCATCTATCATTTGTTCCATCACCCAATGGAGAGTGGGCAGACCCCCAGTCAGGGACGTAACGAAGCATCTGGAGTTTGGGGGTGTCAAATAATTTTACCTGGAATTTGAGCTTCGATGTTAAAATTCACCTGAAGTGTAACGATTGTAATAGACCTTTTTCTGATTGCTAATCATTGTAATACTGAGTTATTTAAAAGATGGGGGGTCTGGGGTCCTCCCGAGAAGATTTATATATTTTTTAAGCTCCAGGACTGCATTTCTGGCGTTTTCTGAAGCGAATTTGCAAAGAATTGCGTCCATTGTGTATTTTGCACAAAATTTCAGTTATGTGGAGGTTTAAAGAGATCAGGTTCTTTCAAGTAATTTAACATTTTATTTAGTTATCACTTTACAAAATATAAATGAAATGAAAATGTCAAAATTTTACCTTGAATTTACTTGATTTTTTTAACCTTTTGGAGTGGGGGAGGGTGTTACACACCCCACACCTCCCGCTCGCTACGTCCCTGTCCCCAGTTAATAAATGACTATTGTTGTGAAGCTAGCCTTTGACTACGTTCTATATGAACAACACTGAGATTTCAATGCTCATAGATATAGATGTTAGTCGATCTTTTGTAGTTTGTTTGAAGGCCATTTAAACCACATCACAGACATACTGATATACTATAGTTGTGTTCTAAATACAACCTTAATGTCATTTCTAGAATGCAAATAGTTATTCACCATGGTAAATAATTGTTACTAAAACCAATACAAAGTATCTATTGGAGTATCTCAGGGCAGTGTTCTGTGACCTTTGTTGTTTTTGGTCTACGTTAACGATCTCTCTCAATGTTTAATTAAAACATACGCAGGCGTCTCTTTTTGCATGCAGATGATACGGCAATCTATTGCGCAGCCTCTAGTCATGGGGAACTTCAGATCAAATTAAATGAAGACCTTTGCAATTTGAAAACTTGGTTAGATTATAACATCTTAAAATTTATCTAAAACCAAATTTATGCTGATTGGTGGTAGGCAGAGAATAGAGATTGAAAGATTTTGGTTCTCTCACTTTATCTATTGGTGATCATATTCTGGAAAGAGAAAGTAGTTATAAATATCTGGGAGTCATGACCAATGAAACGCTCTCTTGGGCTGATCATATTGATTACGTAAACACCAAAGTGGCAAAGAGACTCGGAATCTTTAAACGTATTAAACATTTATTACCATTTCATGCAAGGCTTAAGGCAATTTTGCCTCTTCTCGAGCAAGGAACAGCTTTAGAATTTAAGAACAATTATCTTATTATACCTGATGTAATATTTTTATATTATGTATTGTTAGTCTATGTTAGTAATTAGTAATTAGTAATTTCTATATATACTAAGGATAAGGATAAGGGTCTTTGAGGACCCTTATAAAAGATTGTAATAAAAAATATTTTCTGCTTGACATTGAAGTTCATTTTACCAACCAGTTAACGATTATACTTCACATTTTTGGTAGCCCACCCAGTGAGCTCCATATATATCTGGAGTAAGAACTTCTAATGTTCGGCCAATAGGCCAAGTGAAGCCAAAGATGGCGGCAATTGACGTCCAAACTCATGAAGGTCATAAACAGTTTTCATACCATTTTTCTAGCTAATTCCAGTTTATACTAACAGATCGCATCGCTAATCAAGTTATTAGTTCATAAAATCATGATGTTATTGTTTAAATCGGAGTAAAAACACGAAATTTCGGCACACTCCTTGCCGGCTTGTGTAAACCGCGCGGTCGAAAACAATAGAAAGGGATTGGCACTGGACGTCAATTTCCGCCATCTTTGGCTTCACTTTTTGGACATAAGTTCTCACTCCAGATATATATATATAGAGCTCACTGAGCCCACCCCACTTCGTCCGGATCTTTCTTCCAACCCCTCCCCCCCCTTAGTAGTCCATATATTTTTCGCGGCCACTTCATATATCTTCCGCCCCACCCCCCGCCATTAATAATGACTGCTCCCCAACTTTGGCTGGGAAAATTCGAATAAATAATGTATGAAATTAACTTTATGGGTAAGTCTTGTTGTAATTTGCTGTTAACGTGCAGCGTTTCAAAGGCCTCGGAACAAAAAAAATAGCCGAGAAGGAGGGCGGAGTTAAATAACTAATTTTTGTCGTCATGTCATGTAAAGCGATAAGCACATGAAAATTAAAGTATAGTACTTGAAATAACTCGATTTATACCAACCTCGTACCCAGGGCATTTCCCTTGGATTTATACGAGCCTCCATGCATATACACCTCAAATTTCGCGTTCAACAACAGTAATTTTGGCCCAATTGATCTTTTGCAAATTCACCTCTGAAAATGCTACAAATGCAGTCATCGATCCCCCAGAACCCACTATTTTCTACAACCAGATTATCAGAAACGTGATTACGGCAACGTCCGGTTTCGCAAATGCCCCTTAGTATATACCGGCCGAGTGGGGCAAAAAGCGGGTGGAGCTATTCACGTACTAAGTTGAATCAAGTCTATTGAGAATGTTTACGGGAACACACGGAATCGGCTTACACACCAGTGCCGTGGGAAGCTTTTTCGGATTGGGGGGCTGACATTCACCGAAAATTTACCGACGACGCAGGGGAAAAATCGATGTTAGTAGCCCGTCGCGCATTTTGGTTCAGTGCAGTCGGCAGCTAGCAAATTTTTATTGGGGGTTGACGACAAACTAGTACAGATGAGCTGACTGTAGTTGGTTCTTCAAGAAATAGAGTATGAAAAGAAGTAAATCCTGGACGGAGAAAATTCTTGTCAACGACCCTGTTGTTGTTAGAAATTTAAAAATTTACCGACCAAGTTACAGTTGTTTTAAAAATTGGGGTTGTAGCACCCCCTACACCCCCCGCTCGCCACTGTCTAATGACCTATTATATCTATTTTCCAAGAGTTACTGAAGTGTTTCTGTAAGTGAAACGGTTAACTGAAATCAATTTGAAATTTATCTCACCCCCGGTTCCTACGGCCCTGCACACTGTAATACGCCGGGCAAGATATGTTTGTATAAATAAATAGATAGATCCAAACCAGCAAATCAATAATAGAGATATAGAATACGTACTCACCGGTAACTTCTCCGTCAAAAATTTCGTCCATATGTTTGGTCCACTACATGACGAATTTTGATTTTGGGAAAGAACTTTGCGCGCTTGAAGGGATTAATATTATATACTGGCTCCTGGTCGTCATACCATGATTCCTGACCTCTGATTCGTGACCGAGTACGAACTTTACAATACTAGTTTCCATCAACTGTTATCGTCATTAGTGCAAAATTCGACATAATTGTGTTCCAGTTCACATGTTGATTTAAAATGCATTTATATGCAATTTCATACATGTATTTGGAACACATCATTCATTAGAGAGATTATTAAAATCTGCGCAGTGATTTGAATTATATATTTTTAGTAAAATTGCATAGGTGATTATTGTAAAATTCTCAATGCTGATTGGTTGCGCTACCTCGAATTAATACACGATAATCACCTAAAGCGTTTTTAAGTCGCTTTTATCGTAAATATTCAATTAAAATATTTTTGAAATTTGCTTTTTTTCCCAAAAAACCACCTATGTATTTTTACTAAAACAATTATTCACCTCAGGCTCGATGAATATCGGTGAATAAAAACCTTGACTTCGTCTCGGTTTTTATTCACCGATATTCACCTCGCCTTCGCCGAATAATTAAGAAATAGAAACAATTTTCCGTGTTTCCATACAGTTATAGAAACACGTGTGGGAGTTTGGGAGAACGAGAAATAATCAGTGGGGAAACGAGCCCGTAGGGCGAGTTTTTCCACGTTATTTCGAGTTCTCCCAAACTCCCACAAGTGTTTCTATAAGTGTACATTGTAGCAACACAGTAACAATTTTTTTCTATTTCTTTTAAAATATAACTCAACAGACATTTTTAAACTCGACTAATTTACATATTCTCATCACGTACGCATGCTGACTTTTGCTCGTCAATTTTGTTTGAAAATATACCGTCACAAATGAGTTAAAGTATTAAAATTATCTTTAAATTGGGTTTAAAGTTTTATAATTCGCATTAAAATTGTTTATTTTACGATTTTAAGTTTTGGTGGGATTCTCCACCAATCAACGCTCGCGTACTATAAATGTTATATTATAATAATTGTTAAATAATTCCTGTTTACCAGTTCCCTATCCCCGCGCATCATCAGTACCGAAATAGAGAGTAAAGTATATTGTTACCATCAAACAGCTTGACAACTATTTCTATAAAGCTATATAGCACGCAATACGGATAAGATTACATAATGCAGTTTCTTATGTAATCTTATAAAAAATAAAACGTTGAACACACTCTCATTCACTAACAGTCTAACATTCAGTAATATCATTTCGTGTTAAGCCCCGGTCAAACGAGGATGAGAGTTGATGAGAGTCAATGAGAGTTGCAACTCTCGCTCGCGTTTCACCGCCAACTCAGTGGCGCGCATGGCCCCCCCCCCCTATCGTTGAGACCCGTCGGAAAATTGGAAATTTGTTATGTTGTCGGAATCTTCGTGATCAAGAATACCTGCATATACGAGCGGAAATTTTACTTCTCTTCGTTGTTTGGCAATGCGAAACATGTTTGAATAAAAAAATATATAGATGAAATATCGGAAATCGGACTCAGTTTACGTTTTCCCAAAATAAGTTTATAGAATAGTCAATATTTAAGAGTTATATGCTTTATACGATTCCACACATATAACATTAGCATGGATTGCCGGGCTTTGCGCCTTTACGGCTACCCCGCTTACCAACTCTCGCTTACCAACTCTGCATCAACTCTTTACTGTGGAATTAAAATACCATCATTGGGAAACTAAAGTCTGTTTGTTCCGTTTTCATAAAATTGCATCCCAGCATCCGCCGTAAAACTATATATACTAAAAACAGCAACTGTTTGTTAACATAATTATGTATTAGTTCTCCAGCGGGAACTGTACGTAGGGAAACCCCGCACATGACGTTTCGCTAATGTCTGTAAAGAGATGATGATGAATATGATGATGACCTCTGGCTCTACCGGAAGACGTTGGGACAGGGAAACAGGACGTTATAAAAGAAAAAGCCTAAAACCAATGTTTTTATTTAAAGTTGTGACAGGTACTGGCCTGATGTCTACAGGACTCACTCTAAAATGGAAGTTTCTTATAGAATTCTATTTGTGATATCTCTGACAATAAATGTGTGTATTCTGTTCAGTGTCTTATTGCCCACGTTTTTACGTCTGTTGATGCGGCGTGTTTTGAGTCCTCGATTATCGAGTCATTATAAAGAATCAGTAGAGGAAAACCCTGCGTTCTACAGAAGACTGTAAGTAGATTTATACTTTGTAAATGAAATAGACTGTGATTAAATATAAATGCTTTCAATATAAAGAAATTTGGAGATACTACACTAGACTCTTGTCAAATTTAAAGTTCGACTTTGTTATATCGTTGTAAAGAAATAATAAATTGCAAATGCTTGTTGATGGAAACGCGCTTCACTGAGTACGAAATTTATCACACAATTTTCAAACATAAATTTTACCGACTCCTGCATGTATTGATGGGGAAAATAGGCTTTTCAATTTAGATGAAAGGCAAAGAAGTCGTTATAAGACTTATAACAATGACAAGAAGACCAATATAGAATGTAGACAGTTAATGTGTTATTAAACTTATGTCCACACATCTCTTTTTTACCAAAACTATAACTATGTACAGGTTGTTGAGTTGTTCATATAGCGCTATTACTCTTACAGGTCACAAGTAGTTTGTGTTTACAATCGGTCAATAGATTATGATCATAGTCTATATAGTATAGAGGCTACAGACGTTTTCTTCCTGTTGGACTTTGGCTAAAAAACAAGCATATATATATACAGCTGACAATTTGTATAGCCTATAAGGGTCTCAAAACATGTATTATTTTAGTTAACAAAACTCATGTGGTCATTTCAATAATACGGGAACTCGATATGCATGCTCAAATTTGTAAGTGTTTCAGCGATCGGGGCTTGTGATATCTGAAACGCGTCTGAGGGAAGTTGAAGTCTGACCAAGTCTGACCTCGTTTTAACATCCGCTGTGCGCGTGGCAACCTGTCATAATTGCGTGCATTTCAGCACGTTGTTAACGGTGGAAGTATGAATATAGGAAAAAAATTATGTAGGAAGATACGAAGGAATATACAGGTTTTATATTGAGGACATAGCTCTGTCATAGATACAGTGCTTTATGTAATACATGAATATATGCAGCAAATGTTTCGTTGTGTTCATACATGTATCAAGTAGTTCCTTATCACACAATAATAATCACTTATCAAAATTAGCGGTTTTGAGCGGTTTTGAGAACCACTGATATTTAGTAACAAGGAAACTGAGTCATTTTAACTGTCTTGAAGAACGGCGGGGGAGTATTTAAAATGATAATGAAAACAAAGAAACATTATTTGAAACGAAATTTTAATAAAAAATCTAAACATAGTGCATATCGTCATATCACTTTTTGTATTGTGAGGTCATAAATGTTTGGTTCTCGCCCATGACTCATGAGTTCCTAACCCTAATCCCAAATGGCCCAATCCTGACTCTAACGGTTGGTTCTTTCAGTGTAGCCCTACACTTGCCCTACACGAGTTATGTCTGTGATTATATATAGGGTTGGGGTTAGGGTGGGGGTTGGGGTTAAATTAGATACATTTCGTGTAGGGCTACATAAAGAGCCTACCACTCTAACGCATAAACACCGCTGACAAGAACATTCTTTTTTCAAGTCAAAGAGAAGAACCATTATGAACAAACGTTTCTTGTATAATGTACATAATTTCAATAAGTATTGTGCACTGGAAAAATCACTACTGTAGTTGATATAGACATGTGCAGTCATAATATATATGCATTCAAAGTCGAGGTCAAAGTTCTAGGACTAGGGATTAACATTGCAATAAACTAATGCATGCGATATGCCTGGATGCTTACTTGACAACACTTCCTGCATGAGCTGACATAATAAACAGATTCTGGAGTTCCCAAAAGATGATGTAAGTTTAGCAAGCTTCACAAGGGTGCTTAAAGGTGCTTAAAGTCTTATATTGCCAACTTTAAGATACTTCTGATAATTGACTATCCACTTCCTGTCTGTGTTCATGTGGAGAAATTGACGGTAACATGGAAAACACGGAGTCGGAGTTCCGGAATCGGAGTTCCGGAGTCAAAAATATGGAAAACACGGAGTCATATGGAAACACGGAGTCTGACGTAAAAATATGGAAAATACATAGTATGTATATTGGAAAATATTGGAAAACACGGAGTCTAAAAATATGGAAAACACGCAGTCTAATTATTGTCAACGAGAAATATGGAAAACAGGAAGCCAGACGTAATAAAAACAACAATAATTTCTGCATATAATTATTTTATGGCGTATAAAACAAAGTCAACTCGTCTTGCACAATTGATATTATCTCTCGTGTCGACCCGTATGGTCATTTGATTGTTGTTGATATGAAATACGCAAATAGTTTATATTAACTGCTGACGTGTTGCAGTGTTCAAAATAATGACGTGTCTAGAATATTTCAGTGATAAAACTTATATATTCTCCTTGATATTATACTAGTTCAGTTGGTCTTGAGGTTATATTCAAATATTGCATACAACATGTTCATACTCTTTTAATTCTCAAAGGACTGGTTGAAAAAAGAAATTAAGAACACGGACAACACATCAGCAGTCGAATATAAACTATTTGTCTATTTCATATCAACAACAATCAAATGACCATACGGGTCCGGCGATAATATCAATTGTGCAAGACGAGTTGACTTTATTTGAAAATAATCTATATTTCCACGATATTTCAGAGAAACAACCACAAATTCGTTCGTTTGTTACTTTGTTTACGCCATAAAATAATTATTTGCATAAATATTTTTTTTTAGTACGTCAGGCTTCCTGTTCACCATATTTCACGTTGACAATAATTAGACTCCCTGTTTTCCATATTTTTATATTAGACTCCGTGTTTTCCATTTTTTTACGTCAGACTCCGTGTTTTCCATATGACTCCGTGTTTTCAATATTTTCCCTGATGTCAGACTCCGTGTTTTCCATGTTACCAGAAATTGACTGCTAGTTTTAATAAAACGACCAATTCAAGTATATAGATCTTATCAAAGTAAACTTCCACATTTCGGAAACAAACTTGTCCGCATTCTCAGACAATCACTGGTCAGTAAATTTGTTATGGGAGAATTTGTTTTCAATGTATCCAACCGTCTAATGGTAGAGGGTGATGTTTAGCACAGATGCCAATAATTTTTGCTTTTCTGACGTTTTCCGTGAGCTAAGCTATATGCAACCAGAAGTTCAAGGTATAAATAATAAAGGATTACCGAATGGTTTTCCGTGCAGGATTGCGTGATCCTAACAAACACGCGGGATGTTGCGAGACTTTTTGAAAGCGTAAACGACAAAGAAACAACGGACATTTTAAAAACCTCGCGAAGCGCCTAAAATATTCTGTGCATGATTGTCTCATCCTGCACGGGTATTGACCAATCACAGCTCGCGTAGCAAACATGTTATTTTATAACAGCTGATCATGATGTACGTAAGTAAAAGTTTCACCACCCCATAAGCCCCCGCCATTTATTTTTCAAAGCCACCAACTGTCACCACCAGCAACATCAGACAACACCAACAAGACCAAGAGCGGTAACAACAGCTACAACGAAAACTATCAACCAACACCAAATTGGCGCAGATACACGTACGCTTAGGGTACCAATTTTTATTTTCCTTATAGGTATCTGGATGTAATGTTCAATGGAGTTTCATTATTGACTGGAATGATCTTACTGTGTATAACTGACGTGTTACAACAACCATTTTTGACCACAAGTCCACGTTTGATGATTGTTTTTTCAGTTGCTGTTGGTTGGCAAATATTTAAAATACTTCAGAATGTCTGTGACCCAGATAAGACATCAAAACATTCAAAAATAACAAATGTGTTACGTTTAGTAGCCATTTTTGTGTACTCATCAACTCTGGTATATAGACAAAATGCGTTATTGGCAACTATGGGGCTAGTTGTTGAAGCACATACTTTATTTTTCAAAATGGATAAACTATGGAGAGTTCTAAACGTACGTGAACCAAGTACACTGTATTTTACATCTACCCTGGTCACCAGTCTCTCTGCTGTGTTATTACGTGCTGTTTTCCCATTGGTTACACTAATTGTGACGTCACGATTTCATTTAAATGAAATTCTATTTATGGATTATCTTCCACTCGCTGTATTTTTCCTATCTCTCGTGTTTTATACAGCAGCAAACATTTGGTTTATTAAAGTCTCATTTGAAGTTTCACACAGATCATACTCGAGCAAACTTAGAATAAAAAAGAACAGATTGTTATACACTGTGAATCCTACCATTCCTAATTATATTCATAATAATCTATGGACCGGAAAGGGAAAAGCCTGTATAGTAAGTATGAACGTGAATCCTCCAATGGACTCTCAAGATTTTTAGATCGAAAAAATACACAAATAGACTCGTCAAATAGAAAGAGACAAAGAGTACGGGATGGGTCTACAAAACATCTGTTCATGCCATGAACGTATATCTTGGATACGTTTACTTATTAGATGGTTGGTTCAACATGACGAAATATCCTAATAGTAAAGACGTAAATGAACAAAGTTTTCAAGCAACAAGTCGTAAACGTGATATTGTTTATATTATATTATATTATATTGTCATTGCAAGATTGTTTTCTTGTAATTTCTAAATATCTTCGCATTGTTGTTGCTCACGCTGCCACGCACACCGGACGCTGTGGAGCAATGACTAATATAGTGCGGGTATAGTTTACTCATTTGGTCAACATTTTGTCTTCTCCCATAAACAACTGTACTTACATTCAGAACTTGATAAATCGTGTTGAACAGCCAGCGGTAACTGCTATGTGTTATAATCAAGGCCTTATATAGTGATGTTAAAGTCAAGGGTCCTTCGCCGGGAAGTTAGAGAAGTCTAGTCCGACGTTTCGAGCAATGGCCCTTCGTGAAGAAAGTTAATTTTAGTAGTGAACAACTTGAACAGATCAGTGGTCATTACTATAATTAAGGTAAGTACTTCATCTTCTGGAGCTGTAATGGATCTTGACCCCACCCTAACAATAACGCCCTGCGGGCTTCTGACTTGCCACCAGTGCTTGTCACCTACCGCCCCACCAGCAACCAATGCTCTAAAGCTTGTGGTGCAAGGATCCAATTTGGCTCCAAAAGATGAAGTACATACGATAATAAGCCAATTCGGAGTTTCGACTGCATATCTACCTTTTCTGCTTCGGAATAAAATTACAGTTGAATCATAATAACAAGTAGCTAAGACTGGAAGAATTATAATATGCATATCAAAGTATCAACTGTTCAATCATTCATTTGTGTTTCACATACTGTACATGTATATAGCCACAATAGAACTGTTTTCTGTGTAAGCAAAACAAAGAAAGGTGTTAAGGGAATACATTTTCTAACTTAAAGCGAGTCAACCGTGAGGAGAGTAATTGTTCTTCGAGCGATTTTTGCATATTCAAATGATGATTGAACATACGGCGGTTGACTGTGGTGTAAAACTACCTGATAAAATACAATGAGAACTTCGACATTTCGAGCGAAGGCCTTCGTCTGGAAGTTAGTAGGAACAGTTGACTACTTTGATATGCATATTTTAATTCTTCCAGTCTCAGCTACATGTTATGATTTAACTACAATTTTATCCCGAAACTCCGAACTGGCTTATTAATTCGCTTGATGAAGAGCCATTTGCTCGAAACATCGGAGTTTGTTCTTTTTCAGTTATTATAACCTCATACAGTGGTGTAGAAGGGGGGGGGGGGCGCTTGGGGGAGGAGCCCCCCTTACTCTAGCTATGGGGGGTGGGCTGAGAATACTTGCAAGAATAATTGAAAATATATAACTTTTCCATAGTTTTCATTCTCCAACCATCACTATATGACTATTTCAGGCATGAATATCGTATAAAGATGCGATAATGGGATTGGGGGGTTACTTATGACGTCATCCATCACCGAATGTTTTCACCCTTGGTAACATGCTCGTCTGGAGAGCCTCCTGGTTATGAATTTAGTTCTACAGCACTGACCTCATACAGCAAAAAAGCTACCTATATTTTGTACGTATGTGTACATAATGTACGTACGATGTTTTGCTTTAAGAATTAAGTTATGTTAAAAATATATAAAACGCAACATTGTTCTATACTATAGTCTATACTGTAATATATATATATCAAAAAAAACATTATGGCTTCTAAATACCAAAGTATAACTAGATTTTATAGTACTATTTGATCAAGTATATAATTAAATATTATTTTGTTTACTAATTAAACAGTGTTCCACCTCTACAGTTCCACCTCTATAGTTCCACCTCTATAGTTCCACCTCTATAGTTCCACCTCTATAGTTCCACCTCTATAGTTCCACCTCTATAGTGCCATCTCTTGACTATAGTCAATAAATATATGGACAATTTAACGTCTTTAGTTACATTATCAATTCTAAAACATGCCGATGTTTGACTTGCAAAATAAGCATTTAAATAAAATTTGCCCACGTTATCTTAATAAATGTTGAAGCGGCTATGTCGCGTTATTTCTTAAATTCGAACCTAAAGGCTCTTTTCCATTCGTCGCAAAAACCAACTCGCAAGCTCGCTGCGAGTACTTTCATCCAATCACAATGCTCGACATTTTATTTTAATTACATGCAAGAACTCGCAGCGAGTTTGCGAGTTGGTTTTCCGATGAGTGGAAAAGAGCCTTAAAGCCTGCCGCTAATATTTTACTTCGCGCTAAATTTCAAAATAGCGGCAAATATAGATTTTCGTAAAATTTTGATTTTATTGATGCGACGTCGTGAGTAAGAACTGCATGCCGAACAACATAAAGCAAAATGCGGAATCAGCGACGCCAGGGACGTGGTGTTTATGCAACGTTACTTCGAGGACTAGAGGTGAGGTCCGTGATGACCCGTTCTGTTTATACTCATATTGTTATATTCATATATTCATATTGTCATTCATATTGATATGGAGATACCGTACCACGCAGAACAAAATTGCTTACTAACAGAAACCGGTAATATCAGTTTTATCACTCTGGTGACGATATCACAATTGTCCCTCGTTCGCTGCGCTCACTCGTGACAATTATGATATCGTCCCTCAAGCGATAAAACTGATATCACCTCACCCCTCATGTGACAACCTGTACTTCCCAATAGCTTTAATACATATTCTGTGCCAATAGGCAAACTGAAAAGGGACAATAGAAATTCCATAAAAAAAGACAATGCATTTACGTCTGAATGGGGATTAATATGGATTGACAATGACATCTCCCACATGTCGGAAAAGAAAGGCTTATAAAAAATTTATAATGTTCATTGTAAACATTACTGCTCAGGAGTGAATTTGGATTTAAAATAGGGCCTTAGACTTAGCCCCTCTAGAATGTTTAAAATACAGTTATTAGCGTCATGCACTGTTTTTATGAATAATAATGTTCGCGCCACGCGCGTACTGACAACCCAATTAATTAACTGCTAGTTTATTCGCCAGCTATCTATATTCAGCAGTCTGCAAACCATGACGTCCTGCACATTCACTGTTTGTTTCGGTTTTCGTTGTGTCTATCTCTGTAGCTTCCTTTATGTCACCGTTTGGAATCGTTTGATACGCATGGACACCATTTTTACGCGTTTTCTTTACGTTATCTCCATTCAAACAAGGTTTTTCCACAGCGAGGTTATCGCTACTCACGCAAGCATCGTTCACGTCATCGTGTACTTCATTTACGTTTTTTGAAATTTTAGTTCCATTCACCGATGAAGTTTGCACCGTTTGATTTGGTGAAACACTATCAGATAAGCCTTTTTCTGATTCTTTCTTATCTTCAGTTGATATTAAATGAATTTGGTTCAAATCCAAAGCTTTCTCCTCGCTTGTGCCAGGTGGCTTGACATCTGGAGCTTCTTCTTCTGGGATTCTTGCTTCTACAAAGACATAGGTAAATTTTATTATTCTACAGTCATAATGGTGAATCCGTTCTAGTTTATTAAAAATGCTAGATTGTATTCATCGTTCTTGTTCTCAAGGGTTTAATGTAATCAAATTGTGCCGACATTTCTATTTCTGTGTTTCATTATTTCCATTAATCCTGGATCAGTGAAACATTGAGGAGGAGAACTTAGCCATTATATGTATACAGTTTAATCTGTATCACTAATTCTACCGATAGTAAGTAAGGTCTTCGAAAAATAAATTTTTAAACAACTTTACAAACATTTAAATGAAAATTGTCTTATATCAAAATTCCAGTCCGGTTTTCGATCAGGGTATTCCACAATTACCGCTCTTATTATTACATGACAAAATTACTGGATGCTGATTGGTTGAGAGGAGTACAATTATTTCATTAATTGTACTGCATACAATTAGGGATTTTTCCAAAACAAACAAAATGGCGGAAAGGTATTTAAACACAAATAAAATTGCCCTAGAGGAACTTAAAGCAAAATCACTAAATGAAAATACGTACAGAAGCACCAAATTTTGGTTGAAAGTCTGGCAGGACTGGGCTTTGGCGAGAGAATATGATGTTGACATTGAGAATTATCCCCCACAAGAGCTGGATAAAACGCTTCAACGGTGGTCGAACTCACGTGGTTTCGGCTCGAAATACTTGTCTGGGGGAGGGGCTGGTAGATGCAATTTTGTCATGCTAATAATAAACAAGTAATCATGCGATGTTGCTCGTACAACGGCGGCTTGTTTTGAAATAAAAGTGATTGATGATGATGAATCGTTTTCTTTGCAACTTTGTTGTGAGTAATTGGAAGTTTTGTTATATGAAGTATGAACGAAAATGGTTGGGTAATCAGAAATTAAAACAACAAATTAAGTTTAGTCAAGGGTTAGGAGAGAGGTGCAGAGAGCTTACCACGTTCATTTATCGATTCCTTTAAGACGCCCCCAGCAGGCTTTCCTTGTTGCAACAATCCCCTAGATAGTTTTCTATTCTGGTCAGGTGAAGCAACGCCAACAGAAGATAGTCTTCGTTTCTTCAACTGAAATCCTTGTTTTATTTCTTTCAGTAATTTATCAATAATACATTCTTCTTCTTGTACTACAGGTTTTGGTTTTCCTTTGATTTTGTTTTTCCCTTTACTTTCCGCTTCTTTCTTTTTTCTCTCGCGTTCTGCTTGTTTTGCTTCTTGTTTGCGACGTAATTCATTTTCCTGAAATATAGCAAAACGGTGTTTTATTGAATTATTTTCTCGTAGAGCTTATACGATGAACGGTTCTGCAATTGCTCAAATCATACTGACATCATTTCTGTAAAATCACTCGATGTTCAAACTTTGAACTGCGTGTAATCAATATTTATGTCTAAAATTCAATGCATTGTGTATAAATAATATATTATAAGTAACCAAAACTAAACCAATAAATTTATAGTGGATGGCTTTATATAAACTGCATCCCTGCGGGTCAAGCAAGATCTATCATTTTGGTCCAGTCTCAGTACTAATTACTACAGGAGAAAACTTAGAAAACTGGAGTATAGCTGTAGAAAACCTGCGGTATTTCGGTATCACATCCGCCTGAGGCGAAATTATAAACGAATAACCAGATTGAAGCGAATGGGTGGCTCCAGTGTAAGGATCAAACTACCTGTTAAAGGCTGTTATATTTTTATATTATATATAAAATAAAACAAATTCCGAAGAATTGCACCTTGAAAACCCAAGATATGGGTTGAAAACTCAAGCGCAGAGTTGAGTTGGTCTCGGCTACCGCCTCGACCAACTCTTACGCTTTTTCGTGCTCTCCCATCTTCCCGCATGCTCAATAACTCGATTGAGCACGCTAAACCATGAAAAATTATATCAAACCTCTTTAGCTTTATCCAAATGATTGCAAAATGTCTTGAAAATCTCCAAAAGATCTTCCAATTTAAACTTGCTTTCATCTTCACAAAAATACTCGGCAAGATCTTGTTTTAGTTTACTTAGTTGCTTAAATTTTTGTTCAACGTTTTCCACTTCTTTCAAAGCATCCTATGAAAAAATCCATAGATGACAATGTTTGGTAAAGGTATGTTGGTCCTTATTGCAAATAACATTGGAGAGAAGGAAAATTGTTTCCTGATGAAACCAGTGAAAAAAATAATGCCGTAATGGTAATTTATCGAACCTTTACCACTACTTATTACTCAATGATGCTCCTCATGGCAATAATCTTAATTTGCCTTATTTGTATAAATGTACAAAATGATGTACAAAAACAACTGTTTGAAATCAGCTTCAAAAACAGGTCACGTAAAATGTTATATTGACAGCCACTGGTCATTAATGTGAGCCTATACATGACAATAGGAAAAATTGGAAATAGTATGAAAATGGTAATTAGTACTGTATTGAAATTATACTAATTCCATATAATATTGCCATTTTCATACCATTGATATACCACAATACAATACAATACAATAAATCTTTATTTAAACTCGAAAAATGAGGCTTATTAGACCTCTAGCAATGAGCTAGTACAATCGAGTCACCATGGATATAATATGGAATTACTATGGGCATTCCCTTACTATTTCTATACTACAATAGTATAGATTTCCAGTGCATATTTGAAATAGAAATATACCTTAAGAAAAGTGCCAAGTTGGTTTTTCAGATCTTTATCTCCTTTTTCCATTGATTTTTGTAATGAACTAAGACTCTTGCGTAGTGCGGATAATTCACCAGAGAGGTTATCAACATTAAGCCTAACGTTAACAAACTTGGTTAATCGTATAGTTCAATGGAACGGAAATACAAATGAATTACCTGGCGTTGTTTTTGCAATCGTGTGTAACGGTAGCCGAGACCTAAATGGCAGTGCTAGAATTGTGTAAAACGCCTTGAATATGCAAGGCTGCAGGTCACCATGTGCAGGCGGGTCTGAGAATAGAAAACTTCGTATCCCTATCTAACTCGGCTTTTAAAAGCATTCTTTGCAATGAAAGTATAGTTTATTGGGAAGAATATTTATTTATTATTATACTCGAAACTTTGCTTTGAGAAAAATTATAGTTTTGATTATAGCGAAGAGTTGTACACCGTTCAATAAATCTAACGAAGCTAGTTGTGTTCATGGACTAACTCTGGTATACAATAAGGGCGGTTCTTTATACCGGGCACACATATGCATGGTTTTATGCTTGTACACGACATGCTTACTTTAAGTAGTACCATAAACTTACTTTGAAGCATCTGCCAAGTATTTCATATTTTCTGAAAATGATAAAACACTTGATCGTTTTTCTTCCGCCACCTTAGTAACAAAAAGAAAAATTACACTTGACGGCAACATATCGCATATATGTATGACAGCTCTGTAATTATGGACTGTATTCAATATTTTTAAATTTGTAAAGTAAATTTTACCTCCACTAAGAAGTGCATAAGATTCATCCGGGGTTTGTTGGCTTTTGTGTCAACAAGTTTTGTGAGTGAGTTGATTTTGAATCCAATGGCGTTGCCAGCGCGACCACCCTAAGCGAAAAACAACAATTCTATGGATTACCTGCCTTATAGACCTTGTATTCCACCTAAACTAAACCACATATACGTGCATGCTGTGTCCAAACTAATTCAGTAGTCACAGCTAAGAATGACTATCTTAACAGGCCAATCCTCCACTTACCGAGTTCATGAAGTTTCCAATGGTTAATATGAGATGTAGAATCTCAGGCAGAACTTCGTTATCCAGGATATCTAGTAAAAAGCCAAAGATTGCACAATTAAACAGGACAGGAGATTCACCATGCGTAGTGGAGAAATCAGTTGAACAAAGTGAATGGTTAATCAATTTCCCGAAGGTATGAAGGTATAAAACACTTTCCAACAAAAAAATTTAATCGACGTTCTCTCAAACCAGTTTGGTACAAAGGTTAGACTAGTTGTGTTTGTTAGAAAATGCATTCAGAAAATAGGTTTTAGTTGTAACAAGTAGCAAGCATACCTTCAGTAGCATGGAGCAATACACCAATCTTCTCATTAAGCATATCAACTGTTGATTTAAAATCTTCTTTAGCAATCATTCCTTCCAACCGTAGTTTGTAATGAGGTACTACAATCAAAGCTAGAAGAAACTTTTCTGCATTCCCTAGTTTATTCTTGTCACCTTTGAAATCTTTCAGCATACCAATCTAAATTACCAGTATTGATTGTATTGGTAGACAGTGGCTGAGTGGCGGATTACCAAATAGACAGAGTAGGCTGAAGCCTACAGGCCCGGGTTTTCAAGAGGCCCGTGATTTTCAGAGAATGCACTTTTTATTAGAATTATTATTTCTTGTCCTTAATTAAGCAAAACGGCCCCAGAAAACGGGAAATAGCATTTCCGAGACCTTAAATTTACAAATATTTCGGCGGAACAAGGCCCGGACCTCGCTAAAAGATGAGTCACCGTTTACAGGCGTGAGAATATCATCCTCAAGACCCGTGAATTTCACTTAGCCTACAGGCCCCGTAACTGGTAATCCGCCACTGTTGGCAGATAATGTTGAGTTCTTTATTAGAAACTCTTCTATAATAAAAACATGTCAATCTTGCAACTATGGTGAAAATGCGTATAAGGTAATAAGGTGAAAATATTTGTTAAAAGGGAAAAACTGTAGTGCAACTTCATTTATGGATTTGAGTGGCCACGGCTCTACCTTCAGTTGAGCTAATTTTGTTTCATTGATACGCTAACGCGACAAAATGTGGTATGAGTAAAGAAACTTTGCGAACTAGTATGCGATTGTTTATTAGTTATATTTATTCCGACTAGAATTTCTAAATAATGTGGACCAAGTTTTTAACTAAAATCAACATTCAACTTGAAGACTAAATTATGTTTTCTCTGAATTGTACTTTAAGAAGAATTATTCCAAAGAGCGAAATTCAATAAAATTTCAAATTATACACAAAAACATGGTTGAACTTGTATTTTCCAACCCATCCTCTTTCTAAAATTGCACACACTCTAACCATGTGAAAGAATTTCGTGAAACAGCTTGTAAAATTTACATCTCTTCATTTTGTCCTTACCGTAGTGGTATCTGGTAATATTTTCAGGAATCCTTTCAAAGCATCAGGATCAAATGCTTTACTATCTCCTGCACGAATACTCTCGGTTATTTTCTCGATTGGTCTGAGAATGAAAGTGAAATGGTAAATAGGTTGCGTTCTATTTAAAACTGACTCATCTAAATAATCATAATTGAATACGAAAAGCAAGAACAATTTTCAACTTTTTTACCTTTTAAACTGATTGAGAAATATATTTATATTTAGATTTTGTTTTGGATCCAAGAGACTGATCTAGATGTGCAATAATTAAACAAATGCATTAGTTTCCTCAGAGGATATAAACATATGAGTCTACATGTGCTAAATAATTGCAAAAACAAAACGTTCTTCTATATACTTGAAAAATTAATTGGACAATGAATGAACCTGTTTAAATTGACATTGCGGCAATGGCGACATCAAGCTTTCCAGGAAATATTTATGCTATAAATGGCTAATGCGATGATTTTAAATAGATTATAGGTCTCTCTACTGTACGTCCTACATGCGAACTTGTATGTCTATCTGAATACACAATACTTACGACTTTAGGTTCTTTTTTCTTGTTGTCATCTTTCTTAGCAGCAACTTTTTTAGTTTTCTGACAAAACAATTCTTCTTCAAGTTCAAACTTGACTTGAATGGGTGCTAATTTCGCGACTTGTAACCACACATTCTTGTAATTTTTATTGACGACCATAGGAGGGATCTTAGCCCATTGTAATGTTCGCATTTTGGTTTTCGGTCGAACTGGTGGAGCTGTAGTTGGCTGACTTGCCATAACCATTCCAGGGGGTGGGGGAACGCCAGGAACACCTGGTGGAAGAGGTGGTACACCGGGTGCTCCAGGAATAGGGGGTGGAATACCAGCTCCTCCAGGAAGAGGGGGTGGGACTGGAATTCCTGGTGCTCCAGGAAGAGGGGGTGGGGGAGGAATTCCAGGTGCTCCAGGGAGAGGGGGTGGGGGAGGAATTCCAGGTGCTCCAGGGAGAGGGGGTGGTGGAGGAATTCCAGGTGCTCCAGGAGAGGGGCGGGGAGGAATTCCAGGTGCTCCAGGGAGAGGGGGCGGGGGAGGAATTCCAGGTGCTCCAGGGAGAGGGGGTGGGGGAGGAATTCCTGGTGCCCCAGGAAGAGGTGGTGGGGGAGGAATTCCTGGTGCCCCAGGAAGAGGGGGTGGAGGAGGAATCCCTGGTGTTTCGGGGAGAGGAGGTGGGGGAGGGATATTTGGTGTTGTAGTACTCAATGTATTACTTGCCATGTCATGAACAGAAGAGATTTCTGATTTTGTATCCTGCTTGCTATCAGTTGTTGTAGATTTATCCTGAGTAGAGGATTCCGTTTGTGATCCAACGTTAGTATTACTAATTGAACGTCCATCTCCTTTCTTTGCAGAATCAGAGGATTTCTTCAAAGCAACCACATCCTGACCTTTTGCTATCATGTTCATCTTGTTAAGATCTTCTACTAAAGAAATTTTCGTTATCAAGTTTTCAATAAGTTCCCACTTTCGGTCCGTCACTTCATTATCGTCATCCAGAGTTAACAATGATTGCAGAATGTTTAAAAAATTCATAGCATATGGTTTACTTGATATCTAAACAATTAAAGAAATCTTCCCCAGTTATTTGCCTAAGCCTTCATGCCTGACTTGACAACTCTTAACATCTATTAAGTTAGGGATCTTTAACTTCAATGTGTGACTTTTTCTGTGAGATAAGGACTACAGTACCTAAATATACCAACAGTACCGACATTCCAGAAAAAGCTCCTATTAAATTTTCTAACGAATTTTTTGCCATGGCTAAACTTAGACAAAACGCACCTCGAAAAAAACTTCAGACAATTACCAGTGAGGGATTACGAGTTACGTATATACCTTTTGAAACAAGGCTTGAAAAACGTCATTATGATTGTTTAAATTAATTCCACCAAATTCGTCTTCATCATTGAGACGTTGATCTTCAAAGACATCAATCTGTACCAGCAAATCATCATCTTCCTCGTTTCTGATAATAGGGAATTTGTGAATGCTATATTTTAGAACTTTTTCAGCACAAAAAGGAAACGATCGAACACCTGATTTGTATTTCTAAAATTTAACCTGTAAAGTGAGAGGTGCTTCTCAATTGTCTTGATTTAAAAACTTCCTGAAATCCTAACCATTCTTTCCAATTTATAAATGACATGTAGCAGCTAGTTGCAAACAAATAGATATACTTACTTAAGTGTATTTAATTGCTCCAACAATCCAAGACCTGGAAAATGAGATTGTAAAATTTATGTAAAATAGCATGCAACACACGTACGTATATAGAGGATATTACACGGCGGCGTGAAGATATGAATTTTATCTTCGAGTGGTGAAAGCCACCGTGTAATGTTCTTTTTATTATATAGTCATCGTGAAATTGACAACTTCAAAACACAAAGCATTGGCGGGAAATGATCACGTGATCGATATCCTCACTAGTGAAGATATGGAAAATATGTCACGGCATATTTTCCATATCTTAAGGCTCTCAAAAACCAACTCGCAAGCTCGCTGCGAGTACTTTCATCCAATCACAATGCTCGACAGTTTATTTTAATTACATGCAAGAACTCGCAGCGAGTTTGCGAGTTGGTTTTGCGATGAGTGGAAAAGAGCCTTTACTGTTTATCTTACTGCCATATCTTACTATATAATAAATATTCCTATCATTCCTTATTAGCTCTTAAGACAAAATCAAGTAAGACAAAATCCATTAGGCTAGTTTTGTGTCAATTAAATAATACTCACCAATAAACTCGTTTCTTATTTTCACGCGGTCTTGAAAGTCATCAGTGGACATTATAATGGCATTTACAAAAGCAACACATGACGTCACGTATGGAATTATTTCTAGATGTTTCATTTCATTGACCACAACACTGAAGCGATAGCGTTGGCCTTTTCTTGACTAAATACGAGAGGAAAATGAGGAATATTTTTTAATGAAACCATCAAATTCATGTGGAAAAAGAGACGTTTTGGAAAAGAAAGGTTTATACGTGGATTTTACTAAGCAATATCGTGCAGCAAGACGTGGTCAATCAGCAACTATCAATGAGAAAATGATGTTATTGCTTGTCATTATATGTCAGAAGTAGCGCTTGTGGGGGGAAGCATATAAATAGAATTTGAGAGATGTAGTTTAATTTGCTTGCAACTATAAATGTCGACATTTTTGAAGATGACAACCATGCGCTGTCTCGTGACGCTGCACTCATTAGTTGTACCCAGCCGAATGACCCAGCCTTGTTCCCAGGACTTTCATGTGGACGCGCGTAGTTTGAACGACGGAGCTTTGTCAAGCCTAAACTGTCAAACAAGGCTCCTTTGAATGTTTTATACAAACAGTAGAAGGTGTTTGTAGATGGAATATTCGAACATATTAACCGCAGTTAATTAATGCTCAGCAACTGGACTCTGTAGCTCAGTTGGTTAGAGCGCTGCACTGGAATCGCAGGGCCGCAGGTTCGATTCCTGCCAGAGGCAGAGGGTCTAAAGTTGCATTTTTCGCAACTGCATGCTCCTGGCCGTTAGGTCTAAAAATGTATATAAATTTCCGTTCGAATATTCCATCTACAAACACGGCCTTCTACATCCTATCGAACGAGATGGCAAGAAAATTATTTTTTTACAGTCTCATCCACACTGAGTCTTTCGTGTATGTGTTTTAAAATTTTTTGTACATCAGCGAAGCACTCAAAAAATATCGAGCATATATCAAAGAAAGCCCAATATGCATATGGCAAAAACGTCAATATTAGTCAATCGTAAGTTCAAGATATCTTTAGAACTATCGTAATACAGCTACTTACGCGGTAATTTTCAAGTGCATCAAATGCAAGATAGTATCCTCTGGAACCGTATAAACATAACGCAGACAACAGTTCAAATACTTGCTTTTTCACCATTGTATTTTGATTATCTAAAACTAATGAACGAATAAACGATTAACATATTCAAGCCAAATTATCAATTACATAAAGAGTCTTTGCATGCTGATATTCAGTTACGAATTTTGAATTTTCGAAGTTTCCGATTCTTATTTTATCAGTGTGGTAAGATATTCAGGGGTTATTATAAACAATCCTGCTAAAGTTTCACGGAAACTGCAAAAAAATAACAAAATATCAAGTTTCCGCCTTTTAACGAAAATTGTTGGAATGACGCCAACAGTAAAGCTTGCTTCAAAAGGAGATTGATAAACAAAACAGATACATGCAACTTTTACCAAGTAAAGTACTGAACTTGTGTAGTTGTGTTGCCGATCTTTTCAAATTTCGACTGGTCACATGATAGTTATTGCTGCCGTTAGTATATTGTTCAAATGCATTTAAAAGGACTAGCAGGCTGTAGACTGGCGTGCATTAGTACGATGTCGATGTCCATCATGTCCGAAATGTCTAATAACCCTCTCCCCACCCCTTGTGAGAAGAAATTACGTACGTTTAGCGGTTCACTCTTGAAACAAGCTAGTTCTAAAACATTCACAAAAAGTCTTTGCATTTTGTAAATTCAGTATCAAACACTTGATTCACCGGAAGCTTGTTTTATGGTCACGTTTTCCGATTTGGTTTTTATCCAGAAATATACTTCCCAATGGGAACATTTTGTCAAGGGCAAAGAAATAAAAACACCTCTCAAATGACATCCGGCATTTTACAGAAGGAAATATATGAAAATGGTCTCGAGCCAAGATCACGGCCGAAGTTTAGATGAAATCCTCAAAATCAAATCCTAGTTTATCAAATCGATATTTCATCCCAGGTTTGACTATGTATTAACAGTAGTCCAAATATTTGAACTGGTATATGTTTTTATGAAAATATCTCGAACGTGCGGTTCCAGTGTGGGTATATAGAGTATAGCAAATACGGCGGTTGACTGTTGTGTAAAACTACCTGAAAAATACAATGAGAAATGGTATGTTTTTACATTGAACATCCAAAACAATCTTTCTTCTCTACTCACAATTCCGGTGTAGGTTCATGGAAGTAAATGATATCATTAAGATCCAACAGAACGCAATTTACATTTTTTGGAAACAATTAAAGACCTGAACGGCTGAAGGAAATCTTTATTATTTATTTATGTAGATGTTTTAAAATTTCGTCAGTTTCACTGCAGTTTTGAAAATTAACAACAAATTCTTGGTAGCTTTTATAGCTTTTCCATTTTAGCATTCCGATTTTTTTAATTGACTGAAAATGAAAAGGGTGAAAGGTATAAATTGGAATATTGGATATCGTTTGTCATTGTTTTCATGTACTAGTCATATCCAGTGCTGTCGGGTAGTATGTTGAAACAATCTAACGCTTTTTTCTATATGCAGATATGAAGTAGTGATGTTTTCAAATTTGATGACGCATCAAAACGATTGTGATAAATTGGTCAGTGAATTTTGAAATGATTTGAATACTGAGTTCCTTCACATCAATGTATAGATGTATTTCATAAAAAGCTACGCTAAGGTTACAATAATTTCACGACCATGAGATTACTTGATGACAACAATATACATGTTGGTCAAAATTCATCTCAATTTAGAAAAATATCCCTATTTCTAAAAAAAACTTGTATTGAAGTATATTTACATATATATAGACGTTTTGAATTGGCAACTAAGCTCAGAATAAAGAATGCTTTATATTTGCAATACCACCTGATTGCTCTGTAAAGATATAACCCATTATGTGGTTAAACGAGATAGACCCCTGGAGCCGGTTGTACGAAGCCCGTTTAGCCTATCCGGTGGATAAATCGAAAATATCGATCAAGTCTATACATTGATCGAACAACCAAGCTAAAATTTTTCTACTTGAATAGAACAATTATGTTTGCAACTACATATTAAGTGCACCGTAAGCTAAACGGCTTTCGTACAACCGGCCCCTGCTGATTAGTAATCTTATAGCTGCTTTGACCTTTGTTGTTAAAATGGCTCAACTATCTCATATCTCAAATATCTAGAGAATCAGTAACAAATTAGCGGTGTTATGGCTGCTAATAGACGATGTTATGCATCAACAAGAGTTTGAACAACTAGCTATTTCAAGATATTGTTTAAATGACCTTGCCTTTTAAAATGAAATTTCAATATTGATTTAATCATTGCACACACGACATCACAATATTATTTCGAATTTAGATTTATAATGATATAGTTTTGCGTGCTTCGAGCCGTGCTTTCTCATACACCATATATATAGGTGAAGCCAAAAGCAATACCGATGTGAAAATCAAGTAAATCAGTGAACACGCAACCGAGGGTCGCCGAGGGTCTCGGCTCACGGAATGTTTGCCAACACTCAGCTACAGTCCCCAGCCTTGTAACTATAAACTTCACATGCTGAATCTATGACAAGCGCTAATGAATTGCTAATAGGCACACCGTATACCAATGAATAACTCGAAAATTTCAAACACAAACATTGTTAACAAGAAAAATAGGTTAGTATTATTTGACAATTTGACTGCTTGCACATCTTATCTAATTAATGTAATTGTTAATCCAACAGGCAACATGCACGCAAACGATAGAAATATCCTAGTCATAGAATGTTAAAACAATAAAAGTTAATTTCAAAAACCAACAAGAAATAGCTTACCTGTCGTCAGTTCTCTGGTAAAGTTTTGACTTTCGATCATATATTCGAGACCAGCTTTAGAATTCATCACAGCTTTAATACACTGGACAGCTTCCAGTTGAATAAACGCATCAACGAAACTACAGACACTTTTATCACTTAGTCTTTCTAATGATAGAAACAACGCCTCTAGGCCCCCGAGTTTTAAGAATTCCTCCATCCATTCTGGCGTACTCTTTTGTATTCTTGATTTAATCCCAGCATAATTTTGTACAGTAGGTTTTGTTATGAGACGAATACAAAGTTCTGGGTCGGCTTGTGCCAGAGATTCAATCTCTTGTTTTCTTGTTTCTTCAGACTTATTCGAGACGGTCTTTTTCAAGACTGCCCAGATCCTTTTCCCGCTCATACTTGAGATACCAAGATCTTCAACACTGAAATAGAGAAGTTATATAAAAAAGTATAAATAAAAATTTCTTACGTCCTCGGCTCAGGTCAGACATTCAACAAGCGATATTCACAAGTGTCGCACGAGTGCTTTAGAAAAACATTTTAACACAATGGTATTTCCGCCTACACATGCAATAATATATTGACACTCACTAGACTAAACATGCATGGTTTCGGAAGCAATCAAATGTTTCGCTACCTGAAGTCCTGAACATTCGATATAAATACTTACCAGCCACTAAGCCACTACTAGCCCTACTTGAATGTGGGTTTAATCTCTTATATACAAAGTATAAGCTTCAACGTAAGCTTTGTTTGTTTGACATTTTGGGAAATATATTTAATAGAATTAATTTTGTAAGACAACACATTAAAATATGGTAATGACGTCAAATAAATCCGTCATTAAAGATTCTTACATCATAAAGATTAATGAATAAGCACATTTAACTGTGTAAATACAGATTGAATAAAACTATGCTATAATATATATATATATATATATATATATAAAATAACTAAATGTTCCATTTGATAGCATAGTTCAAATTGTTGTCTTTTAGAAATCTTGATGGTATTCCGATTAAAAATCTTGTTGAGTTTATTTTTAGTCGTTAAACATTTATCTATTATATTCAGAAATTTATTGCCGATGTTTGTTTTGACGTTTTGATCGTATGCTTTCGGTTGATCGGGTTTGGCGCTGCGTCGTTAAATACTTCTTCGTTGGAGGATATTCCTGAAAGTCGTTTGTTGATTAATACACCACTTTCTTGTTTGCTTCGATTGTAATTCGTAGTTCGTTATCTCGGAAGGTTTTGCAGATATCTTTCTTCATCCGTTCGTTTTCTCTTCCGCGTTGAAAATTAGGCTGCGTTTCGCATGGATGATGATTCGCTTTCTTTAACGTGATTGATGATTCATCTTATAGTAATTTGTTGTTTTGTCGGCCTTAATCGTTAGCTTCTTGTCGTGTTTTGTTGTCTTTAAGTCTTGTAAATCGTTCGGTTTGTCTTCGAACTCGATATCTTGAATCAAGAATTACAGGCGGTGAATTTTGCGTGTTAAATCCATATTTTTCTTGAGTTGGTTCTGCTGTCTTGGGGTTAAGGAAAAGTGTGCTTTCCATCTTATGATGAGTTTCTTTAAATATGACGATCTTTGAAACATAAGTCGAACAGATAATAAAGTACATCAAAGACACGTCGATTTTTATGATCTCACAAACATACCTTCTCCCAGACATTCATCTTCGGAATTAAATGACTTAGTTTCAATAGGCGTTGAATTAAAATGAATTTGGCTTATACACAAGACACAAATTGAAGTGAATGATACCAATAACTGATCCAATATAAATCGCTGCATGTGAACAAATTCTCAAGCAAAATAAAGAGTTATATTTCAATTATACTTTGTTAAATACATTATCCAATTACAATTTAGACTATAAATAGACTTGTAATGTTTCATCGCAAATCTTTCATACAATGCAAAATAACATCGTTTTAACACTCCAATTGCGTTACTCTGATCCTTTATTATAAATTATAAATACAGAAGAGCAATGCAAGTTGCTCGATAAAAATGTATTAAAGCGTGTTATATTTCAACTTCGCATCATTTATCATACAAAATATATTGCAGTACAGTATATTAATTTCTATTTATTTTGGATATTTTCATACCTTATAGCAGTGCACACTTTATCTGTGGCTTTACCACCCAAATTTAATACCACCACGATCTTTGTGAGGCACGTAGATTTCAGCAGAGAAGTCTCTACTGAGTGCCTTCTCGTTGCTGAATAGCAAAGATAAAAGCTGCTCGCTTTATATCTTCGCTGTCCGACGATAACCTCATTCAAAGACAGTCGAAGTTTATTTAAGGCGGTTAAATCGTATCGTGCAATCGCATTTCGAACGTCCGCGTACATATCAATACTCGACATCGCAAAACAATTTTCCTACTATGAAAAACCTTCGTATAGTTTATAATATACGACATTACAAGTAGAAAGACCGCTTTGCATGAATTTCGCAATTTTCAGGACTGATGCCCCCAGCCGCGAATCAGTCTGAATCAGTCCAAAAATGAACCAATATTTTCAAATTGACCAATCAACATGAAAGAAATGGACTGATAAAGACTAAGACTCCTTAAAGTGCAAATCAGTCCGACCACCCCACAATATTTTCAAATTGACCAATCAAAGGAAAGAAATGGACTGATAAAGACTTGCAAATCAGTCCGACCACCCCACAGATCAGTCCAGATAAGTCCAAATGACCTCTCGACCAATCAAATGAGCATAATGACCACCCGATTCTGCGAGTTTCTTGCGTTTTACCGCTGCTCTAGATAAAGCATATATTTATTCAAAACTGAGCTCGTAAAGACGTAAACTGGACTATGATATGAATTTATATTATATTCGGGAATTAATTATTCAAATTTCGAAATAATAAATTAATTATATATTGGCAAAAAAATACGTCAGTCACGCGACTGATTGGACTTACCCTAGATCCGCCCCTGGATCTTGGTGCTGTAGGTATGTTTTTTGTCGAGTATAGTGCCCCCTGGACGGTAAATGTCTCTCCAAAGACATTGTTTAATGCAACTGAAACGTACGTTGGACTACCAGTTTCAAATCCAGATACGCAAACCACAAGGCCTCGTTCAAAACGGAAGCAAAACGAAACGCAACAGAACTGAGCAAACATATCTGGTACCTAAAAGACAACAATTTGAACTATGCTATCAAATGGAACATTTTATGCCGTGCTCCCCACTATTCGAATATCACGAAACGATGTAATTTATGTATAGAAGAGAAGTTTTATATTTTATGCAAACCGGAGAACGCAACTTTGAATAAACGGAACGAACTAGTTAGTAAGTGTAGACATAAAGCGAAATTAGATAAACACGCAAAGAACCAATTAAGTATATAATTTCATAATATTATAAGATAGGCCAAACTGAAACTAATCGGAAATGTAATATGACGCTTGTGGTGCTGTAGATATTTTTATAAGTCACATTTAGTCTGGCACTGATGAGTGCAGGTTCGCCTGTACGAAACAGAACTGTATGCAATAAACTAATGTCAAAAGTGTAACCGTGTCCAGTTATTTTATACATTTGACCGATGGTATCGAGCACTCTCGATACACAAACACAAGATCTCTATTTGATATATATATATATATATATATATATATATATATATATATATATATATATATATATAGTCAAATCTGCAGACATGCATGTTTCGTCGTTCAACGGCTCGTCAGTGCAGCTTGTAACGCAGTCTAGATGCGAGTGACTTCGTATATATACACCATACTCTTGCAGACATGCGTGATTATATATATATAATCTTTAACATCACTCTCCATGCAGTATGGCCCAATATTGGCAATAGCTTTGGTAATACCAAACTTATTTGTTGTTTTGAAATTGAATCTTATAGAAAATGAACATTATTACTATTATACAGTATTAGATATTTCTATTAGGGCAAATGCAATCTCCACAATACAATTTATACGCGAAATATTTCTCGTTTAAAATTCCAGCGTATACGAACTTTTCTGATGCCATAATTCTCATGGTCCATGGAGAAAAGAGCCTGTGGCTTGCATGCCTGTGGCTTTATGTCAGGTGGTCATCTTGTTTCGTGCGTATTTCGATCACGTACGCTAAAATGACTAAAAGATTAATTAGTCGAGAATTACCCTCTGGCAGATCACGGATATTTTTCGTTAGTCACAAAACAACTTTATACTACAAATCGTTTGGCTTACGCTTGTTTAATATAAATAACCAAAACAATGAAAATACAGCATGCATTGTTTTGACTCCCGTGACTGGTTTCCATTTGGTCGTGACGATGCGCAAACATGCATGACAATTGACAAGGGTCGATGTAATAGTGACATTAGGGAGCTTTAGCATTATATGACTACGAGTACGACTATACGAGCACGAGATTCGTCATTTTCGTCAGATTCGTCATTAGGTCCATTTTCATAAATGGACCTAATGTATGACATGTATCTCTGCTGTTAGTGGAGCTGATTTGCATACAGCACACAAAAGACCAGATGGCTATTTCGGTCGCCATTTGTTTCCAACTTTTATACTGACGTGATGTCATTTTTTCAGGATCGAAGAAATGTAAATTAGCTTTGTAACTCATCCTAACTCTAAAACGTACCCTAATCCCTACTCTAAACCTAACCTAAGAAAAATCAAGACAAATGAAATTGAAAATTGAGAAAATTATGTAACGTCAGTTTAGTGGATGGAAACGAGTAAAACCCGGCTATTTCACACTAGTGAGTAGTGAGTAACCATTTATAGAAGGAAATTTCATTGATTTTCCCTTTCTTTAACACCATTCAAACCTCATCAGACTGTTCTTCAGAGAATTTGTCAACACACCATCTTGCAAATGCTTGCAGAATGATGTTTAATGCAACTGCCACAAATCGCAAATCTCAAGTAGCATAAAACTATTTCCCATATCAAAAAAGCGTCATATAAAGCATTAATCATTATGAAAATGTTTCAAATTAATTAGAAAGGGCGAAAGGCCATCTGTCAACAATACTGAACGAAAAAACAAACAGCACGTACGTTTCTCGTGAGAAAAACTTCCCATTTTTATCGATCATCATAAAATAAATATTGTAGAAAGATGGCGTTAGATTATGAACCACAAAATAGGAACAAAATACTGGCAAGTGTGTTCCATTCACGCGCAAAGGAAATTCGTGGTAGTGACAATAATGTTCTGTTAGTGTAAATATAGCCAGTATAATTTAATGTATTGAGAGGATCGAGAATTGCTGAAGCGCGATTGAGTTGGGTAAGATCATTGTAAAACTAAACACTAAGTCTAAACAGTTGAAATATTTTTACTCAATTAAATACATATATATTCAAAAACACAGTCCCAAGACCAAGTGTGATTATTTTGAATCGTGAGCCAGCACACAATACTAGTATTATGTATTTAAAACTAGTAGTGTTAGGCTACATGAAGCAATACAAGAGGCAGCCTTGTTCCACCTCACAGGTCCTCGCTGTATCATGGGAAGGTCACACTTGTTAGAGGGCCTACCGGGCTACCAAATTCTGTAAACAATATGGTGTACAATCCCACCATGCACATGGAGTAACTCTTGCCTACGCACGTCAGTTATCAACATGAATTTGGTTTGAACATTAAAGGTTTCTTTGGGTACTAAAACTAGTTTAAAAGATTACGTAGAGGGCTGGAAAGGCTCAAATTTACTTATAAAAGGCATTTTTAGTCAGAAATATATCACTGCTACATGTAACATAACGTGACGTACTGTAGCTAAATAATGTGCATGATGCAATATTGAAGAATATCTTCCATTCATTCCACTACTCAGACTTGGAAGAATTTAACAAGTTGTTGTCTTTCAATTTTCTTTCTGTGTTTCAAGTTGGCACTGTACATTTTTATCCTCGTTTCCACAAGCCCAGCCTGTCACGCTATCCTTATTCTATCCTACACAAGTCTAAGAACACTGCTGCAATTTCCTATAGCGTCAGTGCATGGCAATGGTTTTAACTCGGGTATTGATGAAAGGGACGTATTCTTTCCCACATTCAGGACACAACTAATGACCGTACGACTATGTACGTATATATACCGGTGATTTTTAACCCCTACTCTCCAGGCTTAATATTATACGACTACAACGATTTATCGTAACTGAAAACATTACCGCGGCCACTGTACTACAATCATTATACTTAATAGTAGTATATTAAGTTATTTATCGCCTTCATTATTCATTAAACATTATTAATTTGTAGCTCCAAGTTAATTGACTAACAAAGCACAACCTTAGTATATTTGACTATTTATATACTTGCCTGGCTAGTGTTTAGATATTTTCCCAGAATCGTTTTTACTTCAATTATAATGTCTGTCAACTGTTTAATATGATTGCTTCGAGTATATACCGCAGGCAGAACTTGCTTAATTACGAGAATACATTTACGTGAAGTAAAATGTTTGCCACTAGCGTGTTTAAACTTAATGTTAAGAATATATGATCAGTATATCACGCCAACGCTGTTGCAACACATAGCATGTTTATCTCACTTAATCCCCACGCGTTTTGTTTCCTTAAAAGCATGCAACATACTATATATGGCGTAATATATGACATTAACATTTAAATGAAGGCACTTTTTTTACATATTTGCATGCATGCAGGTGTATTACAACGGTTGCTAACGGTCTTTCAAAATGTTTGGACGAAAATAACATAAAATGTACAAGAGCAAATGTATAATGATGCCAAAGTTGTTTGCTCACAATGTTTTATTAATACAAAGTACAAATACCGCCCTGCCTGCATACATAGAACCATATTTATCCATACATATTCGCAGGTTTACAATATTAAGGCATCTATTTACGTTCTCATACACCAGAGTGCAGGCTATTTCTTGAACCCACTTCGAGTTTATTGATCAATATTTACGAATGCATTAGATTAGAGAGAAAAATTAAATGACTGGCTAAATTTGTCAGCATCGACATGAATATAATAAGGCATGGCTTACAAGAGCAGTGTTTAGACACTTAATTCTCACCTGTTTTTATAGGTACAACAATAGTTTCGAATTTCTTCTGCGTTATTTTTGAAACTCGTCATGATTGCATGTTAACTTTACACAACACTTTTTTGTTATGCGTAGTACGATAGGATATAAATAATAGTCATATAATAATATCCGTATATATATAAGTCAAACCAAACACCTGCATGCTATCATAGAATATGACTACAAAGAAATACAGTGTCACAGTGGATTTGGACCCCCCTCAAAATGGACCCCCCAATTCAGTAACTCTCTGCGAAAGGCTCGAAATATCTGTGCTAATTACTCATATTTTCATATGCCTTTATCCAACAGGAGCCGAAATACGATCTGGGACGAAAAGTAGCAAAAACTCGCAAAAGTTCAATACTCATGTGCTTTCAACTGCCCTGCGCCTAGTCGTTTCTCATAAAAATATGTTTAAAGCATAAGCGATTGACAAAGATAAAACCTATAATTAAAGCATGGAGATTCACAAAATTTTGGTAGGAAAATTTCTTCATTGCCTAAAAATAGTAAAGAATTAAAGTCAGCTCATTCTTTGAAACAACTACCGATCTTTAATTGTATCCGCTTTGTTTCATAAATACAATGCCTTTAAACTATAATGACTAGGAAACTAAGTCACGCTACAGTTATGTAAATTTTTATTTCAGTGAAAGAAAGTGCTGCTATATATATATATTTTTGTATCTGCGAATGCAGATATATTGCTGTCGTCTTGTAAATGTAATGTTAATGTAATGTAATATTCAGCGGCGAGCTTATATCAGCCAATCAGCGATTAGCTTACAAATCGACTCTTCAAGATGGCGGACTACTGAAGGGCGGGCATTATTTATAAGCATGAATGAGGAATATAAATTTTACGATGAAAATTATACATCAAATCAACAGCATCTTTATGTTCTATACTATTTTGAACATGGCAAAATTCGAGGGAGTATTTTAGTAAGAATGGGAAGCGTTTTGATAACATTTACGTTGATTTTACCCGTGAAAATGATTCGCCAATTAATTACAAAGTATTGACTTGACCTGCTAAATGCCTAAATATCAATGACATTTGAATCAGGAAGCATGGTAAAAACTAGCAGGTAGCAAATTGTCCTAAAACCTAGCGTTTAAATTTTGCTACTCATAAATATACTATCGTTACTCATTTCAATGGGTCTGCCAACGTTTGACACGTGCGCGCGATTAAATGTCTCGCTTACTCCACTGGCATTGTTGTCGTGAGGAATCAGGAAGGATCGAGTCTGTTCAAGCGTTTAATTGGGTCAAATTGAAGTATAACAATGAGCTAAATGATCATCTTAAAATATTGCAAGATTTATAGGGAGAACTAAGCTCTTCGGTTTTCTTGTAAAAACTTGACCCGTTTACAGTGCAATAATTATCAAGAATATGTGATAGCTGACCCGCCTTCAACTCTAATAAATAAAGTTCGTTATTGCGCGTTTATGTCTGAATTATATTCAACACTGATTTCTAGACATTCTAGTTTCTCTTTAGTTTCCCACAAATACAAATAAATACCCACGTACGGTTCGCTAAAACTGTTGTACAGTATAGATGTTTTAGAGCGATGCGAAACGTAATCTGCAAGAATCATTGGTCCCACAAAGTGAGTGACACTCCCTTACAAATCAATACCAATTTGGGCCCACAGTCAATGAATTTATTGAAGCGAGAAATTCAAACGGTCCTAAAGTGAGTGATATCCCCTTAAATACACAGTCAAAGAATCCAACTAACAATGTCTCAACTCCTAAACATTTGGTACCATGTCCTTTCCTGCGTAGAAAGGGTTACTGTCTAAAGAACTCGAAATGTGATTTCTCTCACCATTTTCGTCCAAAACAGCCCGCCCAACTCCATCAGCATCATAGCGTTCCACCTTTTTGGGGGGAGCAAATGTCATACCCTTTCCCACGTTTTCCACCTGTGATGAGTTGGACAACTTTTCACCCTTATATGAACAACCCGGGTCTGTACTCTACGCCTCTGATGGGGATTCCCACAAGGCCTCCTCGATGTTGATACATGATGAAAATAATGTCTATAACTTCCATAATTTAACTCACCCTATACCAAAAAGCCGAGGACATTGTACAGCTAACGATATTACCCGCCAGAATTATATAAATAATGGCAACAATGTCATAAATAAATTTCCTATCCCATCGCTTATGAGACACCGAAGCCAATACCGCAAGAAATGCAAGGAGCGAGGACCTAGTGTTTTGAAAACCATACATGTGCAAAAACCTGGCCCGAGTATTACAAAACAAATCCCGTCTTTTATGGTACTAAATGCAAGATCTGTTGCAAAACCTGATGCGTGCGCAGCTTTATATGCGGACATATTGATGTTTGTTGTATCTCGGAAACTTGGCTAAAGGAAACTCACATGGATCATTTTATTTGCCCCAAGGTTTTACCATACTTCTTAAAGATAGAAAAAACCGCCTAGGTGGTGGGACAAAATTAAGACGCTGAATTCTGAATTTTCCGTGGCAACAGTTTATCATCCTCCAAACCCAGAATATAATCAATATGATCTGATTAAGTTCCTCATTGACTCCTGCGAAAAACTGTTATTAATCAACCCAAATTCGACAATAATCATTGCTGGAGCTGTAAATCAGCTAGATTTCAAAATGCTAATTAACCATCTGTCGTTTGTCCAGCTTATCAAATCACCCACCAGAGGGCCAAGAATCTTAGATGTGTTCCTTACAAATGTACCACACTTTTGGAAGAAAATCAAAGTGGAAAAAAGCTTGGTGAGATCTGACCACAGCATGGTTTTAGTACATCCTAGGGAAACTGTAAAAGCAGATAGAAAAACGACTTTTTTTCGAGACGTTGACGTTAGATATCAGAACCAGTTAAAAATGATGCGCGAGTTGGAACTGGATTAGGATGTTATAACTTCACACGAGAAAACCGTGGATGAAATGGACAGTAAGTTTTAATAAACCATCTATCCATTGTTTGAAAGTGCTTTCCGCGTATAAGAGTAAAGTTATCTACACGCGATCCTCCATTCACGTCACCATTGGTGAAACATCTTCTCAATCTTAGGAAAAAAGCGACGAAAAAACAAGATTTTGAACTTAGTAATCGGCTCCAGGAGAAGATAAATTCATTTATACGCGAAAACCAAATGAGAGCAGTCAGACAGAAACAAAACAATTACAACGGGTTCTAAAAAATGGTGAGAAACAGTAAATAGCATTACGTCGAGGACCAAACACAATATTCCAGTAAGTGCTTTATTGATCCAAAGGATATAAATATACATTTCCAAAAAATAAACACTGATTGTAACTATAAGACTCCGGACCTCTGTGAGATTCCAGAAGGCACGAGGATTCCAACCCTGTCTATAAATATAGTTCAACAGTTCTTAAAAAAACAACAAAGAACTGCTGCAGGTCCAGATGATCTACCTTGTTGGTTTTTGAAAAACTTTTCGTTAGATCTAGCACCGGTAATCACAATAATATTCAACAAAGAGTGGTAGTCGATGGTGTCGTCACCAATTACCTAGACATCAATCGTGGCGTCCCGCAGGGAACAGTTTTGGGGCCAATCCTCTTCTCGATTATGGTGAATGAGATCAAACCAATTGACCATAAAAATGAATTAATTAAATTCGCGGATGACATGACCTTAGGGGTTCCTGGAACGAATGAAGGCGATACATCTACAGTTGAAGTGAATAATATAATTGAGTGGTCTTAAAGTAAAACTCTTTCTTCTTTTCGAAATAAACATTGACATGGAGTAATCAGTGAATTGATATCCCTGCAAATACTCTAATAACGTTCTTATCATGTAAATAATTTAATATTCTACCTTATTCTACCTTATTCTACCGTTTTTAGATTTAAGCTTCTTGTAAATAGATCTAATGTTGTTGTTGGAAATATAATATCCCTCATATAGACTGAAGTATGTCGAATATTGTACACAGTGCGTGACGAATATCAGCAAGATTTGTACGTTTCTCGTTCGTATTGCACTTGTATTTATCGTATTGCTTCCTTACGTTGATACATCATTGATCTGGTTAAAACACAAGTACGTAACTCAAAATGCACAATTATTCTAAGGGGCCGATTACGAGGTGGGACAATTTTACCGACACCGTGGCTTTTATAGTAGATACAGGTAAAAATAATATTGCGATTATATTGCAGCCGGGCCAACTCACCTAGCCGGGACCGCGGTTGTCGCTTGCTGGGTCAACTCACCTAGCCGAGATGAAAATTGCACTTTCTGTCCATGTGATCGCATTTTCAGCTGAGTTGTCCCGGCAAAGCGAGTTGGAAATCGCACTGCTTTTTATATTGAAAATATAAACATATATAACGTTTAAGAGACTTAAACTAGCATTAAAATGTTTATTTGTGCTTCAATAGACCCTTAGAAATTTCAGACAGCAAAGCGACTGTATTTTACGAATGTACAAGCGAAAAAATTTGTTTACGCTAATACTGAATATAATCACACCAACAAACATCAATCGATACGTGAGGAAGCCCTTTGATGCAGCATGTAAACAATATTCAATTAACATATAGCAACGATTATTCAACAGTTGAAAAAATGAGGATTAATGAGTTTATTTCAGACCGGGTTAGCCCGAACCATGTAATCGCACCTATAAAGAGCCAACTCGCCCATTTAATCGGCCCCTAAGATGCACACAAGAAAATTGCGTTTTGTGCGGGTGAGTTGGGTGACCTGTGGAAGTGCAAGTTTGGGAATACTTGCCTAGAGACATGCTATTGTTCATTGTTGCTTTATTGTGTTTGTCCTCTTTGGCACTTTGCTAAATGCGCCCGTAATTGCGAAATGCCTATTGTTGAATCACCATGAGCAGATACATGTACGCTTAGCGTACCTATTTTTTATGATTACTATGATTAAATGAGTCATTATTTGCAGTCGCGAAAGTTGTTACAAATTTCTTAAGGACCTAAGTAGGTCTTTCTACTCAGACCCCAGAAAATATATCTGATTTTATAGGGGGTCCATTTCCGCGGAAGGGGGTACATATACGCTAGCGGATATGGACCGAGGGTCCAAATCCGCGGGGGGTCCAAATCCACTGTGATACCCGGCTTTACGCTTAACATTGCAACTATTAAGTTATTTTCCGAAAACAAATCATGCAATATATCGCATCTATAATTCCTCCTTTTAACACATGGAATTTACAAGTTTACTTTACAAGATATTCTCGCATAACCTTCATACATATTCAATCTGCTGAGTTTATTTCAAGCACAGAAAAATACTTCAGTGATCTATTATAGGTTAGTCTAGTTAAGATGGTGTGTTAAATGTTCGACAAAACCACTTAACAAGAAATATGTCGTGCAGAGTAACACTAACGGAACTTGGTCTACCGTAAACCTCCGATTATAACCCCCCCCCGAACATAAGCCCCCCGTCTATAAGCTCATCACATTACTAACGTTCACACCATTCCAAATATAAGCCCCCCCCCCCCGCGAATATAAGCCCACTATACCGGCATATAATACTATTGCACTCAAAAAATTCCACATAGCGGTAACTGAACAAAAACATTTTATACTAGTGTGTATTTAAATGTTATAAAGTATTAATTTTACAAAACGCTTGAATGGTCGTCCTGATGGTGTTTCAAGGCGTCACGGACGAATCTTTTGTGTAGCTTTGGCCCGTAAAGGAAGTATGTACACGGAAGTTCTATTCCCACTCCGAAGACCCATCTGAACACGCGTTATTAATTTTTGTAATTAACGGGAAAGAAATGGCAAGCGGCCCCTCGATCATTATTCTAATCGAAAATCAAAAGTAAGAATATAGAATAGACCCCTGCCTTGTTTATGGTTTGCTGGCAGGCAAATGTATTTTAAAAAGTTCGCAACAGAGCTTCGTCATTGTTGTATTCATTTAGCCTCCTCCGCAGGCAACTCTTATTCGGCAAAATATTCGAAATTTTCACTATTTTAGACAAGGTTTTGACTGAGATATAATTTGGCCGAGCGAAATTGGTTATGGTTAGGGACTGCCAATATCCCCTTTATCCCTTTGCTAACCTCCCAATATCTCCCTTATCCCTTTCTATCTCCATGCCTATAACTATTTTCGCTCAGACAAACGGGGTTTTTGCTTAGAAAAACGGGGGAAACTACCGGAGTAAAATAAGAGTGGCCTGCGGAGGAGGCTAGTATTCATTGACATTGTGGAATCCTATAAGTGGAACATAATCTTTTGTATATTCGGAATTTGCCTGGCAGCAAAATGTAAAAAAAAGGCAAGGGACCTATCATATTGTCAATTTCATCCAAATAGTGTTGCAAATACAAATGGCGTGAATCCCGCGTGATTTTAACACTTTTATGAGTGAACTTAAATCTAAATTGAATTGGCCGACAGATACTAGACCGACAGACGTTTGACCGACAGGACGATTCACCGACAGACATTTAGCCGACAGGACATTTGGCCGACAAGACATTTAGCCGACAGGACATTTCATAGTTCGGAAAGGGGTTATATCCCCCCCTTTTTGTAAATATCCCCCCCTTTTACCAATGTCCCCCCTTTTTTAAAACTTTTATCCCCCCCTTTTACAACAACTTTTTTCAGAGAGCAAAATTTGACAGGCTGACACCTGCAAATGGTGCAGAATTAATATTAAGGTTGTGTAATATCCAAAGAAACTTCCATTAACAAAATAATCAACATGAACTCAACATCTATTTTTAGGGACTCGTCTATACAATTTTTATAACAGCTTTTTGCTCATTCCCCCCTTTTTTAAATCAACCCACCCAGTCGGCCCATCGAAGAAAATTTACCAAACGCTGAATTTAAGACTCAAAGCGATTGTGAGTGATTTGGACTTAAACGCCGACAGCATTTTGGACTATTGCTCGTTTGCAATCGACGCCATCTTGGTTGATTTTCGTGGCAACTAAAAATCTATATTCTTCATTCTTTGTCGTATTGTGCCAGAAATCGTATACTATTCATAATACAGTAAGATGTTTTCAAAACAAACCAAAAATATTAAAGTAACTCAACTATTTCGATGTAAACGGCTGGACAAAACTTTAAAATCAACCAAGATGGCGCCTAATGACACGTAGTGACGTCATGTGCAAGCAAAGAATATACGTGCTATTGCACATAACTTGTAAATATGCGTGAGCGTTACCGATACTACTGTATATACGTGCTATTGCACATAACCTGTAAATATGCGTGAGCGTTACCGATACTACTGTATATACGTGCTATTGCACATAACTTGTAAATATGCGTGAGCGTTACCGATACTACTGTATATACGTGCTATTGCACATAACTTGTAAATATGCGTGAGCGTTACCGATACTACTGTATATACGTGCTATTGCACATAACCTGTAAATATGCGTGAGCGTTACCGATACTACTGTATATACGTGCTATTGCACATAACTTGTAAATATGCGTGAGCGTTACCGATACTACTGTATATACGTGCTATTGCACATAACCTGTAAATATGCGTGAAAGTTACAATAAATGTTATTTCAAGACGTTAAAATAATATAGACGACTTCAAATAATTGAAATGTCGGTGAATTGTCTTGTCGGCCAAACGTCTTGTCGGTGAAATGTCCTGTCGGCAAAACGTCCGTCGGTCAAATGTCTGTCGGTCAAATGTCTGTCGGCTAAATGTTTGTCGGCTAAATGTCTGTCGGCTAAATGTCTGTCGGCCAAATGTCTGTCGGCCAAATGTCTGTCGGCCAAATGTCTGTCGCCAAACGTCCGCGCACCATAAATTCCACAGAGTCAAAAGTGATAAAAATTTCTATATTCCTTACTGAAGATACTCCCTCACTATTCGCCATGTTCAAAATATCTTCAAAAATAGAAATGCTGTTGCTTTGATCGCCTTTGATTATAATTCATTATCATAATTGCCAAACATTCCAATATTTACAATGCTCGCTCTTGAGTAGTCCGCCATCTTGAAATATTCAATATCGATCCAGTTATACGTATTACACATTTTGTGGTTACACATTTCATGGTTAGACATTTCGTGGTTACACACCCGGCCGATAGCAATATATCTGCGCTAGCGCAGATACAAAAAGGGTAAAAAAACGACCAACATCTATATCACTACTGTTAATCTATTGTTATACACAATTATATATATCGCATACAAACACAAGTCTCTGTTATGACCTAAATTTGACCGGATAAGTGTGCAAGCTTTTGTCTATGTATAGTAGCAATGAGAAACGTTTGAGAAACGTTTGCAGGTTTGTTAATCTTGAACTCAGGATGGTACAACATCAATGCAACTCACAATACAGGGTATTACAACTGCAATACAATAAAAGAACGTGTGTACATCACCCAGACTGTGCGCATGTCTTCACTCTTCATAGTTGTTGATTAAAATGTTTTCTAATTATTTGAATACTTGAAATGTAACGTCGTTGATTATTATGTGATGCATCTTTCCACCTAGCGTAAAATAACATTTCATACAGTTAAACTAGACGATAGTAATGTAGGCTTGCTTCAAGTCTCCATTTCTGTAAGTCTTGTGTTCTAGAGAAGGATCAGCCTAGCAGTTTTCTAAAGCATGCAAATCCAACATAGCTGGGATGAGACTTAAGCCTAAATTGGGACGTCACCATTCAAAGTTCATTTTGACACTTTTGTGGTGCTGTAGTAGTAATTGTAAAGACGGAGAGAGAGGGTTTAACTCTAGGCCGGGCAAGAAATGGTCAAGCACTACTGTAGAATGTTTAGAAAGGACGGGTTTATAGGTTCATTTGACAGGGATGGTGGATGTTTTAAACGGTGGGTAATCTTGAAGCAATCATCGCAGGTTTTTTCAAAAGTTCCACAAATCATGAAAATTTCGGAATCCCCCCCACCCAAAAAAATACCTCGCAAGTTCCCCCAATGTTTCAGAATCGTCAATTAGAACTGACTGATTAGAACACATTCAGAAACGAGCCAACCAGTCAAAAACCAGCTTAGCAACCATCCGAATTAGAAATAGCCAACAAAATTTCACGGAGTTACAAGTACCTTCGTCGAACTTCTTTCCATCTTGTCATATGTTGATTAAGAAGATCTGATGCTCCAGGGCCATCAGTTTGATGAAACTGAAAGAAATATCATGTGTGATTGAACACGTTAACTCGTTAAGCAAATAGTCTGTACGTACTCATTGTACCACTTGGTTCAACATAAGATCAAAAATACTGTTTTTTGGTGAAGGAGGGATTGAAGTTTGTCAAATCCTTTTAACAGATATATATATATATCTTGTGCACTGAAGGCTTAAAAATCGTACTTTCCGAGAAAGTCTTCTTCTGAACTTAAGACATATTAAGATATACAAAACACAAGACAAAAATACGCTATGCGTGTAGAACTAAACAATCGCACAAAACATTGTATGTAATCTACATGCAAAATTAGTCCAGAGTACGTTACTGTATGATTTCTCTCCTGCGTACATGATCGGAAAAAGACGCTGAGGAACACCGCATTTAAAGTTTCGCCATTGCATACAGATTATATCGATAAAGAAGACTGTTGGTTTGCATTCAATCATATCGTGCAGATCGCCTTTTTAAACAATTAGTTACATTTGCAAATTCAAAATAAATAACCACGTATGACTGTACGCTTTCGGAGTCCTAAAATGGTGCATCGTTTAACCTATAGAGTATATCGTCTCAATAGTAAAGCGTGTTACTTACGTCATCGGCATCCCATTTTTCAGTGCGAGTTTGGAGAACAGGATCGGGTATTCTCGAACATGGTAAGTTCTCAGCAACTGGAGGAGGCAGACTGAACAGAATAATACACTGAGTTAACAGAATGAAGAACTACATGTAAATCATATTATCATTCATCAATAATATTGATTGTTGATTAGGAAATCATACTATCTATAATGATCAAGAAGATGCTGCGATGATGATCCATTGGTCTTGTTAAAACTTAGGTGGCATAGCTTTACGAAATGTGACAGGCAAATGATATATACTGCACATGGCCCACTTTATTAGATACCGTGATAGGGGCTCCTTATTGGTGAATTGCGGAAATTATTCTGGTGAGAAACGCATCCCCAGGAATACTTCTCTCCCAATAAATTGTCAAATATTAACTTTATTGTCCAATAAATTGTACAATGAAATTTGGTTGCATTTGTGCCTTGGTTACTGTAGCATACATGTTTGAAATGCTGGTACCATACTGGTAGTGAAAATCTTAAATGCGGTACAGTACGATACCTGTTCACAACATCTGAATTTTGACCAGGTTCCTAGAAAAAATTACAGTATACATGCAGTATAATGAAATGGTTTAATAAAAATCAAGCTCTCAATGTATATAATATCCTTGCAGCTTGAAGGCTTCGTTCGTCCATTTTAGTATGGTATAAAATTAGTGAAGAATGAGTATTCTTCTCGAGAAGATATGAGAAAAATGCAATAAATTTAGATTTTGTGGGTTTCCTATTTCTTCTTGAAAAAATCTGGTACGTAGGGTAGATCGGTTTGATCTTTTTTTTCTAAGCTTTTTTAATGTTCATAGGATCGACCGCCATGTTTTTTAGTGCGTGTTTCCACAGGCCAGAGAAATTTCCTGTCAGATTGTTTCAAATTTTCTTCTTCCGGTCAACTACATTTTCTTCAAAGTGGAAACACTTATCAGCATGATAAATTTATTCAATAAAAAGTTTAGGGTCAATTTTTAGGGTCGGGATTTCGACGGCCACAAGCTAGGTATGGTTGGAAAACCGGAAACCCACATATTTTTTCTTTGGCCTAAACGAAGCAAACGAGTAAAGTTGACATTCACCACGTTATAAGAATATTAGGGGTGCACCGGATATAGTATCCGGCCGGATAGTGACAAAATTGTACTATCCGGTATCCGGCCGGATATTTACTATTATCCGGCCGGATACCGGATAATTTGTTTTTCCTGAAGTGTACTAAATTTCCGTTAAAACATAAAAAATACTAAATACTTGCAAGGTTATTCATAGGTACCTACTATGAACAAGATAACGTTAAATTTACTTCTTAGTTCTTACCTTCTTACCAAAATATTTCCCAGAGAAACGCCAGAGTCAATCAATCAAAAAAGGAAAAAGTTTAAGTCCCAGTCCTCCATATGTGCCTTCCCGATTCGGTGAAATACAGTTGCAGTTTTCCATTATTTACAAGTTGAATTGTCAACTATGTCTTTGTAGAAATTGTATTAAGGTGGCTCCCTACAGTTATTTTAGCTTTATAATAAATCGTTTTTAAAACTTATATTAGATGACGAAGTTTTTTTTTATACTCGTAATATTCATACCATCATCTGAATATTTAAAACCCGGTAGTTTCCAGGTCATGTTTCATCATAATGAACAAAACAAGACGTATGGAATGTGGGTATGCTAAAGCTAAAATGTATCTAAAAACAAAAAAAAAAACCCATCTTTTTCATTTTTTTTTTCATTAAGTTAAGTTTTATAAATGAAACTATGATGAAGTTTAATCAAAAATCGCTAATGTGCAATTTTTTAATTTTTTTTTAAAATTAATTATTTTATATAAATTTTAGCGATTTTTTTTTAAAAAAAAAATAAAATAATTAAATTTAAAAAAAAAATTTAATTTCAAAAAAATTTGAAGATAGGTTAAAAATAAAAAAAAAAAAAACGAAACGCATATAAAGGTGAAAAATTGGGTCAAAATTGGGTTCTTAACATAAATAAGTCGCTGATTAGTTAATAAGTTAATAATAGTTCACTTTCATCGTGCAAAACGCTCATGTTTTTTGTTTTTTTTATTTTTTTGTTTTTATCTTTTATCAATTCGTTTTATCAGGACAACCAGAGAAATGGACAAAGTTGATCGGTTATTAGTCCAATGATCGGTTTTCAAGTCCCAGTTCACGAGCTGAGCGCCACTCAGTTCACAGCTGACAACAGCCGCCTAGTTTTGTTAATCTTAGATGAACAAGTCGGTATTTTGGTATAGAACTGTGATATTTTTTGTTTTTATTTTAAACTGTGAACTAAGTATCACTAAACGACTTTAAATAACCTTTTAACAGCTTTTATAATTTACAATAATTAATAAGTTTTATTTAATAATTAGTGAACATTATATCTAAAATGTAAAAAATTCATTTTTCCTATAATGTTTGTTTAAATTTTCTTTTCTATTGCTGTCAAGCTTTTTATCAAGCGATATTAATATCATATTAAAATCACTAATTGGTGTTACTGAAGGATGTCACATTTTCATTACATTATTCAAATGGTAAAAATTATAAATTATCCAGAATGGTAAAAAATTTTTTGTTTTTTTTTTCGATTTTGTTGAATTTCCACTCCACGTTAATGCTTACTGACTTGTTTGCTTCTCTTGCCACATTTTTCTCTTACATCGATCATCTCAAAACCATATCTATTATAAGGTGTTCTGGTATTGAAACTTTTATTAATTTGTGCATCTAATCTTAATATAGACAGTATATATTATTTGTCAAGTATTCAAATTGATAAAATATCCGGTATCCGGCCGGATAGTAAAAAGCACTATCCGGTGCACCCCTAAAGAATATGAACTTGTTTATACAGCATGTAATGACAGTAATGTTCTTTTATGCAAAGTTAAAACTGCAACAAGCGCCTCTCTACACTGCATCTCGTGAACACTATACAGTGTATCAGATATGGTATTTTGCCGTTACTTACCGATATACTTGGGCTGTCAGGTGCTGGCTCTTTTTCTACTTCTTCAGGTTTGTTTTTCATCCATGCACGAGCCAAGACATACAGTGAAGTATCTTTATTGAACTTCGCAAAGTCCACACTACGGTCAAATAACTTGTGAATGTACCTACATACGGGAAATAAGTAAAACAGAAATCAAATTAACCTTACAGGAACATTCAATATAATATACCGGGTGTCTCCAAAAAGTACCGGAGTGTCATTAACAACTTTTTGTATCTAACCTAAATCTCACTGTATATCAATTTCGTGCAATATGTCGACCATCTCAATGATCTTTCTGGGGGGAATACCGAATTAATCTCCGATTGTGAATCACATGCAGTTATGGAAGTAATACTCACAAATAGAACATTTTTATCAAACCTCAACACTTAGAAAAGCAGTATCAGTATATAAATATTTTGCATACATACGTTGCTATGATGACATCATCAGAAGAAAACATTGTTGAAAAGAAAAAAGAAAGACGAGCATTAAGTCATGTTTATACATATATATTCGGCGGTTGACTGTTGTGTTTTCTACCTGAAAAATACAATAAGAACTTCGACGTTTCGAGCGAAGACCCTTCGTCTGGAAGTTAGTAGCGAACTTCCAGACGAAGGGCCTCCGCTCGAAACGTCGAAGTTCTTATTGTATTTTTCAGGTAGAAAAACACAACAGTCAACCGCCGAATCTTTGTTACACTCTACCCACACTGGCACCGCACGTTCGAGATATTTATACATATATACTTAGATAAACCATGCATGCATGATGTTAAAAAGTTATATAGGTGAACTTACTTTGGGTTGGTAAAGTCACTTGATTTTCTGTAATAAAAAGAGAAAAAGTGATTGACAATTTTAAACAAGTAAAAGACAACATCAAAAAGACATTGAGCAAGATGTCATTAGCTATCTAAACAATGAAACGACTCTAACAACTTAAATTTTGATTTTGTAAGTATTTTGCATAACGCACACGTAGTTTCTCCCTTTTACTTGGTGCAAGCAATCTAATAAACTACATTCTATTTTTAATAATTCTTACCAAAATTATATCAAGTCGAATTAATCTGCATTAACAAAAAAAAGCTTACCAGTGTCTTGTGGTGGATTCTCTCGTTTTATCCTCTTCCTTGGTGTTCTGTTTCCTGGAGTATAGATATATTTAACCGATAAATTAGGTCAAATTACAGAGAATTTAAACAAAATATATAATATACTGACAAAATGTGTGAAAATATGTGAATCCAACTAAGTTAAATGAGTGGCAAGTCATACAGTATTCTGTAGCAATCAGTTACTTACCTGACGACGAGGTTCTTTATAGTAAACGTTCAAATATGAGAAAGAAAAAACAACATGAATGTACTAATCATATTACGACAATAGAATTTGACATTAAAATTCAAAATATATAGAACTACCTTTTACGTGGTGTTGATGGCTGAGCTCCAGATGTTGATCTAGAGTTAAAAGGAAAACGCAAGTGGTAACAATTTCAGTAATATGCATTACAGCTAAATTACTAGGGATGCACTGGATAGTGCATGCTTTTTGCTATCCGGTCGGATACCGGATATTATTTGTGTAAGGTTTAAGCCTTATTTTAAAGTGAATTCAATAATAATTTGAGTTGCTTGAATAAGCAACTAAAAGGTGTTTGTCATATTTTGACTTAAAATGATTGGAATGAAACTGGTAGTCTTTTCCAAGAGCTTATCATTAGTTGCAAAAGCCAAATGAATAAGTGAACTTCACGTTTTTGATTTTCCATGCAACCATCCAACCAAGCTCGTTTTGCATTAGCCACGGTTACGGCCGTAGTTACGCCACGCCAAAACCTCAATTCGCGCCATTAATTTGATGTCATGCACGTTGTTATAGTACGTCATTACTTACCTATAACAAGGTGTGCAATATCACGCTATACAAATCAAATTTCAAATCTGCTTCGCATGATAAACTTTGCTTAGTTGAAAATAGGTTTTCTTATTAAGGGAGCAGTCATTATTATTTGGAGGGAAGATATTTGGAGGGGCCACGAAAAAATTATGGACTACTGGGCAGCAAAAAGATCCGGACAAAATGGGATGGGCTACCAAAAATGTGAAGTATAATCGTTAACTGGCTGGTAAAATGAACTTCAATATCAAGCAGAACTGGTATCAGTCAGTGGCGTGCTGGCAGGAGGGGCCAGGGGGGCCATGGCCGCAAAAGCTTAGAGAAGAGGCGCCAAAACTACATGAAATGAAACAAGAACGTTAATGTTAGAATTTCCTTAATAGAAGGGAGAAGTGTTGAAAAAGAGTATCACTTGCAGAATATCAGATACAGCTAGTAAACTATTTTCAAGTTCTCAGTTTGACGGTACATGTCGCGCCTAATTATTTAATGTGGAAAACTACAAAAAGAGGTTTTCGCTAGAATACGTCATGCTCAAATCGCTCATACGCTTATGGACCTTTCCGCGCATTAAACCTTTTGTACAAACCTTAGTTATTATTAATGAAATTGCCAATGGTCTGACCGAACTTTTCTTTTTCTTAATTAGGGTCAGACAAGTCTTACATAGTTGTCTCATTCCGTTTGTTTCTTAATACTAACCAATAATGACAGCTCAAAGTCAAAGTTTGTCGCGATTTTTGTGCAAATTTGCTTTGCCGAAAATGGTGTCCTGAAGCATAAAAATCCCTAAATATTTTCTCGGGGGTGGACCCCCAGTACCCCCATTCTAACTCCTCTTTACATGCAGTTATTTATTACTATGCGTCAAATTCCCAGTCCACTGGTATCAGTAGTCTGTGATGTGGTTTACATGGTCTTCAGACAGACTACAAAAGACTAACAGCTATAACTATAAGCATTGAAATATGTTGTTCATAGAACGCAGTCAAAGGCTTCCCAACAATAGTCATTTATTAACTCATGTGGGTCTGCCCACTCTCCATTGGATGGTGGAACAAATGATAGATGCAAAATTACGATATACAGTATTACGGTATAGCTGGCGAGTTCAACGGAATGACCTGAAAACTGACAGTAATAAATTGAACGATATTATTTATATAGTAAACAAATAAGTCCAACGACATTGTCAATGAATATATTTCTAAGCATTATTTGTAAATTTTGTTTGACTATTTCACGATCCTAACGGATCAAGGGGTTTACAGCTTGCTAAAAAGCATTATACTGGTAAATGTATTATTAGATAATATGAGTTGTAAATTGTATTGGTTGGGCAGGTGCGGGGGGGGGGGGAGGGGGTGCTATGAAAATAAACAATATCCTTGGGGGTGGGCAATGAAAAATTTATGTTTGGAGTAAAAGAGGGGTCGTGAAAAATGTATTACTAGTTGTGAAATATCTTCCGCCCCACCTCCCGCCATTAATAATGACTGCTCGCTAACCAATGTTTAGGTTTTTAAACACTGTCAACTTCTTTCTAATAATTTTTAGTCAAAAAAAGATGAACAACGCTACGTCTGTAAGCAATTTTTTACCCTGAAAAGACGCCTGAATTTACATGATTAAATATCCGGTATCCGGTGTCGAATCCTGTGCTGATGCCCCAACAATTACAAATATTGCTATAGGTTGGGAACACTTGAGAGATGTTTAATCCTCAACGTCCATCTCTGCTGAAAAGCCAAGGAAGCCTTCAGATATGTTAGAGGTTAACTCATAGGAGAAAACCCATGGCTGTTAAAGAACCTGTACCACTGCAAAGAAACAAGCAATATACGCGGCTGGAACACCTTGAACGATACGCGCTCGCTGGATTGCAACATCGACTATAAGTGCATGTTTCAGTGAACCTTGTAACACACATACAATACTATTTATTAGGAAGAGAACCACCTAAAATTTACTTGCCAGTTGGTGTATCGCAAGGCGTGTTTGTGTAGAATCAACAATTTTACAACGTCTATCATATGGTTAATATTTGTCACACTGCATGTGGCAAGAAGGCCTGGTAGGTGTTACTTGCACCTACATGCATTGTACAATGCAGTGCAATTCGAAAATCCTAAATTTCACCCCCTACACAAAGATTAGGTCGCATGCTGCGGTAGCAACAAGTCAGTGTTTAATTTGAAACTGTCCGATTGATATAAGGTTTTTATCTCGAACGTGCGGTGTGGGTAGAGTGTAGCAAATATTCGGCGGTTGACTGTTGTGTAAAACTACCTGAAAAACACAATAAGAACTTCCACGTTTCGAGCGAAGGCCCTTCGAAGGCCCTTCGTCATTCTACTAACTTCCAGACGAAGGGCCTTCGCTCGAAACGTCGAAGTTCTTATTGTATTTTTCAGGTAGTTTTACACAACAGTCAACCGCCGAAGGTTTTTATCTCCTGCATTACACCCCACGCTATCAGGTTGTAAGCACCGCCTAGAATAACTACGTGACATATCGTATATCCGCCGGAATATTGGTTCAAACTGTTTTGTGTTCTACATGAAGTAATAACCATAATGTTGGTCAAATGACGATTGTACCACAGGGCCCCCGCTCAATGGGTTTGTCAGTTTATATTAGAAGTTATTTTAATATATATAGTTTCTATTCATAAATATCAATATTTTTGAGTATATAAGGTCAAAAATGTATGAATTAGTAAAATACATTTGTTTTATCTTCGATAGTTCGTAGGTTAAAAACATCCGTTTGGCCAAGATGGATGTTTTTAACCTTAATACTACGAACCTGTGAACCTGTGTATTCCGTAACTGTGTTGTACTCCGAGGTAAACATGAATATTACATGATGTGCAACACTATCCAAACAGAAATTATCATTACAAATTCTCTCTTATAAATTTTGTGAAACAAGTGCGACCCTAGTGGCAATTGGAGCCCGTACAGTACTTCATTCATGTTTGCGCTTTTCAGTAATAAACAATGACCAAAGACAGACAATGTTTATGATGCTACTGTCGCAGCTTGTAGTCGCAAGTACACTAGACTTCGGCGGTTCATTTCCAAGTTGATATATCGCAATGTTCGTAACATTTCTCAAATTTATACAGAAAATAAATATTTTTTTAGAATATTTTTACTTTGTTTGAGGCATGTTTCGAATGTGTGCTCTATATAAATAATACAATGTATATATCCAAGACAGATAAGGCGTTTGCTGTTCTTGTCTGGTTGTAGCGTACGGCTTCCCAGACATGTTGATAAATTTTGTAAGTAAGCTAAAATTGCCTGAAAAATAACGGTAAGTATAACAATCTAAAGTGATAAAATCACCGCAAATGATACGTTGAAATAATCTTTAGTCGTATATATCTTTAGACTTGTTTAATCCTGTCAAGTGCAGTCACAATCGTTTATATTACGCAGAAATGCCGGCTCGCGCACAAAACGAAAGTGACTATATTCTATAAATTCCTACAAAGAACACTTTTCCCGACAATGTTATATCATTTGTGTTAGCGTCTCGGTATTATACACCCTTTGGGAAAGTTTGGAGCAAGTTGTTCACAACACCGAGGAGAAATCAAAGATCTGGCATTATTTCGACCGTTATTTTTGGCAGAGGTTTCGCGTAATCCCGTTGGCGTTTTCATTTCATTCCGCGCCTGCGTTCCTCTATCGCTTATGATCAGCGGAAACCTGCGGAGGAGAGAGGTAAAATTGAGAGGTAATCCAATAAAAAATGGATGATATGGGGGAACAAGTCCGCGATGCGGGACGCAATCTATTTGTCGACGGCCCCTTAGGAGAGGTGTCCGTTAATAGGGGTTCAACTGTATATAGCATAGAATAGAATTTATTTTTCCATTTTTTTACATATATAATTTTACAAGTATATATAATACAATTATATGGAAGGAAGACTAACAAGCCCATCCCGGCTTTTCGAGTAGCCCACCCTAAAAAGTTTAACAAATAATAATAAAAGTGTAATAGTGGTGTCAGAGTCTGGATAAATTAAGTAGTTACACGTTTACAAAAATTGTAAAGTATATATACAATTATGAATTAACAATTTATATCAGAGGAAAGAAGATGCATTTCTAGGTTACGTTTAAATATGAATTTGCTGCAGCTATTTTTTACGTTTGCGGGAAGCATATTCCATACTTCGGTGCAACTGTCTCTCGTAGAATATATTCCATAGTTTGTTTTGTTGTATTGTTTGTGCAGTTTTGAAGAGCCTCTAGTGTTATAGTTATGAATAACATTATTTTTTACACACAATGAACGAAATTGAGGTGGTAATGTATTGTTTAATAGATCAAATGTGAACAAACCAATCTGAAAAACATTTATTTCCTTAATATTTAACATTTTTAGTTTTGAAAATAGTGGCAATGATGGTGAAATGTATGGCAAAAAAGTTATTAGTCTTAGAATCTTTTTTTTGTATTGTAAATACTGATTTTAGTCTCGTTTTATAATTGTTAGCCCAAAGTATATTACCGTAATATAGATAAGGATAAACAAGCGTATAATACAGTGTGTTAAGATGCCTTTTATCAAGGTAATGACGGACTTTACAAATAATATTTGATGCTCGTAGTAATTTTTTAGTTACATAATTAATGTGATTTTTCCATGTTAAGTGATCATCAATGATGATACCTAGGAATTTGGTTTCTTTAACATTTTGTATGGGTTCGTTATGAATCATAAGAGACATATTAAATCTGATTTGAATATAGTGTAGTTAGTCTTTTTAATGTTTAAGGTAAGCTGATTATCACTGAGCCAGTTATGCACAAGTATAAGTTCATTATTTATTTCCGATTCCAGTTGTTTGAGATCTTTTCCAGAGCGAAATAAGTTGGTGTCGTCCGCAAACAATATAAATGAAATGTTTCTCGAGCAAATTAGGTATGTCATTGATATATAAAAGGAAAAGCAGGGGACCTAAAACAGTTCCCTGAGGAACTCCACATTTAATAACTTTTTCATTTGATTGAACTTCGTTATATTTCACTATTTGTTTTCTGTTTGTCAGATAGTTTGTAAACCAATCGTGACATATACCTCTAATTCCATAATGGTGTAGTTTTGCAAGCAAGATTTTATGATTCACTGTGTCGAATGCTTTAGAAAGGTCTAAGAAGATACCAATAGTAAATTCATCATTATCTATTGCCTTTGATATTTTGTCAACTAGATCAATCACTGCAAGACTTGTTCATCGGTTATGACGAAATCCATATTGGTTGTCATAAAGGATACTATGTTTTGTTAGGTAGGATATTAATCGTTTATACATTATCTTTTCTAGTATTTTCGCAAAACATGGCAAGACTGAGATAGGTCTGTAATTAGTAAATCTAGTCTGGTCTTCTGTCTTATACACAGGTGTGACTAATGATACTTTTAAATCGCTTGGTATAATTCCACAGTTAAACGACAAATTAAAAACATGACACAATGGTGTTGAAATAAGATGAGGAAGACGCTTTATAAGTTTGGAACTTATATAGTATATATATATATATGCTTTTGTCACACCTGTCTGGTTCTTTTACATCTTCATTTAAAGGTGGGCTAAAATGAATACAAATGAACCGTTGAAGTTAAGGAAACCATACTTGGTGGTAGATCAAAATGTCAAAAATTGCTTTCATATATTAAAAATACCTTAAAGTCTCTTGTTTGTCGGCAAGCTGTTTGAGCAAGTCTTCTAATGTGCTTCTGGCGTCAGCTAAACGACCTGTCATCCCTCTATTTTCTATTCTGAGAACTCAAAAAATAGATCTATACGTTGGTCTGTATATTAACCACGCCTGACAAATCTAAAAATAATCAAACCGAGATATCATAATCTTTAGACACGTTTTCCACAATATATTTGGCGGCCATTTCCAAATTTTCTCATTTCAGAGTTTATTTTGTGATTTGCTGTTTTGTTCTGAGTTCCTATTGGTCAATAAGTCGTATCCTATATACATCGCCTTATTTGATTGGTTCTTCAAAAACCTTGTACCCAGGCCATTTTACAATTGAGACTTTCGCGTCGTTCTTTTACTTTACGCCAACAACATGGCTTCTGGAAAAAGTTGCCTCGTGCACTCTAGATACAGTATGTCATAAGTTCGTGTTAAAGGCTTTTACTTTAAGCCATTATTAGTTTAAAAGATGGTTGTGAGATGAAATAAATATAGATGGAAAGGCGAGAAAGAAAGAAAGACCTCTCCACAAACATGAATCACGAGGCAGCAATGGATAGTTTCTTAGGAAAACTTGGCCTGTACAGAAAACACATTGCTAAGGATGGATCATGTTTGTTTAGAGCTGTTGCTGAACAAGTAAGTATGTTTAAAGAGTTATATAAGTAAGATAGTATAGGTTTTCCTATTCATTTCTCCTGTTGTGTTTATTGATGACTATTTATATGTATGCATTCAATATAAAGATTTATTTAATAATTTAATTATTCAAAATATAATCAGGTTGAGGGCAGGCCACTACCGGCTGTGAATGTCCAGTATATTACAAGGGCATAACGACCTGCAACAAGCAGGCCATTGACGGCCACTAGTGCTCTGCTAGTTGGCCGCTATGGCTGCTTAATTTGAGGCCTGAGTGATAATTATTACAAATTTAAGCACAACAAGATGACCTTTTGTGGTTAAATGGTCATCGGGTTTGACACACAGTTAGAAAAAATTAGTGCCCAGCATAATGTACACATAAATTCCATATAGTATTTTTAGTAAATGTTTATATCAATATTTCTGTCTATATGGTGTTTATGCATACATTATGCTGGGCATAATGACCAGCTAGCCACTATTATAAAATCAAAGCCGGGATGTTATTCCGGATTATCATAAAATGGGACAGGTCACGACAATCGATTCATTAATACTACCATCTCCGACATGACACTTGGAGACTTCCAGTCATGTCAGGAAGAATATGTATCAATTGAAATTTAGTAGTGACTAGAGATTTAGTAGTGACTACGAGTACAAGATTCTTCATTTTCACGTGAAACACTGTGTTACTGTTGCATATGCCATCTCACGAAAGTTGCAGTCCTGAGGCTTTTTATTACAAGATTTTTTTGATAAAATCTCAAGGTTACAGTTTACATCAGGCATTTAGCCAGGCGGCCATCCAACCGTCCTACAGATGGCCACTTTTGAATTGAGACGGCTACTTTTTAATAAACTTCTTTAATCAGCAAGTGATAAACTTTGTTATCATGTATTTCTTGAGTACTTCCAGAGTTGTTAGCTGCTTTTTGCTTTAACTAAATTGCGCACATTTCGATGTATTTTTGTCAAAAACACACTGAATTATGAGCATCTGACAATTGATTTCAAGCACCATGTATTTTTACCACCACCACAAAAATTGGTGGCCACACCCAATATGTGCTATGGGATCTCATCCATAGTGTCCACACCCATATGTGCTATGGGATCTCATCAATAACAGTTTCAGCTTGATTAATTGGCAGTTTGACTTTTTGTTCATATACTGTCTATCGCTGAAAAATCCCACGTGATCTCCTGGGTGATTACTATATTATGTAGAGGTACAGGTTCTTAAATTTGGGCCAATCGTTTGTGATGGTATTGAAACTCAACATAAGTAATTGCGATTCAGAATTGTTGCTGTAAAACGTATGTATCACCCCAGAGACAAAGCGTTGACGATGAGACACATACATTTGGCAAGGTGATATATAAAATATATTATTTATTTACTTTATTTATAGGCAACAAAACACTGCAATACTTTTTTTGAAATATTACTTGAAATGAATACTATTATCGTTCTCTATTGAGAAGTAATCCCAGGGTTTGGCAAACAAATTGTCAGTCTTTATAATATAAACTGCAAAGTATATTATGTGAGACATCGCCAAGACAAAAATATACTGTACTCTTGTTTGTGTCTACATGTACACATGTAAATTATTTGTGCACAAAACATTTCCTTCAGCGTTCACACCTTTCATTCCCCATGCTACTTGCAGTGATTACTCAGAGATCTTTTGCGCTAGATATAAGATGCTGACGATCATCTGCCTCATCCCCAGTCGCTTGCTAACAAATAATTAATGAGGAAAAAACGAATAATTAACGAGGAAAACGAAAAAAATGCGTCTTGTGGGCGTGCGTCTTTATCGGGCTTGCAGTGCCTGCGCACTCCGAACCACTGATCTATATATTACTGATATTTATATTTGATCTATATATATGCTATATTAACATATGAAGAAGAGCCTGCGGAGGAGGCAGGATGATCATAGTTCGAAACCCGGGGGATAAACTGTCTCAAAAAAGGGGGATGGAATTTTTTTTGTAATAATGGGGGTTTACTCAAAAGGGGTGGGTTTGTTTAAAAATGAAGGGATGAGCTTACTGTCATAAAGATTGCTGAGCAAGATCTTTTTTTCAAAGTGCAGAAAATCAAGACTGAATTTCAGGCTGATCTCTTACAGATCCCTAAAAATTTATACTACTGTATTTTGTTGATGGAAATTTCCTTGGATAATACATAAGCCTTAATAATTCCATGCCGTTTGCAAGCTTTAGTCTGGCAAATTCTGCTCCCTGAAAAACTTGTTGTAAAAGGAGGGTTGTAAAGTTTTGAAAAAGGGGGAACATTGGTAAAAAGGGGGGATGATTTAAAAAACAGGGGATAAAGACCCCTTTCCAAACCATGATGATGAATGTTTAATATTATAGACTTCACACTTAGAGTTAAGACAAGGGTGATAAATTAATATTAGATACGAGCATGTAACCTCGTGACGAAGATTATTCTTCATCTACCAATATGGTACAAGCTCATGGAGTCAATATGTACCCTTTGTGTTGACATGTCCAATTTACATACTGTAATTTAATTCTATGTGTGCATACTACAAATATACAGTATCGAACAATGTTAATATTTTATCCCGTACTGAGTATTCATAAAGAACATATTTAAAGTGACAAAGTTTTAATTCTGTGCAATGCAACCAATTTTATAAAAGCACTAGACCTTAATAAGCTTAAAATTGGAAGGCATTGATGAAAAGGCTTCACAGTATGAATTTTGAACAATTAATCATGTATTGTTGTATCCAGCTTTATTTCAGTTCAATATTCTTCTTTTATATGTATTAACACATTAGCTTGCAATGCGCCCAGATGCGCCCTATTTTAGCAGGGTTCTATCCAGGACCAAGTGAGTGCCGACCAACTTTTGAAATTTAATGGTCATAAGATAATACAATCTGGCTTTGGATGGACATTGCTTTCTACCAAGTTACTGGTGGCAAATATTGCATACACTATTACACCAAATAATCATCAATAGTACTGTTTACATAAACAAAATCCACTATAGAGGTTTCCTTGACACATAATTTATATTTATTGAGTGTCGGGCAGAAGTCAGCTTTGGCATGAGTGCTTGGTGGAACTAATGGGTGCTGGGCACTGCCGCCCGATGCTGCCCCCGTGGCAGAACCCTGTTTAGTATTTTACTCTGCCTAACGCCAGACAATTTTACTTGTCAGTGGAAAGAAGATGTTCTGCTTAGTCAGTATGAATTAGTAGAGCTTAAACCAGTGTGAGGATGAGTACTGGATTGTCTGATAGTCTTCAGGTTTTAATATATAGTTGATCGTGTTTGTGGATGTGTATATACATTTTAGACCTAGCCAGGAGTAGTTGTGAAAAACTCAACCTTAGGCCATCTGGCAGGAATCAAACCTGCAGCCCTGTGATTTTGGTGCAGTGCTCTAACCAACTGAGCTACAGAGTCCAGTTGCTGAGCATTAACTGCAAGTTTGTGTGTGTATATATATATGGGAGGGATGCCAGTATATGGGTAAATACTAAGATTTTTCTTGGGATCTGGTTCGATGGGAATAATATATAGTTCAGGTTTTAAAACATAGTATCCAGCTATGCATTTATAGAAGAACATTTTAATATCGTTTATCTTGAACTAGTATGAGATGGGGAGTACAGTAGATCAAGTGGTGTAAACAGTTGGTGTAAGATGTGTAGTCTTGAAGCATATATTTTGTTCTTCATCTTTGGACACCTTCAAGACAAAGAGGGCCTCTTGATGTTGATTGGGGTGCCCAGAGCTCACTGTCATAACATAGGTGTGCTAGAACAAGTATCAAATAAAGAGATTGCTGACATTTTCTATCAGTCAGATACCTGCAGTTACACGTACGTCGTAGAAATCTAAGCATCCAGTTTGCCTTTGAAACAATGTTTTAAATGTGAGGTGACCTTTTTACGTTACTGTTGAATAGAATCCCAATCTCCTTCAGAGTTGTGTTGACTATCCACATTTGTAATTTACCTTGATGCCATATTTTACTCTTATTTTACTCTTATTTGTTAGATGATAAACAAAGCTAAAGCGGGCTAAAACCTTGTAAATGTTTAACAAGAAACAACACTAAACAATGCTCATGCATGCTCGACTTGTTGGCATACTTTATTGAGTACTGGCAAACTCTGACACAAAGATGAGCAAAAGAAAGAGAGTGTGTCTGATAATTCGACTGTATAGACATAGCAATTAGATGGATCTTCTATCAAGACGAAGTATCTGTACTGTATGTAGGGTTCATCTAGACAGTCTTGCTTAAGATGCAGTTCGTTTTGACAGATGATCCAACACAACCTAAGATGAGCTATTGCCGGGGAATTCAAGCTTGCTACTTGTCATGCCTAATCATCTGCTAGCTAATCACGCACTTAGAAAAGATGTGGAGATAATGACCCTCTGTATTATTGTGAAGACATTTTAGCAAACTTTGCGGGTCTTAGCAGTGGATAAAACAAAGGTTTTTATGAATTTTGATAACCCCAAGGGTTCTAGATTAATGGTACAAGAGTAAAATCAAGGTCACCCTTGAACCCTTCTTGATATAACAGAACAGTATGTCATATTTTTGCAAAGAAAATTTCAAATAAAATGAGTTTTCAGTGATACTTCTGTATTCGTCCAGGTGTGCCATCTCAAAAAATCAGTTGCCCCGCCCCCCACCCACCGAAATTTCCGCCACTGTTAAAAGCAAATTTGTGCTGAGGCAAACATAGTTACCGTTAAGAGGGGATGTTTATTACTGTAGATAAGGGTTGTTTATTAGAAAGGGTCGTTTGTTCTTACATGCGTTTGTCCAGGGCCGGATTAACCATATGGCAGAAGCGGCATGTGCCACGGGCCCGCGAAAGAAAAATGGAACCAAAAAACCCCGAAAAAAGATCATGTATTTGCCAGGATTTGAAGCACGGCGTAGGAACTCGTAGCTGCACGCCATTAAGATTGCAATTCAAGCATATGTACTTAAAACGGGTTAATTTTTTCAGGTGATAGAGCAGTCGGAAAAAGCCAAAGGGGCCCCGCGCGAAATAAATGCCACGGCCCCTGTGCTGCCTTAATCCGTCCCTGCGTTTGTCCTTCCCTGTAGGGAAAGGCCATATATTAGATAAGAGGTGTTTAATAGAGATGGGCATCTATTACAAAATTGTGGTTTGACTGGGGTGTTTATTCTGTTAAAGGGCATTTATTAGTGAGTGGGCATTTATTAGATCATTTACTCTAATTCTAGAGCATTAGACAGGTGAACATGCTCCTTAGCTTGATGACTAAGATGTGATGAATTGTTAACATAATGTGAAATCTGTTGAATTGCAGATTTTTAACTGTCAAGCAGAGCATTCACGTGTGAGGAAGGAATGTATCGACTATATGAAGAAGAATAAAGACAGATTTGAAGCGGTAATTCAAATAACCAAAGCATTGACAGTTTCTTAAATCTAAAAGTCTGCGAAGTCCATATAGGAGTGGACTATTCCACTGTCTTTGAATGTAATGACAAAATGGAAGTGTTGTGTTTTAAAGATTACAGAATACATTTCTGGCTCTCTCAAATAATTCTATTGTTGACCTTTTTTGTGTATTATCTATTTTGTTGTAGTTTGTGGAGGGGCCTTTCGATCATCATCTATTCAACTTGAGAAGTCAAAAGGTACATTGCTCAGATAGTTACTGTAATTTTTACAACATGTAGTTATGACAGTGTACTAGGTTTCCAGCATCTCTATTTATTCAATTTCAAATAATTGTTTAGGAGTGGGCTGGGCAAGTTGAAATTCAAGCTCTTTCTATGCTGTACAAGTAAGGTTCATTTCTGTTAAGTTTTCTATAATCCGTCTTTTGCTATATACATAAGCCTTGTATATATTTTGATGGTTTAACCTAATTCATCGTTATTGTTAGGTGCTGCTTGTAACAAGAACTTATGAGAACTTTCTCTGTACTTTTAGGTGTGATTTTTTAGTTTACAAAGATCTAGATTCCGTACCAATACAGGCTACTGAAAATGACCATGACAAGAAGGTATGATTACAGTGTATGTTCTGTACACATGTATAGAATTTTAATTGTACTATTTGAATATTTGCATTTAATAACGTTTGATATTTTTAGATCTTTCTCTGTTATTCCAATGGAAATCATTATGATAGTATTTATCCTTTTTCTCACAAGAACAATCTTGGTCTTTGTCAGTGTAAGTTTTCTTTGAGTGGATTCTTTATCTGCTTTCTGCCATTATTTGATAAACTACTGTAAATAATAGGCATTTTCTCACTTTGTCTCAATGTATTTTTATAGCTATTGTATTTGAATTGCTGTATGGTCAAGTTATTCCATTGTTAATGATGAAAGATCCTGAGAATAAAGCAACTAGCCCAACAGATCAACATGATAAACAAAATGATTTTGGTGAGAACACCTTGGTGAATGGCTATGGTACTGGCAGTGAGAATGGTGAAGAGAATGATGAGGGTTGGACTACCGTCAAAAGTAGGAAACAAGGTTGATAAATTACTCTTCTAATTTATTGTTAACTTCAGTAATAAGCTTTGAGTCTTTAGTTTTCAACATCTCCATTGCAGAATATACATGTATTACTGTTGTTTTAATCTGCTTTCTTTCTTAAGAATGAAAAGTCAGTTAAGTGTGTTTTATCTGCTTGGAACATTTCGCCGGATTCTACTTGTGTAACTGGCCAATTCCACTACACATATTATATTTTCCTCATCATTAGGGAATAAGTCAACAAAAAATCAGAAGAATGTAGACCAATTCTATTCTGATCAAGCTCCGTTGTCACCAGCATCTTCTAAATTGAACTGGGAAGTGATGAGATCAATTGATCCAGATGGGTACAGGAATATTGAGTTGGAAGTTTGGGAAGAAAGCAGAAAAGGTACATCTAGTGTTGTTTAATAATCTACCTTCTTTATTTATTTATGGTCTCTCAGTTGTTATTAATGCTATTTCTCAATATATATTTGTTTCAGTCTGATTGTAAGTTAAATTTTGAATATAGAGCAACAACAAAAAGATCAAGCAGTTGCTGCAACATTTCAGTTTAAAAAGGGTGATCGATGCCAGGTATGTGAATAGACATATTTCAGAAATATTGGCACCAAATAAACAAAATCTCATATAAAAACAATCGACTAATTTTACAATAGAACAATATTATAGCCTACAAGTAGTAAGTTTTTCTCACATCAGAAAGCCAAGAACAGTATTGTTGATCAAACGTTTATGAAAAATATATTAGGAGCTCTCAATAGATGACTTTTTCTTTATACTATTAGTGACTGAATACTTGTTTTGAAGTCATTTAAGAATAAGCTGTCAACTTGCCAGACTTGCTGTTTCTAGGTTAAACATCCATTTGACGAAAAGTTCTATTTGGCAATTATTGATGATGTCTTTGAAGAAAAATGCAAGGTCAGTGAATTTATTACTTACTGCAAGATGTATTGTCGATATAAGCTCATTGCTTATTGGAAAACAGGCTTTGTTCAATCGTGCCTGTTTTTGCAGTGCAGAAAAATAGAAACACAAATTTTGTTCACGTCGTTCATTTCGTATTTGTAGATTTGGATTCCTGAATTAAAAGAAAGGTAAGAGCGGGCCTACACTGGCTATACAGTATATTATTCTTTTTTGTTGAAAACTCAACCAGACCTACAACTTTATATTCGTCCTATAATGCCATATAATCAGCTGAAACCATTTTTTTCCAACTTTGGTAAACGTCTTCAAAGATGTTGAACTTTAATAACGTTATGAGAAAGGGGACTTTATTCATATCATAACATTAGGTTTTTTGTTCGTCGGACCCACGAAAAGTGATCTATTTTATTGTAGCACAATTGTGGACTTTAACCTTTAATTTATATTTTTATGTAGAAAAGTAATGCCATTTTCTCGGCTTAAACCAAAAGAGCAGAACGCTAATTCTGGCTATCGAGATTTGTCAGGCTATTATAAGAAACAAGAGAACTCTCAAGACAATAATAGTCCACGTATGTAGAATGTCGTCAATATTCGCTAACGATAAGCGACATGCATACAAACTATACTTACTGGTTTTTCTTTTAAAAGCAGTAGTATGATGCATTTACGCACAACTAGTTACATTAGGTAACTGGTTAGGTCTAAAAAGATGGATATAATTTTCGCTCGAAATTTCCATCTACAAACACCATCAATATTCAGTTCTAGCGAGCGAGATGCCCAAAATTTATAATTTGTTGGACGCTCCCTAAGCTATAGATACATCGTGTACAGAATGCAGGAAATGATGCACTGCCTGTACACAACTCTCTGTTCGCTTGCTTTTTGCTTTGCAAACTTACTGAAATTTTGAATAACTCATAGTTACAAAACTTGTTAACAAGAAAAGCAATTTTAACCATGTCTATATATATTTCAAACTACAATATTCTTTGTCGTAATTTAGGTGGAGGCGAGGATCAGAAAGGTGGTCGGCGAAGGAAATCAAATAGAAATAGAAAGGTAAACCTTCCAAATCTTGTTGTTCTTTCAACGTTCACGCGATCTAACGAACAATTTAGGTTACGTCTTGAGACTTTGTACAATCCTGTGGATTCATTAGTTATCTCATTGTAAAATGTTATTCAATTTTAGGGAAATGTTAGCGATGTAAACGAGAGAAGTCAACAGGAAGTGCCTATGCATGTACAAGTAAGTCTTGAAAACGATAGCATTATCTTTGCAATCAACAGAAAAAATACTTAGGATGAGGCGGTTTTTATAAAAAACCGAAAACCGTCCGAAAAAACCGAGTGAGCCGGGTTTTTTAAAACACATTCAAAACTACAGGTAAGAACATCCATGACGCTACTAGCGCAAGACTTCCATTTTATAAACAATTATAGAGAACGAAGTTTGAAGGATTGTATTTACAAATAGCACAAAGGCGTCTTATAAGTTCTCAGCCAGGAACACAAGCTTATCCACTTTCTCAGGCTTCAGCTGTGCACGTGCCGGTGTACTGACTTGTCTTGAAAAATCTCTCCGACGACGAACTAGTAGCATCGTTAAAGGTACGTTTACACGCTGCGATTTGTTGGGCCGATTTTAGGTTTCGCTGAATGTTAATGACGAATATTTTCAGTTGGTGATGTTGTCAGATGACGTTTGCCACGTATTTTTCAAATATCATTAACGTGCATCTGAAATCGGCCCGACGCAGCGTGTAAACGAACCTTAAGACAATCATAGTTTACCCTCGTTTGATCTGCTTAAGGTACGTTTACACGCTGCGATTTGTTGGGCCGATTTTAGGTTTCGCTGAATGTTAATGACGAATATTTTCAGTTGGTGATGTTGTCAGATGACGTTTGCCACGTATTTTTCAAATATCATTAACGTGCATCTGAAATCGGCCCGACAAATCGCAGCGTGTAAACGTACCTTAAGACAATCATAGTTTACCCTCGTTTGATCTGCTTAAGGTACGTTTACACGCTGCGATTTGTCGGGCCGATTTCAGGTTTCGCTGAATGTTAATGACGAATATTTTCAGTTGATGACGTCATCATGATGACGTTTGCCACGTATTTTTTAAATATCATTAACGTGCATCTGAAATCGGTCCGACAAATCGCAGCGTGTAAACGTCAACGCTAACTCCTATGATCAAGGCCTATGATTCGTTGAAGCCAATGTGCGGGAATTTGAACTTTCAAAAGGACTGAGGAGAGTTTCGACGTGTGAGGAAAATTCTGTAAAAAATTTGTTTTTGAGCGAAAATTTGCAAGATGTTTGGGATTCAAATGTTGTTTTCCGATTAGTTTTGACTGTTTTACATCTATCTGCAGCAAAAATGAGGGGTTTATAGATTTAAAAACTATATTTTTCAAAAAAAAATTGTAAAAAAGGACTGGCACTACCTACAAAGCACGGCTTCAATCCCCCCTGACTTATCATTCCAGTTTACTTAGAGTTCAATGGTCAACGTACCTTTAGCCGTCCAAGCTCGTGCGAATCGTAGCCTGGCTTCCGTTTTTACATCGAATTTCAGACATGATCTCTTTAGTTTTTCCGTGTGTAAACACAAACACTTGATTCTTTTTTAACAAACCTTTGTAAGACTTACGCAGTATAAACTCTCTTTTAGTTCAATTACGAAAGCGTCATTTAAATATCGATTTTTACCGATTTTTCGTAAACTATCGGGGTTTTTCGGTTTTCCGGTTTTTCAACAAAAGCAAAACCGGTTAAATCGGTTTTCAAAAAACATCGGGTTTTCCTGATATTTAAAAATACTTCTCACAGAGGCTAAAATTCTCTTGAACCATTTATATTGTCCACAGTGTCCCTTGACCATGTGCCATGTAAAGTTGCCATTTCTACCTTTTGTTATCTGCTACAACAAAGTTGAACTTCGCAAATTGGTTTGCAATGTTTTGTAGCAAAAAAGTAAAAGATTGTTTATATAAAATATTGGTATATCACATGCACTACATTGAGGATTTACTGCACACAGGCTACTTGTTGGTTTGCATGGAGTGTTTTCCACAAAACAAGTATTAATTCTCCTCCCAAATATTTTACATTTTTCTATTAACCATACATACATACATACGCACGCACACATACACACATACATACACGCGTACACATACACATACACATACATTATTCAGCTCACTCCCCGTTGGGGCTTTTCAGTGCCCGATTACATCAAGTATCACGCTTACCTATATTATGTACGTACCTACATTTATCTATTTTTACAACAATTGTGATATTACTTTCCTAATCTGTATATCCTAACCCACCCAGTCAACTTTCCCTGTGGGAGGAAACCGGAGTGCCCGGAGAAAACCCACGACTTTCGGCAGAGCGTTGACTTACTCTTTTCACATGAGTGTGATGAGTAAAGTCCTCAGCGAGAATCGAACATAATTCTGAATCTGTTGCGGTTATGTATTTTTGCTCAAATGTTTTCTTGTAGGACGATCTTTCTGGTAGACAAAGAGGAGATAAAAATAGGCGTCGTCGAAATAATAGCAACAGTTCAAGAACTAAAGAAGATAAAAAGGAGTTCAGCCAAAGAGAGAATGGAAGTAATTCACAGGTAATAGAAGACTGCTTTGAGTCTGCTTGATGTACTGTAACTCTGCCTGTTCTTCCCAGTTGTTTTTAGGGCACCCTAACAGTATGAGTGCAGTATGTTCCTATATTATAGTTTATCTATTTTTCTTCACACTCGTGCTTCTTTTGCAGGACCAAGGATCTGTTGAAGTGTCTGCATTTCCTGCTCTTCCTAAAAGGGACGATCAAACGGCAGCGGTTGGTATATGCTTACGATAACCGAAATTTTACAATTCAGAACAAACGGCAACTCAATGATTCTGTCCAATTCTTTAACATGATTTCGTGATTTCTTTAACTTCATATTTTTTATCCATGTTTGTGTTATTTTAGGAGAAAGCAAAAGCCGATTCCGACAACAATCCTGATCCAGCAACATTTTGGAGAAAACGCAGAGAGGTTGAACAAATGGAAAAAACAACAACAGACTCAAAGGAAGACTCTGGCTATGATGTTGTGGCGGATTCAACCCCCGTTGCAGTCGAAGATAGTTCACTCAGTGGAGAAAGTGAAAATAATGTCAAAGATGATATTTTAGAAAGTCAAGAAAAAAGAGTTGAAAATGAATGGTCTGAAGCAGTACCTCAAAAAATTGCTGAAGACTTACCTCACGAATTCCCTCACGGAATACAACAACAAGTGCCTCAAGAATTACCACGAGATGTCCTTGGACAAGAACCTCAGGAAATATCTGAAGCTCAGGAAATACATCAGGAAGAACCTCAAGAAGAACCTACAAACGTGGCAGAAGAAGTTGCTGAAATAAAACCAGTAACCATCGAGAAACGTGTTAATTGGCAAGATTTACAGAACAATGAAGACAAGTCGACTTCTTATTCTATAAATAATGATATCCGAAATAACTATGAAAGCATGAATATAAACAATGATAAGCCAGAGTCAAATGAACAAACAACCACACCTGTCTACATGAACAATAGACAGCCATTGAAAGAAGCTGTCATTGAAATTAAAGACGAAGAAAGTATCGCTGAGGAACAAAGTTATAATTCAATGAATCAGGTTTTATTTGATACACAGAGGAACTTTGAAATTCTCAAGAATCCTGCCAGAAAAGAAGTTCAAGTTGAACAGCCGTCAACTGCGAGCTCAAGTACGTTTTCACGTAAGTGTTCTTATAATATAGTCATCCACCGTATATGACCTATTCTGCAATCTGATTGGCTGAGCTACTCCCTGTATATCAGCTCTTATAATATAGCCAACCACAATGCTGCAATCTGATTGGTTGTCTACTAGCAGGATATTTAACAGTTATTCTACGAACTCGAGTCGTATATGAGCTGATAGCCGACGAGGCGCGATAGCGCCGAGTCGGCTATCAGTCATATACGACGAGAGTGAGTAGAATAACTGTTTTATTATATACACAAGCTCTGGATATGAACAACATTTTGGCGTACTTTTTTCATGTAAAACTTGAATTTCCTCTTCATTTAATTGTCCAAATCTGCCAGCCATTTTTCTACTTTTCTCTACTAGCAGGATATGTAAGAAATATTATATGAGCTCGAGTCGGATATTGGCTGATAGCCAACGAGGCGCTTCGCCGAGTTGGCTATCAGCCAATATCCGACGAGAGCGAATATAATATTTCACTTATAATATAGCCTTGAGCTGGTAAACCATTCTATAAAATTAAACGAAAAATAAAAGATGTTTTCATGTTTTGTTTTGTTTTTATGGCCAAATCAGGCAAATGCAAATTAAAAAGCGATTATTTTGCGATACATGTTTACTTTTCGTAATTTCTTTTTAAGTATAAATTTTATACACATTTACATTTGGCTTACCGTCAAAAACCTTCATTCCAAATTTTGTTGCCTTTTTTGTGTTCTTAGGCGTGCTATTTTGAAGCAAAACTCCAATTTCTTCATCATTCATGCTTACAAATCTGGAAGCCATTTTGTTTTTTTCCCTACTAGTAGGATATTGCTCTACTAGTAGGATATCACAAAATATCCTGCTAGTAGACAACCAATCAGATTGCAGCATTGTGGTTGGCTATATTATAAGAGCTAATATCCTGCTAGTAGAGAACCAATCAGATTGCAGAATACCTCATATCCAGAGCTTGTGTATATAATAATTTGTGATATCCTACTAGTAGAGCAATATCCTACTAGTAGGAAAAAAACTCGGCGAAGCGCCTCGTTGGCTATCAGCCAATATCCGACTCGAGCTCATATAATATTTCTTACATATACAGTGATTAGCGAAAACAATATGGCGGCACAAAAACTACAAGAGTTTGCGAACCAGGAAACAGCGAAATATTCGCTTTGAACGCGACAAAAACAGACAGAAAAGACTCCAAAAATCATGAGAATATAAATTTTTCGAAAAGCCGCACGAAAAGACAAATAAATTTGCAGTCAGTAAGCACTTACTTTGCTACACAAAAATTATATAAAATATCTCAAACTTTTTATATCAAGCGATACTGTACTAAAACCGATTATTTCACTTTAAGTTATTAAAAAAAAACATAACAAAAACATTTAAAATTTTCGTAGTTCCCTTGGTCATTTCGTTTCGTTTAAACTATTGTTATGAAATGAAATTAAGAATGAAAAAGTTTAATGCTGAACAGTGGAAAATTTTGCCACCTCTTCAAAATGGTTTCCGACAGATCAAACTATAGCATCAATTAATTCCTCGTTGCAGGTAAAGCACGAGAAAGAAATCGACAAACAATGTAATTTTTATAGTTTCCATACATACAGCAATACTTCTTCAGATTTTCAGAACTCTTTAAAACAAAGAAGTCAGTTATATTTGAGAGAATTACCGACTCTAAAGTATGCTTCATTCTGTAAACATATAGGGTATGCGCAGGCAGAAAATTCAGTGCTTGAAAATGAAACTACTGTTGAACGTGTGATTAAGGTGAGAAATATTTGAATATAGCAATAATTAATTTGTATGTAACCACTGGTCTATATAACTCATTTAAACCAAATCTTACCGGATCTACCTTTAACGAGTTAAGTCTTCTGATGATGGAAAGTTGGAGCAAATTATTAATAAGTAGCAGATATAGCAAGCCTGATAACTTAAATCTGATAATCGCATTTCATTCTATGAAATGCGATTTAGTCTAGGACCTGTATAGGAGTTTGTATGCGTTTCATTTAGCACAGGCAATCTCAACTGTTTTAGGGTAAAATGACCATGGCGGTCAACATGGCATATGTGCCAAAACCTTAATCCGGGACGAAAGTCCTGAAAATGACCCCGCCCTGAAACGGCAGTGCCGACATAGCTCTACCTTCCGAAAGGCAAAAGCGACAGCCTTTCTGAAGTACTTATAGTGTTTAGAAGGGTTGCTTTTAGGGGTGTTATTGGAAGGAAAAATTTGTCTAAGTATAATATTTTACAAGAAAATGACCATGCACCACCCCAGGTCAACTGCTAATTATGCATGAAATAACTAATATACCTGGCAGAGATTAAATTTTCTTATTTCCTAAAAATTTTTATCATGGGATGAAAAACTATACTTAATTTAATATAATTATTGTAGATTTCATAAGGATTGACATTGTTTTGTTTAAATATAATACATTTTATTTCACTTACCCCCCACCAAAACACGATTTCAGCCATATTTTGCCGTCTTGTTTGCTTTTTATCGCCGAGTCTTGCAAGTATCATCCAATTGTTGTACTTTTACATAATGATAGATGGCTAAAGAAGATTTCAACCAAGTTTCGTCAAGTTTTGAAGCAGTGCAGTGTATTTTATCTTCGATGTTGTGTCCTTCGATATTTCGTCAAATATGCCGCCATTGCAAGCCTCGCAGCTTCTCTGCCCGATAAATGCCACTTCTTCTTCTTCATATGTATTTAGATCACAGTATCCAAGAGTACTTCATTGTAGAATAGTCCCAATCGAAAAATTTAAAACATTAGTTGCACTTGAAAGGAAAAAACCTCCCATGACACATTTAGGATCAGAATCAAGAACACAAGTTTAAAAATAATTTGAAAGTCACGCGCAATCTTCGCGAAAACTCCTCGTGGGCTACTTAACAGGGGCGATAAAAAGCAAACAAGACGGCAAAATACTCGGCGATAAAAAGCAAACAAGACGGCAAAATATGGCTGAAATCGTGTTTTGGTGGGGGGTAAGTGAAATAAAATGTATTATATTTAAACAAAACAATGTCAATCCTTATGAAATCTACAATAATTATATTAAATTAAGCATAGTTTTTCATCCCATGATAAAAATATTTAGGAAATAAGAAAATTTAATCTCTGCCAGGTATATGAGTTATTTCATGCATAATTAGCAGTTGACCTGGGGTGGTGCATGGTCATTTTCTTGTAAAATATTATACTTAGACAAATTTTTCCTTCCAATAACACCCCTAAAAGCAACCCTTCTAAACACTATAAGCACTTCAGAAAGGCTGTCGCTTTTGCTTTTCGGAAGGTAGAGCTAATGTCGGCACTGCCGTTTCAGGGCGGGGTCATTTTCAGGACTTTCGTCCCGGATTCAGGTTTTGGCACATATGCCATGTTGACCGCCATGGTCATTTTACCCTAAAACAGTTGAGATTGCCTGTGCTAAATGAAACGCATACAAACAAACGCCTATACAGGTCCTAGACTAATTGTAAAAGCCAGGCACCACGATTGTAAAATGACTAATTAATTATAAGCATAAGTCCCTATATGGGAAAAACTCTGTCAGGTTGTTAAAATTAATCTTTTCCGATGTGGGGTGGCAGTTTTAAGTAGCACAAAAACTGTTAGGTTGTGCCCGTATTATACGTATTCACCATTGATATAAATTTATATGCAGTTATAATGTTGTAGACGCTAACAAGCTTCTGACTGTAGTGTTGAATTTCTGCTATGTTACGGCTGGTGATATTAAACCAATCACATTTTTTAGGAACAAAAAGAATCTTCCGTCTTCCAAATGACGAACCACGCTGTACAAGCCAATGAAACTCCATTGGTTAATAACGATGAGGAGAGAGAAAATACTTCACCAACTGTTATCCCAGATCATGTCAACCATCATCCGGTCACTGCGGCTACAATACAAAATGAGATTCTTAATGGAAACATTACCTACTCTAATGATCCTGAAGGAAAGGATTTACCTAAAGGTTAGAAATATTTCTCTCTTTTTTATAATGTGCGAAGCAATTCTGACTTGCAAAACCCTGTCTCGACCTTCTGTAATTGTATGAAATTCAACCAAAATTTCCATACGATCATATATTTGAATGGGTTGGTTTTTTTGCCATCGTCTTTGCATGTAAGAAGGAATGAACTAACATACCATAGAATTCTTAAACTTAAATCTTTTAAGTATTTATCAATCGATCAATCTCTCCATGCGAAGGAGTTGAAGTACATGCACATGAGCAGAGACATGAATGTGCAAAAATTCAATGTTTCTAACATTGTTTGCAACTTCTAGTTGCAACTTGTCCATTTTTTTCTTCTAGTTTATAATTACTACTCGTATTTTATTCTTTAGATATGGAAATTGTCCGTCACTTGTATAACTATGGCATTTACGTAAGTTCTATTTTATACAAAGGATTGCATTTACAACGTTTTCACTCCGCATAATGCACGAAATATTCAATATTGTTTTAATTTGAATTTCTAGATGTATCAGTACTTCAATGGTGTCAACAGTGTATTTCCAGGCAGTACCCCTATCAGTCCAGTCTATCCCATGATGAACCCTAACGCAATGTACGCGATGCAGCAGTCGTATCAAAATCGAGCAATGATGATGCCACAGAACATGTATCAACAAATGCAGGTAATGACTAACTATGATACTTTATTGTAAGTTTTTCAATCACAGACACTTTAGTATTTGTGTGTTTGTTCTATCACTTGACTCATCAGAATAAACTTGTATTAAATATTATCCAGCCTGCTTTGCCCGCACGTGCTTTTATCATTTATATCATCACTGATGGGTATTATTTCGCCGAATCTCCCGAATGGAGGGTCTATAAATGATATATTATAAATGATATATTATATCGAAGATCTCCCGAACAGTCTGACGAGGGGCAAATCACTCCAAACGTCTCGTAATACACTTTGACGTAAAGTCCAAAGTCTGTAAAAGTCCCTAAAGTCTTAAAATTCATTAAAAAATACTCTTAAAATGTAAAATATACGACTGAATTGAACGAAAATTTAAAAAAAATTGAAAGAATATAACGGAATCGACATTCTGTCTCATAAGTATGGATTTTGGCAACTGCTCTAGTACCAGTTTTCTTGTATTTTTTCCTACGTTCTTTATGTAGCCCTACACGAATTGTGTAATAGGGTTAGGGTTAGTGAAGGTTAGTGTTAGTTAGGGTTGGGGTTAGTGAAGGTTAGTGTTAGTTAGGGTTGGGGTTAGTGAAGGTTAGTGTTAGTTAGGGTTGGGGTTAGCATTACTAATAATATACATTTGGTGAAGGTTAGTGTTAGTTAGGGTTGGGGTTAGTGAAGGTTAGTGTTAGTTAGGGTTGAGGTTAGCATTACTAATAATATACATTTGGTGAAGGTTAGTGTTAGTTAGGGTTGGGGTTAGCATTACTAATAATATACATTTGGTGAAGGGCTACATAAAGAACATATATACCTATTCTTTTTATCAAGTATTCGGAAAAACGGATATAAGTGCGTTTTATTCTCCTGAACGAGTGATTTGCCCCCGCAATGTGATATGTGTCACTTACATAAGATGAGACCGTTTTGAATGCGTGATAATACTTAGATATTTATCTTTCCATATTTTGATGTTTTTAGCAACAAGCTCACGATGAGAATCAACATCAACAAAGTCCGTGTGAGGAAACACGAGAAAACAACGATAGTCCTGGGTACAAGCCAAGTTCTCTGCACCAGTCTCCTTCGTATCAGACAAGTCACGCGATGGCTGCAGCAGCACAACAACAACAAGCTATGTTTAGCATGAACTATGGTCAGATGTATGCCACAGCTGGTCGTCCATTGTATTCCAACTACAATATGTTTTCTCAACAACGCTCAGCATTTCCCAGGTACGCACTTAACAAAGTTGGTGGTTTTAATCGACAAACAGGCAGGAAGTACAACAGCAGATACACTAGACACGATCTGCATAATATGCAGACTGGTTATGGACCATACTCAAAAGAAGCTGAATAATTGACAGAAACAGCTTGGCACGACTACAAGGACACCTCTCAAACCTTAATCAAAGTGATTTTTTTATATTTTTTTGAAAAGGGAAACTTAAATGTTTAGTTAAGTACAGATAAGTGTGTCTTTCTATATATTGTTTAACACAGCGTGGACCTTACGAAATTGTTCCATGGACCTAGAGGAATATTTTTTGAACTAACAAAACAATGTTGAACTTCCAAACTGTAAACCGCTAGCTGTTATACAGGGTGTATAAAAAAAACTGAGACCTTTAGAAATTCACCTTATTGTTATAATTTGAATGCCTGAGTTCTACCATAGTTAATGGAGAGGATGGTGTATCAAAAAGTTTCATTGTACTTTCGTGAAGCCTTCCCATCCATCCCTCCACTAATATGGTTCTCTACAAAAAAAAAAAAAAACGTTCAGTATCAAAACAAGCACACAAAGTGAATTAAACTTATGAGTTCGATTACGAATGGCTCAGTTTACGAATGACTGCTGTCGAGTTTTGAGTTTGGGCGTACTTTAAAACAAGAAATACTCTTTGCTCTGTTGTTAGCTGAGCCATTCGTAATCGAACTAATTTTAATTCACTTTGTGTGCTTATTTTGATAGTACTGCACGTGGAAACGTATTTTCAAATCCCAGAAGCGTAATTATTTGCACAGCCATTGAAATTCTAATGTATGATCTCGTGCATACAAATTATGGTATTTGCAGTTTTTTTGATACACCCTGTATACTGAACCCATGGGTGCGTAAACACAATTGAATCGAATTTTATGCACGGAGAAGTTAATTAAAAGTCAATAGGATAATTTCTAAGGTCTCAGTTTTTTTTATACACCCTGTATAACGAGAAGTTATAGTTTGTTGGGTTACATATAATAGTATTACAAGCACAATTCCTATAATACAATATCTATAGAAACGTTAACATTTTGTTTGTTTTTATGTTCACATTCCCGGACATAAAATGGTATAAAATCGTACACACGAGATACACAGTCCTCGTAATGCAGTGTCTGAAATAGCTACAGAGGAATTTGTTATAAAAAAAATGCGAGTCGTTAGACTTCCACCAAAGCTCAACACTGCAGAGCACGTTGATTTAGGATCGGCCTTACGAAGAAAGTCACCAGTGAAAATCTGTCTTGTAGAAAATAGTATTTGTAGTCCCGATAAGTAAATTCGTATGGCTGGGCAATTTTGATTTTCACACACTGCATAATGAGGTCTAGGTTTAAATACGTACAAGATAAATGTTGTCGATCCAGGCTTTAATGTTTGTAAATCAGTCTATTTTTGAAAATTAAAGTAAATTATATCTGTATCACTATAATTGTTGTCCGTTCTTTGTGTGAATTAAAATATTTCTGCAAAATTCAATATAAATTAACTGTTCAAAAGGAATTTGAATTCAAAGGACGTTTAGAGATATAGATATATTAGCTTAATTAAACAATTTAGGATTAATACTGTAGACAATTAGTAATTATAGAACAATTAGGGATTAACATTCATTCATAAGTATAGCGAACAATTAGGGATTAACATTTATTCAAATTAGGCCATATATAAATGCATGTAAACTTTTCGTAGTAAACTTTTCATGTAAAATTTTCGTTTTAAAATTTGTTCTTGTGAACAAAGCGTGAGCAGGAAATGCATGTATTGCTCATGAACGTTGAAGAAAGTATTGCTCATGATGTCAAAGACTGCAGACGAATATGGGCATTAAAAGAAATGTCATCAAAAAATCGATGCTGTGGTCACTGATGCGGACAGAGACATAGCCTCAGTTAAGCCTTTTTATCGACTATACGATTCGAAAAGAACCTACACTGGAGTTGTCGGAAACGATTAAACGAAATAAAGAACAGCGAGTTCAAATCGAAGCAGAAGAACTCGTAGCGAAAAGATTCAGAAAAATCAAGGCGAAGTCGAAGGGGCTCCGTAGAGATCAGACGCGCGTAAATACTCTCGGTGGCGATGTTTTGCAAGAGTATAGAAGTTCGAAAGAAAACACGAATGCTAAATTTGATGATGTTCCTAATCCAACTTTTTTGCGAAGACACGAACAGTCATCTACATCCGCATGACGGTTACCAGTAAACAATAAGGCAACTCATTCGGAAGCGTACGGTGGAATTGACCGGAAAATGGAGCGGATATATATACCGAAATTCAATGGGACAAAACTAAATTTGAATATTTCTGGGCTGCCTTTTCAACGATGGTTGATGATTCCGATGAGCCTCCAAAATTCAAGGTGATTCGATTGAAATCGTGTCTCGAGGGCAAGGCAGAAGAAGCTATAGCAAGGCTAGGATTTTCGAGCGAGACGTACGAGGAAGCGAAAAAGACTCTAAAGAGGAAATTTGGAGGCGATCGTCGACAGATCCAAAATTACTTAGAGGAGTTGAGAAATATGTCGCCCTTACGAGAACGGATTATTGACGATGTCGAAAAATTCACAGATCATTTTATCAGCACTATTGTGATGCTTAAAGAACAATATCGTTGGAGCGAATTGAAACCGACTAGCATGTTGTATACGTTGCTCATTGAGAAAATCCCCAGACCGATGTTATCTATCTATTTTCGGTGGACATCAGAACATTCTCGAGAGGAGTCGTTGGAAACGCTGCGTGACTGGATGGTGGACGAGACACAGTATCGGGTTCGCGCGCTAGAAACTAGAGAAGGTCTGTCAACATCGAGTCAAAAGAAGTCCTTTGAGTATGATAGGAAACGACAACGTAATTATACCGGAATGCTTGGAAATGAAAGAAGTTGAGTTGGGAATCAACGTCGTGCATGTTACCCTGGGTTCCAGAGGCTTCAGAGTTTCCTTGTTCACCGCTTCTCATTTTTCCCTTTCTTCTCAAAAACCAAACCCTCCTGAAAACCTCTGGCACCCAGGGTACGTGCATGTGCGTGTTGCGAAAAATTTGGGCATAGCGTAAGGGAATGTCACAAATTTATCAAAGAATTGAATGTCAATCAGAGATGGAAACTGGCAAAAGAAGTTCAAAAGAATGTGATATAGATGCTTGTAAAAACACTCATCACAAACTACTGCAAGGATCTTTAAACTTGAAGCTGAATGACCGAAACGAGAAGTCGATCAATCTCCTAAACGATCGCTCAAAGACAAAGTTGTTCCAGATTCTCCGGCTGTGGCTGAATCGAAATCGGAACTCGGCGCAACATCAGAACAACACTCATATACGACAACGCTATCATCTGACGAAAAGTTTGAAAAATTGTTATTTTCCGGACAGTTCCTGTGTGGATCAAAGCAAATGGTAGGAAGCTGAAAGTCAACGCCGTACTGGATGATGCGAGTAGTGCCTCATATATGAACGAAGAAGTGGCAGGTGCTCTTGGTTTGTCAGTGCCATATGAACCAATAACTGTTCAAGTGTTGAAACTTTCGACGCGATGCAAGTAGACGTGAAACTAGAGAGTTGTGATGGAAACGTCGAAGTTCAGTTTAGTGCATTCACTTGTCCTCGTCAGATTACTGGGAAGTATAGAGTAATAGATTGGCGACGTCATCAAAACCGTTGGACACATGTGTTGATTGGTCAACACCATATTGACTTACATTATTCTCGCTGTGATGTTAAAGGCAAACCAGGAGAACCAATAGCAAGACTTGGGTCGTTGGGATGGTCACGGCAATACAAATTGGTCATCCCGAAGGAGTAGAGAACTCTTCTGTTCAAAGAACGAATCTAGCGTGCACGTTTTTCCCGAGACCACAAGTGTTCGACGAAATCAATCATTCGTTAAAACGAATTTGGGAAGTCGACTCTATGAGCACACCCCGATAATGACACGCGAAGAGAAATTAGCTGTCAAGAAAGTTCGTCGTTCACTTGAGCATGATGGGGAACGTTGCCAAGTTGCTGACGATCATCCTACGTTAAAAAACAGCTATGAAATGGCGGTTAAACGGCTCGAGAATACTGAAAAGAGGTTATTACGTCAGAATGGTTATTACGGTCGACCGACGTATTTTCCTTCCGAATAACAGATCAGGCCACCACCACTCAGTTGACGAAAAGAACGATTCTGAGTAAGGTGGCAACTATTTTCGATCCCTTTCCCCTTTCATCGTCCGTGCAAAGACTATCCTCCAGAAATGTGTTCCAAAGGATTGAGTTGGGATGACGCGATCGATGGAGACGTCTACAGCCGAATTAGGTCGTATGGTTCGACGAACTCGCGTTAATTCATACCATTACAGTACCTCGATGTCTGCAAGATTCAAGTGAAGTGAAGTCAACGATGATCCTCACCTTTTGTTGCTGCGTCGAAAGATGCGTGTTGAGCAGTTAGCTAATAGAGACCTTTAGATTCAGGTTTACCGCAAACCTCTAACCGCCGTTTGACGTTAGCGGTTTGCCGTTTGCGGTTCGAACATTTTTCGACTTAGATTTGAAGTTCTTAGATGAACATTTTTCGACTTAGATTTGAAGTCGACTCAGATGATGTTCTTCGAAGGATCTAAACGAGAAGTGAAATGCGCTTTATAAGTCTTAAAGTCTACCGAAGAATCAAGTGTTGATCGCCGCCATGTTGGATTTCGCTCCTCCAAGCGTATCATGTTCGAGTCAAAATAAAATGCGAAGAATCAACTATTTCGACTTCAAATTCGTCTTTCCTGCTAGAATAATAAGTACTGTGTATGCGCATAGTGTGGATACGTGAAACATGATATAAAAAAACACAAATAAACCCTGAGGGAAATTACAAACGTGTAGACCCACCTCTTGACGTTCGAAACTCGCGTTGAAAACCTCAAATGTGGCGTCGGGATAGGGTCACGTGACCCGTAGATTATAGCGGTTCGGCGTAAACCTCGATCTAAAGGTCTCTATTTTAGAATTGTCCACGAAGATGACAGTGTCAAGATAACGATTGTAGCTTCACAAACGCGAGTATCTCCTCTGGTACCAACAAGTATCCCTCGTTTAGAGCTACTAGCAGCGATTCTAGGACTTCACTTGGCTACCTCCATCGCAGATTCGCTTGGTATTTCATTATCGGAAGCAAGATTTTGGAGTGATAGTATGAACGTTCTGTATTGGATTCGAGGGAAAGGAAGGCAGTTTCGTCCATTTGTGGCAAATCGAATCGGACAGATTCAGAGTCAAACGGACCCGGAACAGTGGCAGTACATTCACACCAAAGAGAATCCCGCCGACATGTGTTCTCGAGGAGTAGGAGTCCAAGAATTGAGCAAGAGTGAATTATGGTGGGAAGGCCCAAAGTTTCTGGAGACGAATGAGCGAGAATGGTCGCGAAGAAAAATCGAGAAGGGAGACCAAGTCGCCGAAATAAAGACTACTTACGTCTCATTCCAATCTGCAAGTCCTTCTGATGTCCGTTCAATTGGAAGCAAATGGAAACTTGACCCAACGAACTGGTCAACGAAGCTGAGCGAGATCTTGTTCGAGATACTCAAAGGAAGGAATTCAACGAAGAATATACCGCAATCGGCAACAACGAATCACTTCCAAGAAAGAGTCGACTATTGAAACCTGATGCCTAAGATTGGTGATGACGGGCTTCTAAGATGTGACGGTCGTCTGTGTTATGCAGAATTTTCACCATACGACATTCGATTTCCGATTATTCTTCCAAGAGGAAGTTGGGTAACGAAGTTAATCGTCAAACATTACTACGAACTTAGATAGCATATTACAGGAACTAACCACACGCTCGGGAACTTGTCAACCAAATTCTGGATCATCGCCGCTCGTGAAGAAATTCGTGCATGGGAAAACGAAAGTAATGAGTGCAAGCGAAGACGAGCAAATGCTGCCTGTCACGTGATGGCTCCACTGCCAAAAACAAGATTCTGTCTGCCCCTCCGAGCATTTAGTCGTGTTTCAATCGATTTTGGTGGTCCCTTATCACTATACAAGGAAGGCGACGAGAGAAGCGGTGGTTTATGCCTATTCACGTGCATCTCGAGATGGCATATGGATTAGAGACCGATAGTTTTCTAAGGTGTTTAACAAGAATGGCGAGCCGTCGAGGATACCCAAACGAAATTGTCAGTGATCGTAACACAAATTTCATTGGCGCAGATCGAGAGGTACGACAGTTGGTTGATCAATTAGAAAAAACAAGATTCAGGAGCAAACAGTTGATAAAGAGATCAAATGGCAATTCAATCCTCCGCTGACCTCTCATTTGGGGGTGTACACGAAATCATGATCAAAGCGGAAAAGAAGGCTATTTATAGCATCCTTAGCAACGCTGATGATGTAAATGACGAAGAGTTAATGACTGCGTTGTTGGAGCAGAAGCTTTGCTGAATTCTCGTCCGTTAACATATCAAACTTCCAATCCAAAAGACGTTACACCCCTTACACCCAACCACTTTCTCCATGGACATTCCGGTGCTAAAAGTGCACCTGAATCTGTTGCCTCAACTGCGTATGACCCAAGACGCGTACAAGAGTTAATTTCGCATTTCTGGAAGAGATGGATGAAAGAGTGGCTACCTATGTTGAACGTGCGATCAAAATGGGCCATCAAGAACCGTGATTTAGAAGTCGGAGACCTCGTGCTGGCTATTTCTCCCGATCAGCCGCGTGGGCATTGGCCATTAGGTCGGATTGTTGAAGTATTCCCTGGCAAAGATACTCACGTGCGCCAAGGTGCAGGTTGGAAATGGTATACGATCGTGAGACCAATAACGAAGTTGGCACCGGTAGAAATCGAATAACTTTGGCGTACGAAGAATAAACTTTGACAGCCTAATGCCTGTCAAGGTGGGGAGAATGTTCAAAAGGAATTTGAATTCATAGGACGTTTAGAGATATAGATATATTAGCTTAATTAAACAATTTAGGATTAATAGACAATTAGTAATATAGAACAAGTAGGGATTAACATTCATTCAAATTAGGCCATATATATAAATGCATGTAAACTTTTCGTATGTATAATATAATATATAATATTTTCGTCGTACAAGTCGTTTTAAAATTTGTTCTCGTGAACATTAACGGACCTACGGTATAATAATATTTTTGGAACCGAACTTGTTAATCTGCTTGTAACAGTCTCGTTTAACGAACAAATACCATATAACACCACACCAAGTGTGGGGTGACTCCTTATAAATATCCCGAAATACGATTTTACGAAAGAAATGTTAACTTTATGTTCAGGATGTTGTTGGCGAGATTATAAAAATTACATTATCCGCTCTCTCTTCTCTCTCGTAGCCGGCAGCTGTGTTATCTTTCCTCCGCAGAGGTGCCTGAATTTTCTAAAATGCGCGGTTTAGGTGGGTAATGAGGCGGTTTGGCCCTCTAGCGCTTTACCAAAACAGCCGGAAGTCTCTGCGGTATCGCCAAAGATCCGGCACTGGTCTAGACCGCTTGGGAAATTGAAAGTTCTCAGGAGACTCGTATAAAGAATTCAAACGTAAGAAATATCGTTAACATTGTGTTTTCATTGAGTTATCATTTTCATCGGAGTTTGCTAGTTACATGCACACAGTCACAAAACCCAAACAATCGCCCTCTTCATTTTTTTCCATTTTGTTTAGACTTCTCCGGCATCTTTTAACTTTTCTTTAAGTCAAAAGTCCGACAATTGCGCGGTGACCTAAATGCAGAGTTGATATAAGTGCAGTTGGGGGAAATTCTTGCATGTAAATCGCGGTCGCATATTACACGCCTTGTATAAACGAAGGCCCCTTCATAAGATATAACAGTTCTTTTGTGTTAAATAAAAACTCAATTGCGCCTTTGCGGGTATATAGAAAAGTCGTTGAATCCTATGTCACTGCATGTCGGGCATGCCTATTCCATGGTCACATAGACTTTAAATTACGCTTATATATATATATAGTACACATTATACCTCCTTTCGATTTGCACTTCTTAAAAAATGTTTCCACGATGCTTACGGGTTATGGTACGAGCTGAGGCCGTTCCACTTCAACCATATTGTGACGTACCGTAAAATTTGCTTTTGTGTAAAAGTCATTAGTTCAGGAAACAAATAGATACGCTATATTTCGGTACGTAGGTTGTGTACGTAGGTATGTATAGGTTGAAGTGAATAATTACAGCCGTAAAGGCTGTTTCCATTTCAATCGTATCGAAACGTTACGTATTTCTTCGTTTCGTAAGCACTCAGACAGAACAGTAACACGCTATGGTCTATGTACATGCGTACGCGCCGATACGATTTATGTTATTTTCTGTTGTTTTGTAATCTTGGACACAAGAAAATGGGGATGCGGGTAACCCAAAGTTGTGAATTGGTAGCAGCAAGCGTTAGATAAATCAAAGTTTGTCTATTTTACACTACAGTCATTACTATAGTACAACTGTGATATAGGTTGGTTGCAGCTGTCGTGACAAGGTCGCTGGTGTGAACAAGTCTTGTCGTTTATGTGCTGTATATGCAAATCAGAGAAAATCAGAGATGCTTTTATTCCTCTTCTATTCGGTAAGCTTTCTATGACTACTATGAGTTATTCTAACCAGTCAGAACACTATGTCTATAAGTTTAATTTAGTTATAGAATATAGATAGCAACCGGCCTCTCTGCCTCTGAATCTGGTAAATTATTTTCATACAGGCATGATCACCTATATGGCCACCATCATGGTATCATGCAGATTATCACGGTCACTTAGTCTTGTTCTGGGAAAACGTCAATACAGTGCATTTTATTATAAAGATACCCAATTAGACGTTTTCGTAAAGATGGTGGCTGGTAACAGAAGACATGCAGCAACGTAGGTAAAATATATCAAAGCCAAAGGAAACCGCCTGACAAAATACGCAAAACAAATGGCTTCGGTATCCAAAAAATCGGCCAAGTACTAATAACGTATACTGCGCATCAAGCGCCCTGCTGCGCATGTTCTGCGTTTAATTATTTAAAAACTTTTCGTAACCGTAGTAACGCGAGGTTCACAGACCCTGTAACCGCAGAGTATTACGGCAAAATTTTAAGTGAACATAATTTAGGTCGGACGCTATCAATATATAATATAACGTTCAGTCAGTATCTCTCATGACATTAGTTTCTGATTCGTTTTATTGTTACTTCATCCTTCATAATGATTATATGCTTCATGCATGCATAAAACATCGCTTCATTCCATCTTGCCATGTTCCAGCCAGCGCATACCCTTTGTTGCGTGCCGATCAATGTAAATATCTACTTCACACATCTTCCATTATTTATCAAAATATAAACAATGTGTAAATTAGCTATGCATGTTGTTGCTTGTATTGGCATTGCGCTGGCATTCTAGTTTTCGAAATGCTAAATAGACTAACGTGTAATGATCTTAATAGTATAATTTTCTTAAAAAGATCTGATTAAAAAGCTAATGTCATAACTTGATTATGCCTATGCCTATGCCCTATGGTTAGTGAAATTGAAAGTCAGTGAAAACTCAATGGCGGTAAAATGAACTAATGTGGTTACTATATACCAGCTTGCAGAATTAGCAATTTCAAGTACTCACACGGCTCAGATAATAAATGTCAAATGATAGTTTTTTTGTTTGAATAATATTTTTTCAACTTCTTAGCTATGACGGTAGGTTTCTGTGAAACAATTTAAATTTCCGTCATCAAAGTAAAACTGAAAAGAAAAGGAAATTATGGCAAATTTGTTAAGGTTTATATCCTATTTTTTTAAACTTTGGACAATTAGTGTAAAAAAATCGACCACCAAGAAAGTCACGTTTTACGAAGAAATGTATTTAGTATATTGTCTACATAGAATGTATTTATTGCAGTAGATAACAATTACGTGTTTGTAAAGTGATATAAAGAAACAATTAGATTTATAAATATAGTACAATATTAATAATAAATGATAAAATCAAGTAACAAACAACATATATTATTGTACACGCGGAATTACTGATACATTCTATACATGTTTCGCTATAGTCAACCGGTATATCTCAGTTAACTGATATTCGGACGAACGATTAATAGAAAAGATCAAGGAAACACATTGTCATCGAATTCGTGGATTTAATATTCTGCTCAACTGGTATTCAGATTATTTGCAAGGAGAGCGAGAAATACGTTTGTGCATGTAGAAAGTTGAAGAAAGTTTACCTTACCCTAAAATCAGAAAGAACGAGTTTCAACAGGAATAGTCAAGCATTAATTAATTAGAAACGAAGTTTGCAACTGACATGGAGAAAGAAGGAAGAGCTAAGAAATTTTCCCCCAGCAGAGAGAGGAATTTGTCACATGATTTACCCCTTGATCTCAACTTATTGCATCTACCGCAGCAACATTCAAAAAATCACGAACAAACGAATAATCCTCGTGTGGCTATTAACGATTCACCACCATTTTCTCAACGAAACAAACCAATAAAGAACAGTGAATCAACGAAATTGGGGTATTCCAAATCATGCGAAGTTCCATCTTTATTGTCAAATGAGTCACGGATGAGCAAAGAGAAAGCAAGACGGACTGTCAGTGCTCCAGATACGTTAGATCTTCCAATGTATGGCTTTGAGAGATTCAGTTTTGAAAGACCTATATACGAACATAGTAATACAACATTTTATGATAATATCACGGAAGAACATGATGTTATTGATGACAATTTACACTTGGGTTTCAAACTACCTGCTATACGCATCCATTCTCACAAACACGGACTACATAATAAAAATAAGTCGACTCCATCAACAGCTGAAGTAGACTTTCGTCTTCCATATTTAAAAAATCAAAAGTTTCATCGTTATTAGGAAAGGTCCGTGGAGTTCAAGTCCAGTTGTGACGTGTACTGTAGTAGCCAGCTGTAGTCGGCAGGCATGTGAAGAAACGATCCATCATAATTCATAAACATAGTATTTTGTGTAAAACATACAGTTATTGTCATATTGAAAAAATAAAATAAGAAACTCGGAATAATTCGTTTTTAATTTCATTGGTGGCCATGGTGGGTGGCCAACTCATCCCGCATGAGTAATGATTAAACAATATTGTCGAAACGTTGAAATAAAAAACTGAGCTTTTTCGTCGTTACTGTTGTCTGTATGGATATTCCCATTAATGTAATAATGACATTGTATTCTATTTTATTTTGCTGAAATATATACTTAGGGCCAAGCCGTAACCTCAAATGCACAAACATCCACTCGTGCAGTTTGTTGCTGATTCTGTGCATTACTCTAAACTCCATAAATCATAACGTTTTACGACAACCGGCAGTCGTTTCTGCTCAACGAGTCTCAATTTTCCTATAAGGCTATATATTTCAATTTTCCAAAAACATTGATCGTTGTCGCCACATGCTACAAAGTATCAGTATTTTTCCGAGCAAGATGTCCATAATTGCATAAAATGTAGAACGTTAGGGAATATATTTTGTTAATTAGGCTGACGTGCAGGTTAAACCTATGGCGGAAAACATTGAGCTAAAGTTTTATGATTTCTAGTCATGCAAATTATTGCAGATGTTGAAAAACATAGCCAAATCATTGAATAATATATAGTTAGTAGGAAAACTGTTTTCATTGCAACATCATGTTCATAGCTGTTAGACCGATAAAACACGTCGTGAAACATGATCCGAAACATGCCATGGGAACGACGTCTAGTCGTCTACTCTTCCACATATACACAGGCGTTTTCCATAGATGTTTGTCTCTCACTACACCGCCCGCGCGTTCTCTTTCTATTTTTTCGCTGAGCAAAACCCGTAAGCAAGAAATAAACAAGCTCTGCTATTTTAGAGTGGAATTATTACATATGCGTTACCATAGCAACTGACTAGGTGTTACTAAAACTGAAACAATTTGAAAGAAAACATAAAAAAATACCTGCTATATACAAATTGATTTTTTTGAAAACCCAATTGAGTCACGTTTATCCAATACCTATGCCTATGAAGTATGATCGAACAAAGCTGCCATATAATGAACGTCTTTATCCAAATTCCAAAGTCCTAGCCAGTTGTTAATTTTTTCAAAGAAGAAGGAAATAATGATAATTTCACATTGTATGACAAAATTACGCTTTGCTTTTGTGCGGTTGTCCTCACTATACTAACTATAGCAATCATGAACGTGTCCTTTTTTCTGCTTAATAACAAACAAAACCTACCATTCTGAAGGTATATAGCTGAAGAAATTGCCAACAAAAAAGATTCTACAGAATCCATTCTCATGAGATAGCAATTTTGCTTGAATATATTATTGAATTTTATATTTTTGCTCTATTGTACAGGAAATAAAGATATATGCCATGTGTTGGAGATTGCCAATATAATGTTAATAATTAACATTTATTGCTGCGGTAGCGAACGAGCGGACGCAGCAGATCTAATTTGTATATATATATATATATATATATGGGGATTTTTATCTCAAAACAAGCGCATGTAATTGTGGTCATGCGCAGTTGGTGCTGCGCAGTACACCAATTTTGCCCAGTAATAGAACACTGCCAGTCTGCCACGTAAGCAAATGTGCATATTTCGTACAACTTCTGTAGCGTGATCTTCGAAATATATACACTTGCGCGAAATAGAAAGGCTAAAAATTCAAATATAAGTAGAGAAGAATCCTATTATTTTAAAATAATAAATCGTGATATAGCTCGAACAAGAGCAAGAACCCGTGTTTGTGTGATTTGTGAAATAATATATTATATATAAATCTCGAATATAATATGGATAAACTACTAAAAGATCTCGCGAGTAAAATCAAAGCCCTGAGATTCAGGCAAGGAAAAACCGAAGAAGTGATGGCTAAACAAGACCGTCAAGCCTCTGAACGCCAGCGAGAATCTATCGTGAATGTCGCCACAGCGATAAACAGTCTTAAAGAGACAATAGAAGAGAATAAATTTTTAAAGGGCGAGAGCGAAAAAGACGTCGCAGAATGGGCCAAAGAATACGAAAACGAACTGGCTATAGCTGACAAAAATGTACGAACATTGGCTCAACAAATTAAAGAAATCGATCTCCGAGAGCAAGATGAAAAGACAGCTCAAAAAGCGGAGGGGATAATCGAGAAAACCGAACAGTCGAGCGTGGGAAGATAATTCTACATCCCCCACAAAGCAGTTATTCGACCTGATGCAGAATCTACAAAACTCCGAGTCGTCTATGACGCTTCTGCAAAAGCACATAACGGTGTTCCATCACTGAATGAATGTCTACATCCGGGACCTAACTTGCAGAATAAATTGTGGGACGTATTAGTAAGAGGATGCTTCCATCCAGTGGCTGTGGGGGGTGACTTGCAAAAAGCCTTCTTGCAAGTTCGTATTCGAGATAACGGCCGAGATGCACTTCGCTTTCATTGGCGTAAAGATCAGCGCAATCAGAACTAGAGACCTTGCGATTTACCAGGGCTCTTTTCGGGCTTGTGTCATCTCCCTTTTTGCTTGGGGGAGTCGTTGATTCACACCTGAGCAACTGGGAAGAAAGAGCTTCGTGAAGAGTTATACGTCGATGATTTGATATCGGGGTCAACATCAGTATCGAAGGGGAAAGAGAATAAAGAGAAAGCAACAAGTATTTTCGAGGATGCCTGTTTCAAGCTGCACAAATGGCACTCGATCGAACGAGCGTGAATTAGAAACAGTCCAGTTTGAAGACGGAGATCTTACCTATGCAAAACAGCAATTAGGGACACCAGAAGGGGGAGACTGTAGTTTACTCGGTCTTACATGGAATAAAGAACGAGATACAGTGGGAGCTACAATGCCTTCTGATAAGACGGTGTTTACCAAACGGGGCATTTTGGCAAAGCTCGCCAAGGTATATGACCCCTTGGGCTTCGTATCTCCTTTAACACTCACAGGTAAACTTATCTACCGTGCGGCATGCGACACTAAGAATGCCTGGGACACACCACTTCCAGATGCCCTCGCAAGGTTGTGGAACAAGTGGGACGGTGAATCCCCAGCACAAGTAGAAACTCGGAGATCTTTGGCGGTTTATCAAGAACCAATCGAAGCCATCCAACTGCATGCATTTGAAGATGCAAGCGGCAACGGGGTTGCGGCGTGTGTTTATGCCGTAGTTGAGCAAGTGTCGGGGACCAACCAAGGCCTGGTCGCGGCGAGATCAAGACTACCAGGGTTAACGCACATGGCAGTCAACCTGGCCTCAAACGCAAAGAAAGCATTGATCGGATTTCCTGTGACAAGAGTTCAATGTTGGTCGAACAGCTCGGTAGTGTTGCATTGGATTACAGGAAACGGCGAGTACAAACAATTCGTAGCCAACCGGATTAACAAGATCAACGAGTCGTATGGCGACACGTACTCCCAGGTTTTAACCCTGCTGACCTTGCAAGTAGGGGATGCCAAGTAGACAATGCAAAGTTGTGGTGGTATGGTCCAGAATAGCTTTCTAACACAGAACTCTGCCCAGAAGACATAGTGACAGGGCTAACAACTGAGAGCAACACCGAAGCCAAAGTAGTAAAACAAGTATTCGCAGTTGCTGTTAACGAAGAGAATGATATCGACAACGTATTGCAGAAATTTCCTTTACAGAAAGCTGTAAGAGTGTGTGCTTGGATCCGAAGATTTGCCCACAACTCGCTCGATAGGCGAGGAACAGAACGCACCAAGGGACCACTAACGACGGACGAAACTGAACGCCAAAGACAGTTTTGGATCAAACAAGCTCAAGAAAACTGTGATCTCGAACAAGACCGTGTGGCGCTGAATTTATACAATCTGGCAATGATGGCGTGCTGGAATGTCGTGGTCAGATACAAGGAGAGTATCCAATTTACCTTCCTGACACTCACCTGTTTACCCACAAAGTCGTTGAAGAAGCACACCTCGTTACGCTACATGGTGGAGTCGGGCTAACAATGACCAAAGTTCGCAGTCGTTACTGGGTACCAAGACTAAGAAGACTGGTGAGAAAATTACGCAAGTGTTGTCATGGGTGTAAGAGATTTACAGCAACTGCTTATGCAACACCACCACCAGGGATCTTGCCAATAACACGAACTCAAGGAATAACCCCCTACCAAGTAATTGGAGTGGACTATGCCGGTCCTCTGCAATATCGAGTATCCAAGCAAAAGGAAGGGAAGGCGTATGTACTGCTCTATTCATGCAGTTTGACCAGAGGAATTTACATGGAACTTTTGCCTGCGTTAGAAACGACAGATTTCCTTCGAAGCCTGAAACGCTTCATTGCACGAAGAGGAATCTACTCTGACAACGGGGGAACTTTTATCGGAGCCGCAAAGTGGATAAGAGCCATAGCGAAAGATTGCAAGATTACCTGTCGATTTATCAGATAAGATGGCAGTTCAACCTAAGTCGCCCCTATGGTGTGGCGGGAAATTTGAACGGATGATTGGACTCGTGAAAGCGGCATTAACCAAGACCATTGGAAATGGTTTTCTTCAATGGAACAAGTTGGAGGAAGTGTTACTTGACGTCGAGGTGGCATTAAATAACCGTCCATTATCTTACGTGGAGGATGACTTGCAGTTCCCCGTGTTAACACCTAATTCGATGTTGTTTCTAAACAGTAATATCCTACCCGAATTGCAGCTACATAATATCGAGGACGGTGACCTTCGAAAACGAGCGAAACACTTGACGAAATGTAAAGAAGCGGTATGGAGACGGTGGACCCAAGAATATTTGAGAAGCCTTCGTGAAAGACACCGTTCGGAAGCAGAACATCGTGGAGCAGTGCCAGCGGTAGGAGATGTAGTGATTATTGCAACAGATGAGAAAAAGCGTGGACGATGGCCGTAGGAATTGTCGAAGAATTGATTGAGGGAAAGATGGTAAAATCAGGGGAGCCAAAGTACGCACAGAAAAGTCACAAATTGAACGTGCCGTGCAGCATCTTTACCCACTAGAGCTCTCATGTGACAAGAAAGAACCAGTTCCAGCAACCCTCAACCCAGAAGCAGAGACATTTAGACCGAAACGGGATGCTGCAGTAGCGGCCCAATTGCGTGTCGAGGAGATAGCGGAGGATGAACAATAGACTTATCTTCAAGTGAACATTTGAATACTGAACATTTGAATACTGAACTGTGAACAGTCAGAACAATTTAGGGTATATTGATGTTAACATTTTAGTTCTGTTGTGTCATTGGTCAATCTCCAGTTGTATCGAAGGGCAACATTTATCTCAGATTATAGATAAATGAGGGGAGGGTGTTGGAGATTGCCAATATACTGTTAATAATTAAAATTTATAAATTAATATACATGCGGAATAGCTAAGTGTCAATAAAAAATCGCATGCGGTCGAAACTTTTTCGTGGGAGTTGTGAGAAGAGCAAGCTTTATACTGTAATAAACGTTTATAATCAACTATTTTGTGAGTGTTGTTGACATTTGCGAGGCTATTCACGACACCATGTTTCGTTACGATACGGCTGAAGTGGAAAACATGCTCAAGAGAGGTTCTCATTGTTTTAAATATAATTTTGTTCTATTATTAGCGGGTGAAGATATTTTGACTTGAGACCCGGAAACATGGCTCCGCTTGGCCGGGACAAATGCAGATGGGATGATTTTGATGTCTGGAAATAGACCCGTTACTGTTTGTATGATTCATGCAGATACATTGTTTGATTTGTATCTAAGGTTTCTGCATGTACATCAGTATAATTGGAAACAAAATGAGTTTTGCTGTATAAATACACAGCCATACGGCCAATAAAACATTTCAATAACCTTAGACGTGTAGACGCCGTTTGTGTATTCCTTTTTGGCTAACCCTAGTGACGTTCCTCAATAACACTAAATCATCCCGCGCTTTCAATTGCGTACCAGCAAAGTGGGACCATGTAAACATATTAAACATGCAGCTTCTAAAACAATCTGCAGCTTGAACTAATATTAAGAAGTTAAATAATTTAATAACTCCCCTTACGAATCAAATGGTTTATACTTTGCATGTCGTATTTGTACTTCGACATTATCCTGGGAGATAAATTAAGTAACCCGCAATAATAAAGATTGATTCGACCTGGCCTGGTTGGGTCTGTGGAGAATTTCTTAATACTTAATGTAAGCTGCATCATCCATTTCTACTACCTAATTCCTTTTTGGTTTTCTCATCATCATCACCATCGCCATTTTTACCTTTAGGGAAGAAGACGAAGCCAGAATGAGGAAAAGAAAAACCAAATGGCTGTAGTTCAATTTGAAATAGTCTTATTTCGTGACGATATAGTAGTATCTCTAAAATACACAATATGTTCATATTGGAATATTCTGTTGTTTTTTAGTTAAAATATTTGCTACAGCTTAGCATGCCATTTACCATCGTTTGCATCTAAGGATGAACAATCTCAGACCCGAACATTCTGATATGAGAAACTTCAATGGTTGTAACGAACATTTGAAGGCTTCAATTAGCTAAGCTTCAACCTGAGACTATACTTGATTGGCTGATCATGTAAAAACCTGGCAAATGCTTCTGCAAACATGAATGCTTCACGTGAGCAATAGGGAATGCTTTCATCTGCAAACGTTCATCCTTATAGACACAAACAACGGTACTAACTATAACTTAAAAACACGATTGACTGTACATTGAATGTAGTATCTCAAAGTTTTCAATGAAAGTTTCTTATAGGTCCTGTTGTAAACTTTTAGGAAAATAGTTGAAATATTTTGTGTTTCAATACTTGTCTTTGTTTCACTCTCGCCATCGCGAAGACGAGCTGGGTAAGGATAAGCGGTTGCGCAAGTCAAATGACACAACGATAAATAGAACCAGACGCAGTACTGAAATGCGGTACCCCGTCTAGTCTAGCACAAGAGTAAATAATCATTCTCCATCAGTGTATGTGTGTATTTAACTAAACATCACAGCATCGCTTCGTAAGTTCGCCTCAAACATCAATACTTCGTCTTTATATGCTTCTAGTAAGTTAGGGCGCCGCAATTATCGAGAATGTCTGAATACTGGCAACATTTTAACTACTGGGAACTTGCGGAAGTTTTCAATTAGTTTGTTCGTGGCCGAGTAGTTAGGGCGTGCGCCTACGACAGCTTAAGATTCCGAACGAACAAACGAACTCACAGCCAGAAAATAAAGCTGTGCCAACCTTGCAGGGGCACCGCAATAGGAGGAGTCCAATATATTCAGTAAAACCGTGGTTTTAAAATATGTATCATTCATGAACCTTGCGGTTACGCGGTTGTTGCAGAAACATTATTTGCAGAGAAAAAAATTCCCGCGAAAATGCCGGTACTAAGTAAAAATGCGACAAATAAAGCAGTTCTCATTGTTTTATCAGACTGATGAAGTATATCATTTCTTTCATCTTTTTCATCTGAATAATCATTTCGCATTTCATTGTTCATATCTTGTTTTATTTTATCACTGAATTGATTGGCTTGGTTTCTGATTGTTTCCCAAGATGATCCCTCAAAGTTGCCTAGAATGTAAGGAATGTCATTTTACAACAAGCGTGTTTTACTGATATAACTTTCTCAAACGTAACTCTTAGATTAATTGATTCCACTCGATTTAACGACTTTTGTTTAAACCATGTTAGAAATATTTGACTGACCGAATACGAATTAGCATAATGTTTCGTAGCAGGTCAATCCGCTATAATACAAGCACGGCAGCATCCACTGCAAGCTGGATTTCACCGCAATCAATTTCGATCATCAATGCGTATGATCGAATTACTAAAGATTGACGCGAATCGTATAGAAGTGGTTTAAAAACCACAGTCCAAAATACTTATATATTTGTATAATATATATTTTAAAGTTGCTTCTTGTGTCCTTTTTTTAAAGAGTTTTTTCGTCCGCAACGGATCATGATAGAATCGACATGACACTAATCTTGTGCTGGTGACTTACTCCATACTACTTTAATACTTAATGATCTATGTATTTTTGACGGACAGGAATCTTACCTTTAGTTTTGTTGTTTTCATTTACTCCATTCACTGTTCCTTGCAAATCTTCATCCAGCTCTGCTAAGGCAGTGACCAGTGCTCTTTGTTTCTCTGTCAAATATCTAAATTTAAACATTTGAAGTTTTTACTGATAATTAAATTGATAACCTTAAACGTAGGACGCTTCTACTAAACGTAGGAAACTCTTCTACTAAACCATAGATTAAACGCTTCTATTATAAACTTCCTTTTATGGATAGAACGCCATTGTTTTTTGCTGCACAATTTGTAGTTGTACATTGCCCAAACTACATGAGCATGCAAGTGGAGTGCGAAAACGCCATAAAATGGAAAGGCAAGTTTATACATTCAAATAATATGTACTCAATAGTACTTAATCTCCTCGGCGAAACTGCTTGCAAGGCCGAAGGCCTTGATGGGCGAGGGTGGTAATCTCCGATGGGTTATTACTTATTTGACCCTAACAAGCTGAACATCCCCGTTGCCTCCTCGCCTTGGCACCCCTGACATGCATGATGGTTGATGGCCTTTAGTACTAACTAGGTCATCAGTAGATCAAAATTGGGTATTTCTAACCTAATGACCATATTGCAACGGATCAATCTCCTGTATTGAAAAGGATCAATCTCCCGAGTTAAGGGCGAGGGGCTTGCGTTGATACATTTCTATAGTATCCAACATTTGATTTTCTTAAGCATGACCATCTAGAAAATCCTGCAACTACATAGAAAATACAGGCTACAAATATCGTTTATCTCTTAAGAAGGACAAAATATGAAAAAAAGTTACCTGGGAATATTTATTGAAAAGTGTACAATATGATCTCCTCTACCAATGCTGTTCAGTCGAGGAATTCCTTTTCCAGAAAGTCGAACTTTCTGATGCGATTGTGTGCCTGCTGGAATCTAAATAATAGTTTCAAGTAAGTATAAGATTTGACTAACGATTATCGAGAACGATAATAAAATGCATAAGATCAGCATATAACAAAATTAGAAGATATAATATAAAACTCCAAGTACAAGCCATAATGAATATTCGTAAGCATTCTTGATTGACAACATAATATATACACGTATTGCATAATAGTACAATATAAAAATAAGATGCGTTGTAAACTATTCTTCTTAAAATCACTTTGTGTTAAAGCATTCAAGAATTCACCGACCTATAGCGTGCATGGGAGCCTTCTTCCGATGTCTGCAGCAAATTGAAACATCCATATACATGTATTAAGTACCTTAACATCGACATCACCATCCATATATATGTATTAAGTACCTTAACATCGACATCGCCATCCATATATGTGTATTAAGTACCTTAACATCGACATCGCCATCCATATATATGTATTAAGTACCTTAACATCGACATCACCATGTAATCCTGGCACTCTTACAGAACCTCCTAAAATTGCCTTTTGAAGAACATATCATGTCAGCTATAGAGATACTCATTTGGTACTTACATTTGTCTACAGTCCTTGAAACTCCCGAAATTTCAGCGATAATTCTCAATCTAGGTCGGCAAATATTTTCAAAACAAATAGACAATATCCAAATGAAAATTTAATTTGCTTGCTGCAAATACGCGTATTATAAACAGCAATTAATTGCAATAGCAAACAAAACAACTAACAAAATGTATGAACTCCAATCGAACAGTGCATATACATATAGCATGACCATGAGCAAGCAAATTCCATTGACAACCAATGACAAGATCGTGAGCACGAAAATATGTATTTGCTTGTGCATAAACATGTCAATTTGATACTCGCAAAGCGTATTTTGACTACGCAAGCTTAAATGATCAAAACCTGATAATTAAAACATCATAGTTGAAAATGCGTATGTGAAAGATGCGTTCGCGGAAAAAATGCCGAATCTACACATATCGCTTTGCAGGTCGGCATTTAGGTCGGCATTGCCGAATGCCGACCTGAGTTTCAAGGACTGTGTCTATGAGCACTATATACAATACTGGCAAAAATTATCCTGGACATCGCGTGCCTAAATATCTATACATGCTAAACCGACCATTTCCTTAAAAAAAAACAATGGCGCCTCTCCCCTCCTCTCTTTCAATGTTGAACAGCATATACAAATTGGTTTAGGTAATGCTTTGTCCTTGCGCATTGACCGGCTTAGGCAGGATTAGGCGCGAGTGACCTTTAATAGCCCTGCCAGAGCTGTTGGCTTCATTGAATCCTAAGATTGAATAATTGAATTCTAAGATTGAATTCTAAGATTGAATTCTAAGATTGGATTCTAAGATTGAATTCTAAGATTGAATAATCGAATCTCATGATTGAATAATTGGATAATAAGTGAATCCTAAAGCATTGTCAAAATCGTTGTCTATTTGTTGTCAAAAGCATTGTCTAATCGTTGTCAAAATTGTCACTATTAAATCGTCTATACTTTATGATATTTCAAGTTACCTGAGTATAACTAATTGTTGCCGTAGAATGAACATTCGCTCCATCACGTTCAAATATTTTGCTGTTGTCAAGCTAAAACACCAAAAGTTTATCCACAATTCAAGATTGCTAAAAATATTAGTCATGTATTTTGTTCTATATGACATGCATTATATGTATACGGATGACAAAAATCAAATTGCTCTGATTGGTTGAAAGAAGTGTAATTATTTACTTATATAGTTGCTCTTTACTGAACATCAACCCTGAGATTTGCAATCATAAAAAAGCCTTTGAAACCAGTATACCTTGAAGGTTATAAATATTTCACCGCCACCCATTGGCATTCTCACTGTCTGGTCATGTTCAATTCCTACAAAGAAGAAAGTTGCTTACATGCTTTAAACAATATGCATGCAAATACGAAATACGAAATACAAATAACAAAATATATAGTACAAAACATAAAATCCAAAGTAAAAATTGACAAATCATATTTGTTGCTAATATGTTGTTTTGTTTGCAGCTTGAAAGTTAGCTATTTGTTTGTTTTATTTGAAAACGTTCCTGAATCTCACATGCCATGGGACTTGAACTCACAACCTCCACATTGTTAAATTTACTAGCAACCTTTCACACACCTGCCGGGACAGGGACGGTTATTTTCCTCGTTTGCATGACACTCCCAGCTCCATTACATTTCCTACAAGGATTCTTGATAACGTTTCCACTTCCACCACAGCGACGACATGTTGAACGCATGTTGAAGAAACCTGTGTTGACGCTTTCCTGGAAAGATAAACTCGTCGTTTTAAAAGATATAACTTGACATATTGCTGCTAAAATAATAATTATTAGGAAGTACCTGACTAATCTACTGTATACTTGGTAAAAGTTAAGAAGCAGGAATGAAAGATACATGAAGCCTAATTAGCAGTATTATTTTGCGATTTTTAAATTCTGATTTTTATAAGTACACCAATTTATATAGACATTTCTATATATATATATACCTGCAGTGATATGTCTATACACTTTGAACTGTATCAGTGTGTGGTCACACCCAATCTCATTTAGAGGCAATGCTACACAGTCAGTATACTCAAACTTTTATCTTCGTTCAGCAACAATGTTGAAACAAGGTTGTTCAAAATAGTTAAGGATTGATGGTTTATTTTATTTTTTATTTTACAAGTTTTGCCATTGAGAAATAAAGATATACATATAGTACTTTAAAAAATGCACTTAAACAAGATGGCTGGAATTACCACACAGAGAAGAAGTTCTCCAATAACGGGGTTCCAAAACAGTTGAAATAATTGTACAATAAACATTGAGAAGTGAGACAAACATTAGGACAAACTAGTCAACAAACTGACAAACAAACAGACGACAAATGAAACAATGGAAATTAGCAGGGAGTTAACAAACAAGTAAACAAACAGACAAAGAATAACACTGGACAAAAAACGTTAACGAACGAGACAACCCGCAAGGTTTCTATAGGGATAAAATAATCATACCTCTCCAGATCCATTACAAGTGGTACATTTTGAAAATGAACTGCCAGGTTCTGCTCTAGATCCACTACAACGATCACATGTAACTCTTGTTCGGGCAGACATTTCTTTATTTACTCCTTTTACCGCCTCCATAAACGACAGGTTAAGAGTATACTGTAATGAACAGAAGTATAAAGGTTATTATATTAACTGTTTGTAGGCATGCACCGGATAGTACCTTTTTTGCTATTACAGTAGGTGGGATAACGGATATTGTTGATATAAGGCGTGCACAAGCCTTCCTTTAATGCAGGTTAAATAATAGCTTGAAGTAGTTATAAGGTAGGGGTGTTCATAATTTTTTAATCTGAAGAAGGCCTGAACCTTATAAAACCAATATCCGGTATCCAGTAGGATATAAAACTGGCAGGGGATGTCCGGATATGATATTCGGTGCATCCCTAACTGTTCGATGCTTTCATTTTGTAATGCATAAGTTGCTTGGAGCCATGTTTCTGATAAGGTACAATTTGGCATGCGCGGATTACGGCTAGTAAAAGGTTTATCCTAACAAAAATTTCTTTAAATCCTCGTTCAATATTATAGATTTTGTGCTGTATATACGTGTATGAAAATGTCAAGCGTATAAAACGTTCAGCTCGGCTGATTAAGTAAAATTATTTGTGAGACCTTCCGTTACACCAGATAGGTTTTTGCGGTTGTAGTCAGGTTTGTATAAGTTCCGAATTCTTGTTCCTGTATTTAGAACATGCAAAACAGGTTTCCTATTAAGACCATGCAAGAGGTAAAGTATATACCAGACATTACTATATACATAACTCTGCTCAGATGAGCTTTCTATAATTTTAGACGGCACTTTCAGGTTACCCATTGAACATGTACTACCTCCTGTATAATCTCACCATGTCTTACTCAGTGGTGAGAAACGCAGCTTGACAAGCCCATGCATATATTCGAACCGTACCTCACAAAACAACAAGGATGCTTCTTATAGATGAGTTGTGATACTACGTAATATTTACAAAATGTTCGTGCCAGTATGCAGGCACATGTTGCACTGTAGTTAGTGCGTGTTAAAGCTTTCAAAATAATGTGTGCCGCATACTGGCAGGCAACTTTAATTTAATTATGCAAAGATTCACAAGTCATCTATAACATAGCTATGTACCGGGTGTCCCCCCAAAAAAACTATACCCTGTTTGACTTCATGTATAGCAAACTATAAGAGCTATCGCACTCAAATAACCTCCATTGCATTCAGAAAGGGCTAACTTAGAATTTGATATGTAACATTTACATTTTCGTGCAGTACTGACGAAGATACAAGTATTTGATGTTGCGGGGCGTTTTAAAAATTAGCGGGAAAACGTTGCCAGTTTACAACAAATCTTTTTAACTTCAGTGATTTTAACATTGATTTTACATTATTCCCTAAAATTTGCCCGTTGAGTAGACTTGGCAACCCTTAGGAATAAAAATAAAGTAATTCACGTTAGAAGAATGTTCTCTAGTTGAGAACATATTTTATGTCCCTTGGGATGAAAATTCATCATTGATAGGCCGTTTTATGTCAATTTTTGGTATTTTCAGAAATGGTAGTTCATTATAGTTTTTATGCTACATGAAGTCAAACAGGGTATAGTTTTTTTGGGACACCCGGTACATGGAAAGAAATCATCATCGATTGTATGTACTCAACCTGTGCAGCTTCTTGAAAACCACCCGAGGAAAAATTTGATCCCGCGGATCCAAATGGTCCTGCATTATTCCCGCCAAAGAAAGATTTTAAAATGTCTTCTGCATTCATACCACCGAAGGGATTTCCTCCACCAAAAGGATCACCGCCTAAGCATGTATTCAATACATAAATACATAAAGCATGTACTCAATGCATGTTACTGCTGCAATGTTTTTAAACATAAAGAAAGCAGGACTACAAACCCGCTCTCATTGTGCAACCTCGCGCTAGCCATTCCATATCCGCCACGACTTACTTTCCAGGATGATTGCAGGTTCCTATTATATGGAAGAGACAGGGTAGAGAAGTGAATGGAAAACTTACCCGTAAAATTAGTTTGTCCATAACTGTCATATGTTCTTCTCTTGTTGTCGTCACTCAACACCTGTATCACAAAATAGATAGATTGAAGAGTTTGTCGGTGATTTGTTGACGGCGTTGGGTTAGTTCCGCCTGCTCTTAAACTTCTCTACAAGCTTTACATGGGTAGGCATGCTTTTGGATTCTTTCGAGGTTATTCGAGAGGTACTCAGGAAGACTGTCGTGATGGCGCAGGCGTATTTTACAGGATTTAAAAAATTAGACCAATTCCTTACAGCCAACGTTTGAACGTTTTAACTGCCTTAAAAAATATATAGTATTTTGGATGCTTTCTTCACAATCTCGTTTACGTGGTCATTCCATTTCAAATTACTTCAAACCCAGGGTCTTCGCTTGTTCAACAACTTGTAGGGGGGTACTATTTAAAATAATAGGATCTATGTTTTTATCAGATTTTTGCAAAACAGATACGCATTTCTTTGCTCTTAGACTTATTAAGCTTGTGTTTGTCTACTTTGGATTTGTTAGCGATCGGATCCCAGAGGGAACTGCCCCCCATTCTGAAAAGCAATCTTGGCAAGTTTAACTCGTTGTTTACGACTGGTCAAGAAAGCATTACAATGCTTGGTGGAATATCATACAATGAAAGCTTCTGGACAAGTACTTGATGGTCTATAAGGTCGAAAGCTCTCTTGAAGTCAAAAAGAACAACTCTAATTATACTTGTTGCTCCATTCCCATCGGTGGAGCTGCTCCATATGTGTAACACACTAATAAGCTAGGGCGTGGCCACGTGGGTAGTATTTGAGCCACGCACAATTCCAAATTGATAAGGGTCGACATTCTTTAAAACTGGTATTTGTTTTGGGGTTATATCTGCCTCCTTCCATGATTGAGGTAACCGCGCTTCTCGAAATAAACTGGTTCATAATTAACAATTATTGGATGAGGCGGAGCAGGATATCGATAATTATTCAGACCAAGGTCAACGTTATCTGCCGAAGCGAAGCTGAGGCGGATAACGTTGACCGAGGTCTGAATAATTATCGATATCCTGCGTAAGCCGAATTCAATAATTGTTTTATTATTCATTTTGTAACATGCATTGACGAATAGAACAAGCAAATATTGAAAACAAAGATTTTATTACTGTTCATAAATATAAATACAGAAGAAATATGAGAATATTTCAAAAATACCTCTCTTGCCACTTTTGTGCCTTTTTTTGTGTTTGCCGAGTCTTTGTTTTCTACTATTTTCTCAATTTCTTCGTTTGAAAACGTTGCGAAACGAGCACTAGCCATTGTAAATATTAAAACTTGAAGACAAAACAAACTTCAAAATTTCCCGCTTATTTGTAATTTTATGCGATATACCGCTGGAATATTCCGGGCGCCGTCCAATTATCTCTGCAGATTACTGTTTCCGCTGAAAAATAGCGCGGGCACCGGCAGATATCGATAATAATTCGCAAGTTTTTAGTCAATAAGAAAACGATAACACAGTACAATGAATAATAATGCTAGTTATTGGACCGGCGAGGATGTCGGCGTTCTCCTTAAAACATATATTTTGGTGATGCTAAGTACAGTAGTGTTATGTGGTAGGGCGCGGGGCAGGGGGTAAACTTACTAATTGGAGATAGGAATACTTTGTTGATAACGTTGGCGAGATTGCTTGGAGTTGGTTCTTGGCCGTAATCTATATGTTGTTACTGGATCATCACGTGTGGTTGTAGACATCCCACTGAGATCTTAATCTCTTGTCACCAGGTGGCCGGATCATAACCCTTTTATTGTTTATCCTTGAATCGTAAAACTTTGCAAGGAATCTCTTCCTCTCAACCTTTCCCAAAATCCAGAAAGCAATGTAGAGGAGAGAGCCGCAATAATTTTATAAATGCAAAAAGCAAAATCGTTAGCGCGCAAACGTACGTGAAAGCGTGTTGGTAGCGCGTGTTTCGTTGTAATTGCGCGTGCTTGCAATTCTAATTATGTGACGTAAACACTCGTGAAGCAAATACATTGTAAGACTTGTAAACATGGTGTATAAAGGACGTGTGAGCGCTGATAAACTTGAACAAGCAATAGATCTAAGAATGACTAAACATCTTTCATACAGGAAAATTGCTTTAGAATTAGACATATCATCTTCAACTGCCCATCGCGTAGTGAAGCAATTTTTATCACCAACATCGCCAACGCCGAGGGTTAAGCGCAAACTTGGTCGACCACTTGGTTTGTCAACGCAAGATAAGACACAACTTGAGGAGGCCATCTTCAAGTTACGCAAGGAACATATCAAATATACAGTGAGAAAAGTGATAGAAACTAGTGGACTTTGTTCATCAAAAGTTAGTTTCAGGACATTTTCAAGATATATATATGAGATTGTAAAGACATTGCCTGAACAGTCGTTTCCGTTATTGGTCAAGATTTCACCCCAACGGGTTTCCAGGAATAATCACCATGTTCAAGTTAAAATAGAACCGCAGTAGTAACAGAAATATTACGTCTTCAAAACAATAAATCGTTGATAAAACATTTTCGTCCTCGAGTTACTGTTTTTAAATTGCGCATAAAAGTAACATTCCTGCAAAGCCATAATTTTTGACGCCATGTTGTGTTTTTGTCAGATCATAGATCCTCCTTGACCCCTACATGTCTACCTCTAATGTGATTGAACAACAGTTTTTGCGTCAACTGTTACTGTGTAACAGAAGACGTATATGCTATCGACTGCATCTGTAATTGGGCGGTGTGGCTGGGGATTCACTTTTGGAGATTTCCGAATTACGCTCGTTTACGCTTATGCCCGTAAATGGTTCGATCATTCATTTTGACAACACGAGGCATTCGTCGGAGATATCCGAACTACGTTTGTTTACGTTTTTATGTTTTGAATTTTTAAATTGCACACATTTTTGAAGTAAACTGGACTTGCTTTGAATTTAGGTTATGTTGCATTATATTTTATATGCCCGACAATTAATTTCGATTCCTACGGCCTCTCATTCGAAATTATCGTATTCGTTCCCAAAACTTATTCTTAGTAACACGAGATCTATGGTGAACAAACTTGACGAAATTCAGGGAGTCGCACTAACCAACAAATGTGATATATTAGTAATAACCGAATCATGGCTCACATCGAAAATCACCGATGATCTTATTACCATCCCAGGCTATCGCCCTGATGATCATCGTGGAGGGGGCTTATGTACCTATTTGGCAAATAATATTAGTTTTTCCCACGATCCTAACTTTGAAACCCAATGGTTTTTACTTAAACCCAATCGCCTTCCCAGAGGAATTAACACCATAATTATGGCTACGATCTATCACCCTCCAGGAAAAGACGATTACTTGCTGCGGAATCATATCTATCAAAATCTTGACAAAGCCTTAAACGGAAATCCAAACTCAGCAATTATCTTGCTCGGAGATTTTAATCAATTCAAGCCTGGCAGTTTGTATATCATTTAAATTGAAGAAATTAGTTCATCTCCCAACACGTGGACCCAACACACTTGATCAGGTTTTCTCATCTCTCGCCAACTTTTACAACAAAGCTATAATCCTTCCCCCAATAGGCAAATCTGACCATGCTTGTATCATGCTTGAACCATCCGTTAAAAACCCAGAAAGCGTTCCAAGCACCAGAACCTTAAAACGATCATGTCGTCCATCAGAAAGACAATCATTTGCGGTATCACTATCAAAAGTGAACTGGGCACCATTATACCATTCCAACACAGCTGAAGAAAAACTTGGGGTTTTTATGAATGAAGTCTCTAAAGATATGGTTAAGATATACTAAAAGCTACTCTATGGACAAACCTTGGCTAACCCCTGCCATTAAAGATGCTATAAAGGGAAGACAACGTACTTGGGTTAACGGTAACTTTTCTGACTATTCTCTCCATCGTAGAAAGGTCAATAAACTGTGTAAGCGAGCTCGCCGGTCATTTTATTCATCTACCGTGAAGAATTTCCAGAAGTGTAACCCTAGAAAATGGTGGTATAATATTAAGCGTTTGTCTGGGTTATCAAATAAACAACAACTTACTAGCATCCATTATGATCAGATCTTGATGGACCGTGAATTGACTGAACAGCCAACTCGTTTTGCAGTGTTGCTAAAGATATCCCAACCACTGAATTTCACCCCTGTCGAAGACACTTCATTTCCAGAAGCATATATCATTTCTCCGGCTGACGTTTATTATGCACTAATAAGTATCAAGCTCCGGAAAGCTCCAGGCCCAGATCAAATACCTAATTGGCTGCTCAAATCTAATGCGGACATGCTTTGCTCCCCAATAGCATCAATATTCAACGCTTCGATGTGTGAAGGGACCAAACTTGGTCCCCTGTTATTTTTGGTTATGATTAATGACCTGAAGACACACTTTCCCTTATATAAATACGTTGACGACTGTATACCCTCTACGTCGTTTTAAAACCGTATATAAGCGAAATGCAAAAGGATATCGACGAGCTACAAAGTTGGACAGCTAACAACAATATGCGTTTAAACGTCAAGAAAACCAAAGAGCTCCGGATAACATTTTTGAACGAAGAACCAACTTTCCCCCAACTTACGGCCAGCAATAACACAGTGGAAACGGTGCCGTGGTTTAAACTTCTCGGCCTCATTATCTCTTCAGACCTATCCTGGGATCTACATGTCAACTATATTTTCTCAAAGGCGGGCAAAAGATTGTACGCCATCAGAATATTAAAACGATCAGGTGTCTCAATTCCTGACCAAACACGTATCTTTTGTTCATTTGTACGGCCCATTAGAACTGGAATACGTATGTCAAGTTTGGCACTTTTCTCTTACCGAAAAACTGTCCAACCAAATTGAACAAATTCAAAAAAGAGCAGTTAGAATTATTCTACCTGCTCAGACATCGTACGACACAAGTTTGGCAACACTAACCTAAAACCGTTAGCAGAACGCAGACATAAACTCTGTTATGAATTATATCGGTCGATTGTTCGGGACGAAGACAACAAATTGCATGATCTGTTACCTGAACCCAAAGAACACTCCTACTCGTTGAGAAATCCAAGACACTACCCAATGAACAGGGCAAAAACGAACAGATATAAAAAAATCATTTTTATGCGAAGCGATCAATCTGTTTGACGATTGTCATTAGCAGTAGCCAGACGTGCTTGTTATCTTTGACATTTTTATATTCTTAATCTAAACATATTTAACAATTTTAAACATTTTTATAAATTTAGAAATCTTATAAACATTATCTGTATCACACCTTGTAAATGTAACTATAATTTTTGCATAGGTATCTAATTTTGCTAATCCATGTGAAATCAAGTTTTTTATGTTGCTAATTCTTTCAAGATTTGTTAAAATGAGCAAAAAACAAGTTTTCGAGTGTCTTTTTTGGCCAGAAAACAGTGGATTTATCAGTATTAAAATACTTTTCTACAAAATGTATGACAAAATAAACAGGACGAAAGAAATTGGAGTGAAATCAGAGAATTATAAAGGATATTATTTTACTACGAAACATGAGCGAAATTTTACTTTGTTCGAAAATGCTAGTTGTTTTGGCTCCGTGAACAGATAAAATTAAAAGGTTAAACTTACGGTGGGTTTGAATTTAATTTGTTGCACATTTTTCTATACAAAAATTACTGAAATAGTTTTCTTATTATCAAAACCTGTGAGATTTGGTGGGGCCAAAATCAACCAAATTTTCAACTTCAGATTGTAAAAAATGTAGCCGAGAGCCTCAAAACGAGACTATCTTTAAACGATAGTTTAAAGCTTTCTTAATCCATTAATCAAAGTAAGATGGATATAAAAATTCGCCCTGATACCAAAAACGGCGACACTGTTTATGTGATCTGTAATTGTTTCCATAAGTACCTTACAAGTACCAGAAATTCCATGTTTATACTATTCTTGCTTGTTAAAGCGTATCAGTTGAGAGATTAAAGCCCATTGATTCCAGAAATACAGACAGTTTTGAAATCATGTGAATATGTTGCCCTTTCTCTCTAATATAATAAATAGTAATTCAAGGTGTGTAAATCAGCAGAGTGAAATGAAAAGAAGTAAAATATTTCCAAATTTTGTCGAGAGCCTCAAAATCAAATATGGTTTAAAATAATTCTAATAGCATATACTTTATATTGGGGGAAAATTTGTTTACCTCAAAATTCGCGCAAGTAAGAATTTTGGGGATTTCCCGTCGAATTCCGAGAGCTTCCGATCTGTTCCGATACGTAAAAAAACCTTTAATATGCAATTTTTAAATTTTCAAAAGTTATTTTTCCTTTGTTTGCACCCTCAAACAATCAACCTATTAAATATTTTTGGTTGGTAGAAAAAACTAGGTCAAAATCTGAAAATATCGAAAACTGTGGAGTTCGTCAATTGAATATAAGAATATATAGATATACTAGAAGGCACTCAGATTTGTATATCAGGCTGCCCAAACCGGCAATAGTAAAGACACTTTAACAGCCTTTGGGTATATATTTAATCAGCTATTTTCACTAATAATAATAAATAGCAAAGACTGAATACTTGAAGTATGTACTACGTGAAGTACTACGTGAAGTATGTAATATAAATCTAAACGTGCAATGTTAATCTCTATGAAAATGGGTTATATACTGACGTATTCAGTCTAACCAGTCTAACCTGATCTCGTGCATGCGCATAACGTAGAAAACCGTCCATTGCATAATGGCGGACAACTTTGCATTCCACTATGCTGTCACATACCCAGGCGTAAATATCCAAGCACAGCGCTTCGCGCCGGCTCGGGAATTAAGAAACACATGTACATGTATGTTGTTTTGTAATATTTCAAATAAAATTGTTGCATTTCATTTTCATGCTTTTTATCCGCATTCAGCATCTGTGTCCTCAAACTTACAATCCCAGTAGACGCATGTAAGCTATAGCGTACCTATATTTTGGTATTGAAATTAAATAGCCTTGGGGCTGGTTGCATACTTTTACTACATTTATATATAACTGGCCAATGGATATCAACTCTTGAGTTGCATGACAAAATTACTGAATTCTGATTGGTTGAGAGGAGTCACTGATGTCATATCAAGTTCAATGACAACTGTCCCATGATACCAACTCACTTTGTTTGGGTTAGGAGTCAAGATGCTGAGCACAATATGATTAAATGTATTGTCCCATCTTACCTCATAAGCTTCACTAATTTCCACGAATTTTTCAGCAGCACTGGCAGATTCATTTGTATCAGGATGATATTTCTTTGCAAGCTGTAAATCATAGTAACATATATAATTATGTACACTTTACAACATACCAACACACTATAAAATATTACAGTAACATGAATGGAAACTCTATTTAACCTATGGCTTAACAATTTAATTTTATATATACTTACAAGTCAAATTCTATGCATTTTCTATTCCAGAGCAATCAGTATTTTCTTTGCAATCAGTACTTTCTTTGCAGACTACTATAGCATATATAGCATTACCTTAACATTGTTTTGTTTTAAAAACTACTGTACTCACATCAAAATAAGCTTTCTTAATTTCATTCTGGGATGCTGTTTTTGAAATCCCAAGGACTTTGTAATAATCTTTCTGATCAATATGTGCTGAAAACAGATATTCAACAATACAGCAATGCAATGGTCAACTGAAAGTCCCTCCCCTCCAAGCATAGGGTAGATTTTGATGAGACCTAACTTGCATTGAAAATTTAGAATTTAACAAATGTTACTAGTTAGTTATCCAGGGAGCAAACAAGCAAAATAAATTAGAAGTAGATGTATGAAATAGAAAGATTAATCATTGATACTTCTGAGGTCAGTAATGCATGTCAAGGTCCACATTAGATATTTTCTCTGCATGAGTATTGACTAGCTATATGTCAGGTTAAGGTTACATCACATGATATACATGACTGCCCAGGGCCTCTTTTAAGAAATCGTTAGTGGGGGGGCCATCATCGAAAGGGGACGTAACAAGTAAGTGGTGTATTACAGGTGTGGGATGCTGAAGGGGGTTCTGGGGGTCCTCCCTCAGAACATTTTTGTATTCTTGAGTCTCTGTGGCTTGATTTCCTGCATTTTCAGAGACAATTTTTGATATATCCCATCTAAATGTAGCCAGGGTTTGTTGTGAGAATACCATAACTTTCCTCTAAACTCAGTTTTTTCCCATTTTTGCTTATATTTTCCCTTCACTGGGGGGGGGGGGGCAAAATAGCTTACTGGGGGGGCCAACATGGGGGCTGGGGGGGCTTTGGCCCCTCCAGTACATTAGTTAAAAGAGGCCCTGTGACTGCCACCATTAAAGAGTCTCCCACTTGACAAATATAAATTGTCTACATTACATTTAGTAAAATAATAAAGGAATATTGCAACTTATGGTTTGTTAAGACACAATTTGAAAGACCAGATGTTTGCAGCAACAAAAGTGTGGTAATATGTTGGCAACCTAAATTTGCATCCCCACTGTACGCACTACTTTACTATTTTACTCAGCAGACTATACTTGTTAAACGTCTGAAACCACTGGGCATAATTCATTTATTCTGTGTGATGCTAGACAAATTTGCTTATCAAGCTAGGGAGACAGCCGCAGTACCCTTGGGCATGTATGGATTAAACTTGAATATTCCCAATGATTGTAATAAAACCAATTATACAACAACTAGTTTTGCAAATGCGAGCCAACAGAAGAATACATGATAGATTTATGCTTTTTCATAATTCTGTGCATAAACTAAAGTGTAATCGCCGTATGTATTTTTTGGTGGCCCTGCAATTCATGTGGTCAGTTTAACGTGTGTTCACTGTTTACTTAGTGTTAATTTGATTTTGCTCGCTGAACCCGAACGTTTTTATGTTTCATCATACGCCATGCTTAGCTATCCCAGTAGCACGTAATTTTTACACATTTAGGCCACGCCAATTCATTTTTTAGTCTTAGGGGCGACGTCCACCATGGTGGAAAGTTCGTAGGTTGCGCCGAACATATTCGGCGAAGAAAATTATAAATTTGCTCTCTATTGGCGCAGAATTATGTGCAATATGGAGGCATCTGAAAAATTAAAGTCGAATTGAAATTGTGTGCACATTTTTCCTCATCTAAATGTGCACATTCAATGTGACGATGAGATAGATGGCTCTAGTTTCACATTCGCAGCTCTCATTCACATTCGAATGTAGAGCCAGACAGGAAATTTTCATAGTAAAACCGCAATAACTTCGGAATGGTTTAAGCAATAGAAAAAATATTCAAAGCCATTCTTCATTAATATTAAATGAATCGAGTAAAATAGTTTAGACTTTTTTAGCTTATCAGGTTTTCTCTGGAGGCCTCGCAGAATATAACGCACCGTCATGATCGAATGTAGAGCCAGAGTTGTCAAATTCATGGAAAAATCCTTATATCTCAAGAACGAAAGAATTTACAATAAAATCATTCAATGCCATTCTGCATTAGCTCTTAAAGTATAAAATAAAAGAGTCTAGAAGTTTGTACCTTGCAAAGTTTTCTCTCGAGGCCTCGCAGATGGTTTGTTGTCATACGACGTAAAAATTCCGTCGTGCTGAAGCAGACATCCAAACATAGAAATAAAATCGATATATTTTTAAAACGGCTAAATGTATTGCAATATAGTTTAATGCCGTTCTTCATTAGCATTAGGAAAATTCAATCAAGCAATCCAAACGTTTTCAACTAGTTCGGTATCCTCTGTAGGCCTCGCAGAAGAAGCGTGTCATTATACGCCGCCATGTGTAAATTTGAGAGACACATAATCTTGTCGCGGACATAATGTGCTATTTCTCCAAGACGATGTGACTAATTCCTTAACGGTTTCATACCGTTCTTGATGAATATCAAAGCAATAAATTCGATCAATTTCCGACCTTCCAAGTCATTCTGTTTTGCTTATATGTCGTCCATAACAAGTCTTGTCGATGCGCGTCAGCCTGCCATGACACGAAACTGAGGGAGGACGTTCGCATACGAAACAGAATATCTCGTCAACGCAACGCTGTTCTTCTATAATATTTCGTTCCGTTCTTCGTTAATACCAGGAGCATTGAATTTGTCAAAATTCGTTCACCTTTCCTGTTTAGTTTTTAGTGTAGAGCGAACAAAAGCCAGTAACATCGTGGTACGCACCCCCCTGATCCGCCTGTCAAAACAAAACTGCATTAATCCGTTATTAATCCCCGGGGTTTTCCCAGAGATAAATATAATGTTGTCCACAACATTATACGTCCATAACATTGGGAAAATCCCGCGGATTAATAGCGGACTCTGTAGCGGATTAATGCAGTTTTGTTTTGACCGGCGGATCAGGGGGGTGCGTACCGCGATGTTATTGGCTTTTGGTCGCTCTACACTAAAAACTAAACGAAAATGAATGAATTTTGACAAATTCAATGCTCCTGGTATTAACGAAGAACGGCACAATATTATGAAAAACAGATTTGCGTTGGCGAGATATTCTGTTTCGTATGCGGCGCCCTCCTCAGTTTCGAAGTTTGTGGCAGGCTGACGCCGGCTAAGACTTGTTATGCACGAATATAAGCAAAACAGAATGACTGGAAGGTCGGAAATTGATCGAATTTATTGCTTTGATATTCATCAAGAACGTATGAAACCGTTAAGGAATTAGTCGCGTCGTCTTGAGAAATACTGCGTTATGTCGCGACAAGATTCTGGGTCTCTCAAATTTACACATGGCGTATAATGACACACATCTTCTGCGAGGCCTACAGAGGATACCGAACTAGTTGAAAACGCTTGATTGCTTGATTGAATTTTCTAATGTAATGAAGAACGGCATTAAACTATATTGCAATACATTTAGCCGTTTAAAATATATCGATTTTATTTCTATGTTTGGATGTCTGCTTCAGCACGACGGAATTTTTACGTCGTATGACAACAAACCGTCTGCGCTCGAAGAAAACTTTGCAAGGTACAAACTTCTAGACTCTTTTATTTTATACTTTAAGCTAATGCAGAATAACATTGATGATTTTATTGTAAATTCTTCGTTCTTGAGATATAAGGATTTTTCCGCACTAACTGACAACTCTGGCTCTGTTCGATCATGACGGATGCGTTATATTGCGAAGCCTCCAGAGAAAACCTGACAAGCTAAAAAGTCTAAACTATTTTATTCGATTCATTTAATATTAATGAAGAATGGCTTTGATTATTTTTTTATTGCTTAAACCATTCCAAGGTTAAGTTATGAAATTTCTGTCTGGCTCTACATTCGAATGTGAATGTAGAGCTGCGAATGTGAAACTAGAGCCATCTATCTCATCGTTTCAATGTGTACATATTCTGCGCGCAGTTAACAAAGTTGGCAATCTGGCTCCCGGGCCGCTCCCCCCCTGGGTCTTTAACATTTAATTGTTTTATATCTATTTTGTACAGTAACATTTATACAGTACTTACAAGATGTATGTATGCGCCGACAGTGCATGTTTTTAATTATTACACCATTCCACCAACCATCGACTGTAATTTAAAGTGAGGTTTACATATAAAGCTATATCAAAACTTGTCATGACAAAATTTCCAAAAAATCCCAATAGAAATAAACGTACCATTTTGTCGTGCTGTTAAATCAAAATCAAACTGTACAGAACTTGGACAAAATACTCCGTAAATTCCTCCTTGGCGGGCAGAAATTCTTGAAGAAGACCGAAAAAATGACCAACAAAAGATGCATGATTGAAGTCGATGCGACGCCATATTGGAAACATCGACGAGCTCACGAGCATGGCCCAGTGAACTCTATATATATATGGAGTAAGAACTTCTAATGTTCGGCCAATAGGCCAAGTGAAGCCAAGATGGCGGCAATTGACGTCCAAACTCATGAAGGTCATAAACAGTTTTCATATCATTTTATCCAGCTAATTGATCGCAGATCTAACAGATCGCATCGCTAATCAAGTTATTAGTTCATAAAATCATGATGTTATTGTTTAAATCGGAGTAAAAACACGAAATTTCGGCACACTCCTTGCCGGCTTGTGTAAACCGCGCGGTCGAAAACAATAGAAAGGGATTGGCACTGGACGTCAATTTCCGCCATCTTTGGCTTCACTTTTTGGACATAAGGTCTCACTCCAGATATATATATATAGAGCTCACTGGGCCAGATCGATTGCGTCACATCCACTTGTCTGGTCTGGCGGTTAAATGTAAGAATTGTTCATTTTGTGATAAAAGCACTATATTTGCAGGAAGTATAGACTTTGATATGTCAATAACTTTTAGATATGGAGGCATGTCGCCGGCGTAAAATTTGGGTTCTTTTTCATTTTCCTCATTAAACTCCTATACTTGTAAAACCATGAAATTCCAAGTTCATTTAAAGCAATAAAAAATGCCACGAAATCGCGCGAAATGCCTGGGTACTAGCTTGAAAATGCGTATTTAACCATAGAGATTATAAAAGAATAGAGGGGGCATCCGAGGTTAAATTTAGGGAAAAATTGAAGCTTCCTAATGGGGGCCCCTTGTATAAGTCCCGTATGTAAATCCCGTATGTGAAATCGCGCGCCCATTGGCTACATTTGAAATCTCCTTAGCAACGCTGCCTTAGCACAGATTAATTATATACAGATAGGGAACACGCGTCGGAACCTTTGATGTTTGTGTCCCCAATGCTCCCCATGCTGACGCCATTTCCACGCGCCACGCAAACTGCTCTGGCAAGTGTCGTTCGCCGAATTTCCAGTCAAAAGCATAGGAAAACGCCGTTCGAAAGTAGAAAAATAAATATTTTTGCGAAGTTGCTCCACCGATCTTCATTTTGGGATTCAAATTTGAAACATAAATGGTAAGTGGTTATTTTTATGTCAAAAGATATACGTTTATAGGCTAAATACAAAGAAAAAATCAATAAAAACTTTGTACCGCATGGCCATATTTTACAATCTCGGTGTTTGTGAAGTTCTGCCGCTTCGTCAAAGCATAGACTATCCATTTGACCATAGTCTATGGTCAAAGAGAAGCAGATGCCCATTTCGCTAAATTAATGGCCAAACGTATTGCTTTCCTGTCTTTTAAATTAGTAAGAAAGCATGGGTGCCGATTTGCAATAAACAACAATCGAATTTGAATATTTGATGGTGCTTTTCGACGTGTTGAGGAGGACTGTCAGTCAGTTATTCTTCAGTTATTAATAGCCCAAAATACACATTGAAAATACCAGTGGCAGTACAGTAACTGCTCATTGCTCAAGCAGCCATGTTTTTACTTTAAAACTTAAGCATTTGAAATAATTTTATATATATATAATACTATTTTCATGAAATTTAATAATGTATTAAAGTTACTTTCTATATCAATCAATCAATGTAGTTAGTACCAAGGTAAGGGTAACCCCGGTGCCAAGCTGAACTTTGTTTAACCCATTAGCGTGCAATATGCCCAAATGCGCCCTACTTTAGTATTTACTCTGTTTAGCACCAGATCATTTTACTCGTCAGTGCTGGTGGTTATAGAGGTGGTGTACCTCACATACACACCCCTTTCCTATTGCAGATTCTACCCCTGCAGTACCCACTTTAGGGGGATAACTATGCAGGCATGCAAAGCTGATAGGGAGGGGGGGGGACACAGGTTCTGGGTCAGTAAATTCATCCCTGCATGTGTACAACTCGATGAATATAACTAGAGTAATGAGCTTAGCTGTTCACCTTCAATATCTTTTTCTGATAGCGTAACTTGTTCATTATTTTCCGTTTGCAGGCTGAAAGTTGCTGCTGGAACTGGCGTGGTGATGAAGTCAAAACCTATTAAAATTATTGGAATAGTTTACACATTTAAAATGCTGCTACTGTGCCAGTGTGTTGTAAATGTTGTGTTTATACCTTCATTTGCAGAATTTTGTTGTGTGTTGTTGGAGTCAAACGTTTTCTTTTTCTTGTCTAGAATATTAAAGTTCATTTAAATATGCTATTAATAGCTACATAAATGATGCTAGTAAAATATGCAAATTGAACGGTTTGTAAAATATGCTCACTAGTTGTACATGTAACATCCGACGTTTCTTTCCTTTGCACAAGTCTGCGTTTCACACCAATTCTTGCTGGGGGATTTGGTACATTGAACAAGGTTGGAATTGCTGTCGTTTTCAAGATTTTTTTGGACTTCGTGATGAACATTTCCTCCTCGAAGTGGGCGCTGCATATTCTCACATTACGATACAAATACCCGGCATCTTTCTGAATTAAGTCTCATCCAAATTAAGTCTCATCTAATCAGGTCATCCAAACACGGAAACCATAAAGTAATTGTTTTATAAAATAACAACAACACGATAGTCTTCCTGATCCAAACACGGGTTTCAACCAATTAATCAGAGCACGCGTTACATGCATGTTATTTTATAATACAGTATACCAGTAATTGGGGTTTAAAAATACAAAGTTTATTTTAATAAATATTTATTTCACATTTATATACATTTAAGTACTTAAATTCAAAAACTAAATAAATATGTGTTCAATGTCAATGAATATTACTACATTCCAAATAGGGGCTGCTTTTTTGAACCCTCAATTAAACCATTACAATAATCTGAAGGCCTGTTTATATGATCTCGTGTACTAGGGACATCCTACCCCTGAGTCACTGGCAAGGCAAAATTATATTCATATACTATCATCTATAGCTACTGCCATGCAAGTGTTTACATGGAAAGTTTTGAACCTGTCTTGCCTAGTGGGGTGACCCTGGCAGTAGGCTGGGTCACTCTCTCAGGTGGGACAGCATCTCTAGTACTCGAGACTATATAAACATTGCCCGAGGCTATGCAAAATTGGTAGGCATTCAAATAAGATCAAATATTCTCAGGTTTTGCCCCTATACTAGTATAGCAAGTGTTGACATGGAAAGTTTTGAACTTGTCTTGCCTAAAGGGGTGACCCTGGCAGTAGGGTCACTCTCTCAGGGGGACAGTGTCTCTAGTATGCAAAATTGGTAGGCATTCAGATCAAATACTCTCAGGTTTTCCCCAATCAGGTGAACAAATTATATAACCATAGTTGTAAGATTCTGCATCTGATTCAGTGTACAGTAATGAAAGAATACTTCAGTCCAACAGGATTGATTGGCAATCTAGAAAAGCAAAATAAACAATAAAATAAATAAACAGATTAGATTATTAAACATAGTTACAGTAACTTGGCATGCTGCATCTCTTGGTTTAGGTTCTCGTAAGCCTATAAAATTGACCTTTGAGAGCCAACAAAATGCTGTCCTTGCAAATGCCCCCATCATGGGGTCACAATAATGCTTACCACCCTTGAGGAAACACCATTGACCAATGCACTATCCTAGGGAAATCACTAAATTTGACTAATCCCCCACCATTGGGTCAATATATAAGTTAAAGTCTATATGAGTACTTTTGAGTACTCTGGCTCCATGCCCATGATTCCATCAGTCCATGTTGAATGTTGATGTTCATTTTCGTATCTGAATGCTGTTTTATGCAATGTTCTTGATTCGCAAAAAAGTGTTTACAGTAAATTAACGACAACCCTTTGATACAAAATTTGATATATATGAGCTAGAGCAAAAAACCTCACATATAAAGTTGCCAAGTTCCACTTCGAGTTCAAAGTACTGAATCGAATCATCAGATTGCCAGAAATTCTCACTCCTGCAGGATGTCTTTTCTCATTTTCGCCGTTAAAAATGGTATTCGTTGAATTCCTTCATGCTAAGAAGACGCAGTGTGCCATTTATTTGCAAAATTCGTCCAGAAAATGAAGATCGATCGGTTACTGCGCTTAAAATCGCCGTTTTATTGCCAAAATTTTCCATTTTCCTATCTCTTTCCTAATAAAAAATTTGCTTTACACTTGCCAGAGGGTCGCGCATGCGCATTAAAAAAATGGGGACATGATTTGCCGCGTGTTCCCTATCTGTCCTTAGCAACAACAAAAAATATTTTTTGAAAAAGTTTACGGCCCGTCTAAATTAAGCAAAATGTTAAAAAACCCGCCCAAATTCAGCGAAAAACTATTCCTATGTGAGCAAATTTGTCTTTAATTTGATGTTTAAAGATGTGGAGTTGGTGTGAAGCAATGAAACTGCTTAGTGGAACTGGCATTTAACTTAAAAGGCGGGTGTTTTCACTCTGCAGTCTGGGTGTTTCTCACTTGGTTGGTCAACTTTAAATAGACCAAAGGGAAACAAATCAATTATATCAGTTTTTAGCAGGTTTATTTTCAATATATATTAAATATTAACACATATTTAAAATTTTAAGACACATAGGAGTGTTTTTTACTGAATTTTTGGGAGTTTTTTCGTGTATTTCCCCCAGAAAGAACCCAAATTTTAGGCCGGCGACTTTAATTTTTCAGATGCCTCCATATCTAAAAGTTATTGTCATATCAAAGTCTATACTTCCTGCAAATATGGTGCTTTTATCACAAAATGAACAATTCCAGCTAAATTTCGCTCTTAACCGCCTCACTATTAGCTGTGCTCGGATTTGTCCGGTTTCCTGCGTCCCGTGTGAACTCGAGAGACGAACTCATGCAAATTTGAGTGAGATCCTCAGTATAAACAGGGGGACGTTAGTTTTGAGACTGACGGAATACCGAACACGGAATCGGATAATTGATCAGCCTGGCGGCGCATCGCCGCCATGTTGGATGCATTTGACAAAGGATTTCGTTTGTTTGCAATTCAAATTTCATCCAACATAGCGAAAAATGAGATTGGTCGCACACCACCTATAACACAAATGCACAATTGATTCAGTATCATTTCCGTGCTCTTTTACAGTCCTCTTTCTTAAGTAGCCAAAAGTAGCCATGGCTGCATGATAACTGACATGATGTGCCTTCAAAAGTATTGGACCGTTAATAAGATGCATCTATGCTTTTAGATAAACATTCAGCATATGTTCAGATACGAGTGTCTGTGCATTGAGTATTGAGTCTTACTATACCACTCAGTGGCGGTAATTTCGGTGGAGTGTGGGGCAATCCCCCCCCCCTGTGGCGATGACATCATCGTTGATGTCACGTGTGAGTGAATGTTGTCGTTGAGTGTTTTAGGCACGAAACTGACAAACTGGGATTTAGACATGTTGTATTAATAATTCAAGTAATAAAGCTACTTTGGGTAACAGCTATAAGAATCGTTACATGGTGTCAGGTGTGAGATCGTACTGCACGACCGAGGCGTTTTTTTTCAGGGAAGGGAACCCGTACAATCAACAAATAAACAGTAAATACATCGAGTAATGGCAGAACCAGAAGCGCCGGCCGCCACAGGCATATACGTTCCACCGTCGAATATACCGCCGCCAAAACCGCTCGTGTTTGATGACAACATCGCGATAAGTTGGAAAACATGGCAAAAGGCTTGGAAACGTTTTGAAATTGCCACGGGAGTTTATAAGCAAGACGGAGTTGTTCGTGTGTCAACACTGCTAAGCATAATAGGTGAAGATGGCGTCAAAACATTCGACACTTTTACGTGGGCAGAAGGCGAAAGCGAAGACAATATAGACCACGTTCTAAAGAAATTTGACGAGCATTGCGAACCAAGAACTCAAGTTATTTATGAACGCTATCGATTTAATAACAGAAAACAAGAACAAGGTGAGAATGTTTCAACTTATTTAACCGAATTAAGAACAATCGCTCGAAATTGTGATCATGAGTCAATTACACCCGATGAAATATTAAGAGATAGACTAGTATTGGGCATAAGAGATGACAAAGTTCGCGAGCGATTGCTGCGAACAGATGGGTTGTCACTGAAGAAAGCTGTTGAAATAGTCAAAGCCGCAGAACAAACACAACAACAAGTAAAAATAATGACCGGGGATTTGTCTGTAAACACAATTAAAGAAAATAAAGATGACACAAAATTTACAATGCGAAATACCCAAGAGGGGCGGGGCCAAGGTCAAGGTCAAACAAGAGGCAGAGGCCAACAGCGCCAACAGCATAATAGTTGCCGTAATTGCGGAAGAAATCATGGCAGACGAATTTGCCCAGCATTTGGAAAAAAATGTCATAGCTGTAACAAGCTTAACCATTTCGAAAAGATGTGTCGAAGCAAAAACGTGTCTCTAGTCCAAGAGGACTCTGACACGGATTCAGAGGACACGTACGTCATTAGCTCTGTTTCCAAGAATGAAAAGAAGAAAGGTTCTCGTGCAAAAGCAGCAGTGACAAAATTACACATTAATAAACAAAAGAATAAGAACATTGTTAAGATTCAAATAGACACTGGGGCCCAGTGCAACATTCTTCCTACTGAGACATATGTAAGGGTCACAGGAGATAATGAGCTTAAATTACTGAAACCTTGCAAGAAAGAGATTGTATCATACACTGGAGAGCGACGCAACATCGCTGGAAAGGTCATACTTCCAGTATGGCATGCGGGAAAAAAGCAACTAATCAAGTTCAATATCATTGATGGTGACTATCGACCAATTCTGTCTCTAGATACCAGCGTAGCTTTGGGTATTGTAAACCTGCGACATTGTGACATCCTATCACTGGGTATCCAACCCCCTAAAGATCCAGCAAGTGAATACAAGGACGTGTTTGATGGTTCATTAGGTAAAATACCAGACACATACAAGATTGTGATTGATAGTACAGTGCAACCTGTAGTCCACCCGCCACGACGAGTGCCAGTGGCCTTGCGTACACGTATAAAATCAGAACTAGATAAGTTAGTTGAACGTGAAGTGATCGTTCCAGTGACCAAACCAACACAGTGGGTATCAAGCATGTTAGCTGTAGTAAAACCAAACAAAATCAGGATCTGCATAGATCCACGTGATCTTAACCGTGCAATCTGCCGTGAACATTATCAATTGCCCACTGTTGAAGAAGTGACTACCCGGTTAACAGGGGCAAAGAAGTTTACAGTTTGCGATGCAAAAGATGGATTCCATCAAATACAACTCGATGAAGACTCAAGTTACCTGACCACATTTAACACACCCTTTGGTAGGTTTCGGTGGACTAGATTGCCATTTGGAATTTCGAGTGCTCCTGAGGTTTGGCAGCGTCGCATGCATGAGTTCGTAGAAGGATTAGACGGTGTCGAAGTAATTGCGGACGATTTTCTCATTGTTGGTTTTGGGAATACTGAAGAAGAGGTCAATGCGAGCTTAGAAAAGAATGAACGGGTGTTTTTCGAAAAATGTCGAGAATGGAACTTAAAGTTGAACAAGAGCAAGCTAAAGCGAGCACAATCGTCAGTGGCATTCATAGGGCATCTCCTCACACCCGAAGGGTTAAAGCCAGATCCGGCCAAAGTAGAAGCCATTCTTGAAATGCCCTCTCCAATTGATGTCAAAGGTGTAAAGCGTTTTCTAGGGATGGTCAACTACCTCGCCAAATTCCTACCATTGTTATCGGACATGACTCAACCACTACGAAAGCTCGAAGACAAGGATTTTGAGTGGTGTTGGCTAGAGCAACATGAAAAAGCATTTAAAACAGTAAAGGACTACCTTGCGAAAGCCCTGTACTTGCTTATTACGACGTCACTAAAGAGGTAACAATACAGTGTGACGCCAGTGAAACCGGACTTGGCGCTGTGTTGTTGCAAGAAGACCAGCCAATTGCGTATGCCTCAAGAGCGCTGACGGAGACAGAAACCAGGTATGCCCAAATAGAAAAGGAATTATTGGCAATTGTTTGGTCCACCAACAAATTTGATCAATACATCCTGGGTCGCGAGATTGTACACATTGAATCAGACCATCAACCACTGAAAGCAGTTTTCGCAAAGCCTGTCCACAAATCGCCTAAGAGATTACAAAGAATGTTAATGGCCCTACAGAATTACACACTAGAAATACATTACAAGAAAGGAACATTAATGTGGATTTCAGACACTCTGAGTCGGGCATACCGAAGTACAACCGAGTCTGCCGAACATGACATAAGCGAAGTACGTGCATTAGAAGAAATTGACCACTGCGAAGGTGTGTCAATAGCTCGAACCGGTTAAACCAGTTTAAACAATGTACATCAACAGACCCAGTGATGCAACAACTCATTACCGCTATCAATACAGGATGGGCAATAGACCGGAAACAATGTCCACCAGCACTAATTCCATTCTATAACAATCGAAGGAACTTATTGAAGATAATGGATTAGTCTTCTTTGGGGAAAGACTCGTCGTGCCTTCATCCTTAAGAAAAGAAATGCTACAGCAAATTCACAAGTCCCATATAGGTATTGAGGGTTGTCTACGGCGAGCACGGGAAGTGATATATTGGCCACGAATGAATGCGGAGGTGAAAGATTATGTTTCAAAGTGCTCTATATGCCAAACACACCAGCCGGAGCAGTGTCGTGAACCACTGAAGTCCTACGACCTACCACAACGACCATGGTCAGTGGTCGGAGGGGACCTATTTCAATTGGGACATCAGCAATTTCTTATCATTGTTGACTACTGGAGTGGGTTCTTTGAAGTTCAAGAGTTATCAAAAGTTACATCGAAAACTGTCATCACTGCATCAAAGGTCCAATTTGCGAGGCATGGAATTCCGGACACCCTCATCTCCGATAATGGCCCTCAGTTTGCGTCAGCGGAATTTGCCCAGTTTACAAAGGAGTGGCAAATCGAACACCGAACATCGAGCCCACACTACCCTCAATCTAATGGACGTGCCGAAAATGCAGTGAAAACCTGTAAATCCCTATTAAAGAAAGCAACAGCCAGCGGTGAAGATCCTCTATTAGCATTACTAGATTGGAGGAACACCCCGACTGAAAATATTGGAACCTCACCAGCGCAAAGATTAATGGGTCGACGTACTCGTACATTGCTTCCCACACATCAGAGTCTTCTTAAAACACCGGAACAAAACGGAACAAAGAAGAAATTAGAGAACCGCAAAGCAAAACAAGTAAGGTTGTATAACAAGAAATGTAAACCGCTTGAGCCCCTACAAAGTGGATGCGCCATTCGAATGAAACTTCCAGGTGATAATCGTTGGTCGCTTGGTACCTGTGTACGTGCGCTCGACAACCGATCTTTCGAAGTCGAGGTTTGTGGAAGACGATATCGCCGTAATCGCCGTCATCTACGTGCGACCAAAGAGATGGCACCACCTCCCAACGCGAAAGATTCCCAAATCGAACTGAGCGAGCCGATCGAAACGGACCTCACCCCAAGTTTACCAGTCGTGGAACATACCACCCCAACTAACCCTATAACCCATGAAACAGGAAATGAAAATCAGGCAGGCAGTTCTGGCAGTAATGGAGGTCGAACGCTGAGTGAAAGTGACGCGGGACAAGAAGAGATAATCCCTCGTCGAACTACGCGAGTGCGACGTTCGCCAGATTGGCATAAAGATTACGAGAGACACTAAGAATTATCACGCATTATTTATAGTTATATGTTAGGCATAAACACTATGATGCCGTTAAACAATTTTATATTGAGAGGGAGATGTGGCGATGACATCATCGTTGATGTCACGTGTGAGTGAATGTTGTCGTTGAGTGTTTTAGGCACGAAACTGACAAACTGGGATTTAGACATGTTGTATTAATAATTCAAGTAATAAAGCTACTTTGGGTAACAGCTATAAGAATCGTTACACCCCCCCCCCCACCTCTACGGAAAATTGACAATTTGTCGGAAATTTTGACCTAAATGGGGCTAAAACAGCCTATTTCGAGTGTGAATGGGGGGTTTGTCGGAAATTTAGGAGGCTTTGCCCCCGCACCGGAAACTGATGCCGATATGATAGCGCCTAATTATTACTCTATCCAGATGTTCTGTATTTTGCCAGCTTAATTCATTATAAGACTATCAAATTTCATATTAAACCACGAAACGCTTCAATGCAGAATATTCAAAAGTAGCCGTACGCATGATATCACATGAGGAACACAGAAGTATGTCGTCTTCATCAGAGTAACAATTCGACAAGAAAGCAAGGGAAATCCTGAAGATGGCGACAATAGCAGCATTTATTACGTCGCTAATATTCAACACTGGTATTACTTTCATTCTGCTTGTTGTATTCTCTATCCTACGTCCACGGTTTGACTTTGTTTATCAACCAAAGTTCAAGCTATTGACGGAATTAATTTCTAAAAAGATCCCAGAGACTAAACTCACGTTATTAAGGAAGCTTACATTATCTTCGGGGTTCTTTGCTTGGCTAACTCCTGCTTTTAAAGTCAACACTGACGAACTTTATGACTTGGTTGGTTTTGATGCATTTGTCTACTTGAGATTTCTGAGGCTATGTTTCCGCATTTCCACATTCTCATTGCCATATGCTGCAGTTGTTCTTATTCCTATCAGTGTATATGGTGGCAATGATCAAGAGGGCATGGATATACTAACATTAGGGAACATATCTCAACAGTCAGACAAACTTTGGGCACATTTAATAGGTGTATGGCTATTCTCTTTTCTCATGTATTATTTGTTGTATACCGAGTGGCAAGTTTATGTGGAATATCGTCAAAGATATCTGAAGGAGAATAAAGAAAATCATTTTTCAGTACTGGTAACACAGCTGCCTCCTGAGGTATACATTCCAGTCATAGTTTATAGAGAAAACAGTTCAACAATATTTGTGTTGTGTGATATTTCATACATGCCGTGTTTGTGCCGTGTCTGTGTGTTGCTTTCACGTGCGCCAGTGCGTATCAGGTTACAAATGCGTGGGATTGAGCATTTTTACAAAATACAAATAACGATAACTCCGATCCGAATACGAACATTTTGATATATGTTCTAACTTTCTGATGATGACTATTAAAGCGTAGTCTACAGCTATATCAAAATGTTCATGAATTACCGTTGTTTTCGGTTTTAACAATACCATTGTATGCTCGGCTGCTCATTTGGAAACAGATATGCCATATCGGATATGGGTAAATATAAAGATTTTTCTCGGCATCTCGTTCGATAGGATTAATATAGTAGAAGGTGTTAGTAGATGGAATACTCGAACGGAATTTATATACATTTTTTAGACCTAGCCAGGAGCAACTTAGGCCCTCTGGCAGAATTGAATCTGCGGACCTGCGATTCCGGTGCAGCGCTCTAACCAACTGAGCTACAGCGTCCAGTACGGTTGCTGAGTATTAAAGTGCTTATAAACCCAAAATGGGTTTTTACTGATTCGGATAGAACATAAAAAGTTAGTTAATAAGTTCTAGATTAGTTTTTGGCTTAGACTTTTAGTTTCGGAGATATAAAGGCTCAAAGTCGCTATTTTGGAAAAAAAGTAGCGTCTTCCGGGGGACTGGGTCCCAGGAACGTGTGTATTTAATTTTACTATAAAAACTATTACATTTGGATAAATCATCTTGAAAAGTCGGCTATTTCTTGAGGAAAAAAACACATTTTTGAACTCAAACACATTTTTGAGTGTGTAAAGTAACCCTTCTAGTGGTTTGCATCGTCAATCGTGGAATATAGACGAAGGAATGGATTTAAATGCGATTTCAAAGTCGATCGTGGAGACGACCATGACACTTGCAGTAACTTATGTCTATAAATTCTGGGACATAGATGCCTCTTCTGGCGAACCAATTGCTTATAAAATTCTTTCGTATAGTATCAAATAAAGAAAGAAGAAATAAATGAACGAATACAAGGGTTAAAAGTTTGTTGGAATGGAACTTAAACCTTTTACTGCACCTGCTTTAAAGTTGGTTCTCACTTTAGCAAGGAAGCGTGTTTCCCTACAAATTTTACATCCAAATTTACCCAAAATTTGGACATTTTCAAGAATAATAACTGGTTAACTGCAACTGGCCAACCCACAATCTAATGAAATTGGCCCCCATGTATATTCTCACAGAACCTTTCATAGGAAGATTGGTTGACAGATTGTCATCTTTGTCCATGTAAATGAAAGATGATCAATACACAGATATCATAAACTGGATATATAGATATATGGAATTATTGTGACAACACTAAACATTAATTGCCACATAAATAGGCTTAGAATAATATTCATCTTTTGAGAATGTTTTAGTGGGGAAACATATCTAATTTAATAAATAAGCCATAAGGCCAGTATGTGATCTGTAAAACATCATACTTTCTATTACAGTAGCTTTGCCTGTGTGGGCAGAGCAAACATGCTTCAACTTTCACATTAGATGTCTGGTGTGAGAGTGATGGTTTGCTTTACTCACAGTGTACACACATCCAACTTTCTTGGGATGCCCACATAGCTGATTTAAGTGACTCAGAAAGGTGCTTCTCTGTGCAAGTAAAATGACTTTCTCTCCATGGAGGGAAATGGATGTTGACCCCCTCCTACCAGATGTCCTTGCACATTTTATAAGTGGAATCTCTCCTTCCAGATGGGTAAAGTTCCTCCATAGTGGGAGTCTGGCTCTTTTCTAGGTAACCCATTACCCAAAAAGCAGCTAAGGTTTAGCCGATCCAATCAAGCGCAGTTAACCCATTAATTGGCAGTACTCTACCACTGATGAGTAAAATTTGCCAATTAATGGGTTAAGCCAATCGATCCAATCAAGGGGCTGAGCTATTAAAAGTGCACTTGCCCCCAAGACACAGTAGAGTCACAATACAACATATATTGATAAAGATGTTTAATAAATATTTAATTAAAAATGTTAATTCATCTTTCACTGATGGTTCCAGTTTACTTCACTGATAATCTAGATGAAATGACAAACAAATAGTTTAATGGGCTATACAATTTTGAAGTGTATATCTCTATTCAGGAATTTTTCTTAGCCTCCCTAAGGTTCTTCAACATAGGTGGCTAACAAACCAAGGCCTAACAAGAAATGCCTGATACTCAGGTTAAGGTGGTTCCACTAGTGGGACAGTGCAGCACTTGGTGATCAACTTTGTGCCAAATACATGTATCAATCAAACATATAGCATCAGTATCTCACTGTCATATAAAACATTTGACATTGACCACATGTGTAGGATAATACAAGACACTGAAAGTCCACATATAAAGTAGGTTGAAATCTAAAAGTAGAATGGCCTATTAATTTATATTAGTTAAATACCATAAAGGCATTAAAGTTGTGATAATTTTCACATTGAAACATATATGATATATTATTCTATAACAGCAGTATGTAATCTCTCAGAGGTAGAAGCACTTCAATCGATTTGTGTGCCAACAAACACCGTTGTACACCGTTGTATACTAACTACTAAGCAAATAATATGCACATTTAGGTGGCATGATTAAACGTTAAATATCCAAAGTTCATACGCGCGAATAGACATCATTGCATTTGTTAAAATCACAGCTTACCTGTATGTTGATTCCTGTTCTATGTTGGGACAACTGGGTACATTTGTCTTTGTTTATAGGTCGATAACTATGGCCTGTATTTGCCACCAAATGTCTCAGATCGATGAGTTTCGGTGTCCTCTTTTCTATCGGTTTAAAGCCGCAGTAGGTGATTTATCATCCAAAAAAGGTGTCAGATAGCTAGATATATTACTGTTGGTACTTTCTGTGTAATATCACGCACAAACGAAACATCGTTTAGACAAAATATGCAAAAAAACACAATACATCGATATCTTCGCCATATATTTCTTAGTTGTTTATCAAAGTTGGGTTCCTGGGATCCAGGCCCCTTGGTGATATTTTGGTCGCGCTACTTTTTTTCAGAAAATGCCAAAATTTGCCTGTTTGAGCCTTTATATCTCCGAAACTAAAAGTCTAAGCCAAAAACTAATCTAGAACTTACTAACTAACTTTTCATGCCTTATCCGAATCAATAAAAACCCATTTTGGGTTTATAAGCACTTTAACGCAAGTTCGGTATATAAGATGGGAGTGATGCCAGTATATGGTGTACAGGTAAATATCAAGATTTTTCTCGGCATCTCGTTCGATAGGATTAATTTAGTAGCAGGTGTTACTTATATACCGAACTTGCGGTTAATACTCAGCAACTTAACTGGACTAATATCGGATATGGATCAATGGACATGAAATGCATACGTATTTATGCATTCTAAAATTGATTTCATGTAATATACAGTGAATATTCGGACGCACAATATAGAAAAATATTCCGCGCGAAAAGGTTTGCTGCCGTAACACTCAAGAACAATAGCCCATGTGTAAACATTTTCTACCTCGACACAAAATACTGATGGTTAGAATTGAGGTTAGAATAGCAACATTAGAAATTAGATTGGTTGTTACAGCATTTCCCTGTAAGGCTATATACATAAAGAAAATCTAGCACTCGGACTTTTTCGAGTTCAGGTAGATTGAAACTTTTAACAAGCACTTTCGTGAAAACAATGTCTTTTTAACAAGAAAAACTATCATTTTATAAGCGGGATTTTATAGTTTTGTTCTGTTTCAAGATGCGCGAAATGAAGTCTACAAGAAAATATCCCATTTTATGCCACTAGAATGTAAATGCAAGTAAGGTAGAAACATTGATAAGAAACAATTTTAACGGACAAAAGAAGTCACAAGTAACAGAACTGGTTGGGCTTATCATCATAACAACTGGCTCGAATAATATCCAAGAGTGATATTAAAGTTAAAAGTTTGAGCAATAAATTACAACTTCCAGTACTTCATACACACTCAACTAAAATAAACTAAATAGACATAATTTTTGTGAGCTGCTTTTTTAATAAACTTGCCATATATTTGTCCCTTTAACTTTAGTCTGCAGTGCTTCTTACTGCACGCCCTTCTTACTGCACGCTCTTCTTACTACACGCCCTTCTTACTGCACGCCCTTCTTACTGCACGCTCTTCTTACTACACGCCCTTCTTACTGCACGCCTTTCTTACTGCACGCTCTTCTTACTACACGCCCTTCTTACTGCACGCTCTTCTTACTGCACGCCCTTCTTACTGCACGCTCTTCTTACTGCACGCTCTTCTTACTGTACGCCCTTCTTACTGCACGCTCTTCTTACTGCACGCCCTTCTTACTGCACGCCCTTCTTACTGCACGCTCTTCTTACTGTACGCCCTTCTTACTGCACGCTCTTCTTACTGCACGCCCTTCTTACTGCACGCCCTTCTTACTGCACGCTCTTCTTACTGCACGCCCTTCTTACTGCACGCTCTTCTTACTGCACGCCCTTCTTACTGCACGCTCTTCTTACTGCACGCCCTTCTTACTGCACGCCCTTCTTACTGCACGCTCTTCTTACTGCACGCCCTTCTTACTGCACGCTCTTCTTACTGCACGCCCTTCTTACTGCACGCTCTTCTTACTGCACGCCCTTCTTACTGCACGCTCTTCTTACTGCACGCCCTTCTTACTGCACGCCCTTTCTTACTGCACGCTCTTCTTACTGCACGCCCTTCTTACTGCACGCTCTTCTTACTGCACGCCCTTCTTACTGCACGCCCTTCTTACTGCACGCCCTTCTTACTGCACGCTCTTCTTACTGCACGCCCTTCTTACTGCACGCCCTTCTTACTGCACGCTCTTCTTACTGCACGCCCTTCTTGCACGCCCTTCTTACTGCACGCCCTTCTTACTGCACGCTCTTCTTACTGCACGCCCTTCTTACTGCACGCCCTTCTTACTGCACGCCCTTCTTACTGCACGCTCTTCTTACTGCACGCTCTTCTTACTGCACGCCCTTCTTACTGCACGCCCTTCTTACTGCACGCTCTTCTTACTGCACGCTCTTCTTACTGCACGCCCTTCTTACTGCACGCCCTTCTTACTGCACGCCCTTCTTACTGCACGCCCTTCTTACTGCACGCCCTTCTTGTATGAACGTTCAAATGTATAGCTTATACTGCCAGGGACGTAGCGAAGTGTCAAAGGATTTTTACCTGAAATTTGAACATCAATTTACCTGAAGTAAATTATCATTGTAATACTGAGTTGTCGAAAAACAAGGGGGTCTGGGCCCTGGGGTCCTTTCCCAGTAATTTTTTTATAATTTTGAAGTTCCATGCATGAATGAATTTCTGGCGTTTTTCGAATTAAGCGAATTCGCAAACGAATTGCGTGGAGATTGCATCTTCTAGTAATTTAACATTCTATATATATTTTAGTTATCATGACAAAAAATAGCGACTTTATTACCCAAATTTTACCTGAAAATGTCAAACTTTTCGCTGCGTCCCTGTACTGTATACTGCATGCTCTTTAGCTACCTTACTTGTATTCGCGCGGTATTATATAGAGTTCGCGCACACCAGGGCGCACACCAAGCATGCATGGGTGCGCGAAATTAACACTGAGCGAAAAATAATCCGCGCGAAAAGGTTTGCTGCCCTAACTGCGCCAAAAATAATCCGCGTGAATTACATTCATTAATCATATAGTTAAAATCATTCAAGGTAAGTTAATAAATAGTTATGTCGTTGATTTTTGATGCAAATATAGGTTGTGTCGATTCTACATATACCACTTGATGAAGATCTGAAGAAACTTATGCAGAAAATATTTCCAGACCAGGTGCGTTGTTATATACCGATACATTTTTATAGCACAATAGCTGATAACTAAAGAAAAATGTTAACTCCAACAAATCCATGCAAGCCAAGTTACAAAAGGCACCAAAACGAGGGTAGCGAATCTTATTTGTTAAATCTGACATAAAGACTTAGTAAGATTTAGTATTATATATATCATGTTTCGCCGTTCAACGGCTCGTCAGTGCAGCTTGTAACGCAGCCTAGATGCGAGTGACTTCGTATTTATACACCATACTCTTGCCCTCACCAAGCGCATGTGGTACAATACTCAGGCACATGCGCATCCAGACATGCGTGAAGTGTCTTGGGGCCAGAGTGCTCAAACGACCACAAGCTATTAAGGGAAGTGAGCTTTTGCATTTTAGCTTATTAGCCATATATATATATATAGTCAAATCTGCAGACATGCATGTTTCGCCGTTCAACGGCTCGTCAGTGCAGCTTGTAACGCAGTCTAGATGCGAGTGACTTCGTATTTATACACCATACTCTTGCCCTCACCAAGCGCATGTGGTACAGTACAATACTCAGACACATGCGCATCCAGACATGCGTGAAGTGTCTTGGGGCCAGAGTGCTCAAACGACCACAAGGGAAGTGAGCTTTTTGCATTATAGCTTATTAGCCACCAATTATATATATATATATATATATATATATATATATAGTAAGCCTGGTTTTCAGTTAGTCGCAACGGTCGTGACCATTTCGTTCATGCATGGTAGCAGATCTAGCAGATGTGATACAGTGTGGATATATCCCTACAATCAGAATTAACTGATTTGCATATAGGTTAAATTATTAGCACATGCACAAAACAAAAGAAAGACCAGGCTATTTCACATCCGTGACCATGACTTCATGCATGGTCACGATACGTCGATAGTTGTGACCAAATGTAATTATAGAAAACAGGCTTTGGGGAGAAAGGTCTGACAACCATTGTATATAGAATGATTAATCGGTCTATACTTATTTTTTCGGATAGTTAGCTAGTTATCTGAATTTAAATCATCCCTTGGTGGCTGTACGCGGAAGTGGTATAATATATATTTAGAATTGGCTGGAGATATCCAATCATACAAGTTGTTCAAATTATTTTGTATATTTACGAATAATTTATATTTGTCTGCTAACAATTTAGATTTTAGGGCAGAGCTTGTGTTCAGAATATAAATTCAGTCAAGCTCTGATACAACGTGAGATGTAATTGCACATATCATTGTGATGCATACTGTACCTGTATTTTTATGAGAAGAATGTTAAAGAGTTCATACATTTTCCGTAGGTTGCCTTTTGCTATGTTGTGGAGAACACTGAAGATTGGCAGGAACTTTTAACAAAACATGACAACTTTGTTCTTAAATATGAACTTGCAAAGGCAAGTCTCTTTAAATTTATAGCATATCATATAACATTACATTGCACCACATTACATTACATCACATTTCACAAATATTACACTATGACATCACCTCTCATGACATCACATCATATCTGATCACATAATATATCACATTGAAATCACACGGCCACATCACATCATATTACATCACATCCCATTACATCAGAAAAGTTTCGTTACAATACATTATTTCTATACATACTCCATAATACAATACATCACACATTATACAAATGAAATCACATCACAAGGCAACACATTAATGTATTTTCACTTTAATATTGTCATAATCATCTATCGGATGAATTCAGTGATGGTAGTGACCCCCTTATACCATACAAGGGTCATATATTGAAATGAAGAACTTGCTCATTATATATCTTTGCATGGCTTTTAATTTTTACTATCATTCATGAAGAAAACATATATATAAGGAGATCATGACCGTGAAGGAGCTTGCTGATTTACATAAACTTTAAGTCTATTTTTCTTACCAAATATCATCAATGTCTTTACAATTATAGAAGAATACGAACGTTTTCATCAAAAACGAATCTATTGTATTTCTTGTAGGCGATACTTGAAGAAAAAGGCGAACGACCTCAACATAGAGTTAAGCCAATTATCGGAAGTAAAACTGATTCCATTCAATATTATGAAGAAGAACTGAAAGTATGTGTTCCCTGCTTCATCTTATTAAATGAGTATCGGCTGTATCGCGTTCGATAATTATTAATAACATGTGATTATTAATTCAGTCTTCACTTGCGTATATAATCCATCTAATATATTGAGTGAGCAGAAACTGTATTTTTTCAGAGTCTACAAGATAAACTAGTTGAACAAGACTCCGACGCCACGAGACGTGTTGTACCAGCAGCAATAATAACTTTCAAAGCTCTTCGTGATGCAAGTATTGCTACTCAAGTACTCTGGCAAGCAAAGCCTTATCACACCATGGTTCGGCCCGCACCAGAATCACGGGATATCATTTGGAAAAATCTCGAGTATCCGTTATGGAACAGGTAAAATAACATTCATTATAAACATGAATGTTGATATCTACAGTATACATACATGCATATAACACAAATTTTGTTCTGCATATGCGCATAGATATAATGCTGTCGTGCATGTTATTGATAAAAGGAGGGTAAGGCTTTATAATGCATAGTGCCGGCTGTATTTTAGGCTTTCTATATATGTACATTTAAACCAAAGGAATGTTCAAAGCCATCGTTCATATATAAGCCATCGATATTGACTGAGGCCGCCGGGAAAGAGTCATTAATTATGTCGTGGCATTAGAATGCAGTGTATGCCTATAGCAATTTCTTTAATGCCGTAATGGTAGTATGAAAGTAGGTTTGTTGTATTTTGTCAAGTACTATAGTTGTTCCTTATTTACAGAATGACATTACAAGGTATAAATCTCTATAACTTGGAAGTTGGAACGATAATTACATCAGTATATCACATGCATTGGGTACAGTATTGGAAGAGTATAAGTAGAGAAAGTAATAAAACATGCCTATATATATATCGATCGAAGCGTAGATAAACGCACACCTAGTTTACCAATTTAATGTAATAATGGTCTTGCTAAAGTGTGTGATATTAAGATAAATGCCTATTTCATGTGAGAAAATTATACTTATATATGGAGTTAAAATTATCGCATCGATATCGTTTTTAATGTTTTCAATTTTGACATCATTACCTGTAGATGGTTTCGTTGGTTAATCGTCAGCATTCTTTTATTTCTTCTGGTTGTGTTCTGGATGATACCAGTAACCTTCATTCAATCTTTGGTCACAATTGAAAGTCTTGAGAAGAAAATCTCGTTTCTTAGTTTTGGTAAGTCTTGAAGAGTGAATTTTCCTTTTTCTACAATTGTATACAGTATTTCGTTAAGAAAACAGTATTCATGACTAAATTAACGCATGTGAAATTGGCTTGTATATATTGTTAACGTTAACCGTTAACAAGAGACGTTATAACATCCCAAGTTGTGACGACATATACGGACTGGCTGGATCTGTAGTATTGGGCAATTCAAAGTTCAACTTCAATGATGTTGGCGTCAGTCAGTTCTCATTGCCTTCATATTATTCATAGCCATGTGGTATACAGTAAGTTAATGGAGACCAATCAATGATTAAAACGGCATAAGACTTAAAAACCTAAATCCGCATTATTTTTCTACAATGATTAAAACATGTCATTTTATCCACATGCATGTATAGGTATTTATGGTAATCAAATGTTTTTATATAAATTGTTTTATTTTAATAGTGAATGATTTAAACCCTGCAGTCTTGGGTATTATTGAGGGAGTGCTATCCACCTTAGCTTTTGTCGTATTTTTCGCAATTCTTCCAATGGTTAGTTGACATGATTTATTATACGGAAATAATAATAATGCTATTTCTATAATGCTTTCCTTTCAATTTTGAAATATTTCTTATTTCTTTACATGTTTTCTATTAGATAATGAAATTCATGTCACGCCAACAAGGTCTGTTGTCATTCAGTGATGTAGATTCATCAGTTATTGAAAAGTTATATATATTCACGGTAAGTATAAAAATATACTGTATATTTATGCCGTAAACGTTCGTCTTCGAAACCTATGAAAGGATTAGGATTACTTTACTAACCATTAATGCAGAATAATGAATGACTGTTCTAGTTGCAATCCAAATAATGAAAATCTTTTGAACATGGCATGTTAAAAAATGAGAAATAGAAAAGATGAAATCGAGGTGAAAACATAACATGCTATAACAAGATTTAAGTCAACAGCAACAGCAACATGCAGCCAATGAAAAAACTTGCATTTTTGTTAATTTTCAGATTGTGAACAAGTTCCTGGGTTCTGTTCTGGCCGGGGCATTTTTTGACAAAGTGCAAGAAATTCTTGATAATCCAACATCACTTCCTAAATTGCTGGCTATGTCTCTTCCTTCTGTTGCATCATTTTTCATTAACTTTGTCATTCTTCAAGCATTGACTGGTCATGCAATCCATTTATTACGTATTGGTCCTCTTGTTATCTGTAATATCAAGAAGAGATGGTAATTTATACTATTTCTTTGTGTTTTATCATTATTTCACTAACAGGGGGGATACTAGGGAGTCACCTTAAATAGGTCCTCGTACAATAATTGGAAACCCTGTAGATTGTCATGTCACATGAAATCCTAAATATATTTTAAAATATGTTGCAATTAGGTTGGCTAAAACTGAACGAGAAAAAAGAATGTTATGGAGTCCTCCACCACCAAGTTATGGAGAGTTGGTAAATATCGTTATTTGTCACCTTAAGCCCATTTCAACAAGTAAACTATTACTGTGCAATTAATCAAAATAATGAATTCGTTGCCTAGAATATGCCTAGAATATGCTCTAGTCACTGTATTGTCTTTCTTAATTGTGCGACTTGAATAAGCCATGAAATGACTGCTTTTCCCTGAATAAAACTGTTTAAAAACAAAGCAGTATACATATATATTTGTTGCCTACGAAGATAAAATATGATATGGAAAAAGGAACTTTTAACGGCATTTTCGTTCCAAAACTCAAAGCTGAAAAACACTCTTGATGATTAACATCTAACGGATGTTATGTGTACACACTTTACCAGGGATTATTTTAAGGTGCAGTGATAACCAATTTGTGCAGTGATAAATCAGATTTGTGCAGGGATAAATAAGATTTTGTGCAGTAATACATTTTTCTTTAATATATAAAAATAGATGTTACAGGTGTTACAGATTCTCATAACCAAGCATTGCTTTTGTACCTAATATTCAGTCTCCCTGTATGGAATATATCAAAAATGTGTCTGAAAATACAGAAAATCAAGCTTCAGATGCTCAAAAATAGGAACATTAAGTTCGATATTTGCCAGTTATCACCTCCTATAGTTACCTCCCTTGACGTAGGTTCCTTGGTTCCATGCTGTTTGACATGACGCTACATTCAAATGCTATCCAATTTTTTGCTCTTTGTACTTGATAAAATTTCCTTAAAATAATCCCTGCACTTTACAATATTTCTTTTCATTATTTCACCCATGATTTTCTCTGGTTGAACATGACAAAAACCTTCATTTACTCCTCCCTTGGCATGACGTAATTGTGAAGACTTATGACTACATTCAAACTTGTACGCTGAAGTTTTTGTTATTTTCCTTTTTTAGTATTCTGGAGATCTATTTGTATTCATAATTGGTGTTTGCTACTGTTTCCAAGCTCCCATTGTTATTCCTTTTGTTCTACTTTACTTTGGTTTTGGTTATATCGTTAACTTCTACTCCATGGTGTATGTCATGCGACCACAATATGATGCTGGGGGTAAAATGTGGTTTCCTGTTTTTAACAGGTCTGTTTTATTTGAGTCACTTTTATAGTTTTAGCAGTAAAATCACAAGCACTGGTTTCGCACCTTTTGAAAACCCTGTGAAAATGTCAGTGTACACAGTACCATGTTCTTTACGAAGAAATCTAACGCTAACGGTTATATCCACCATAATTTTTTTTTTTTTTTTTATTCAACTTCGCCTCAATGGCAGGGAGTCCACAACAGCGTCAGCCAATTACTGTGGCCCCATTGTTAGTTCCTAAGGGTTAGTATTAGAGGGAGGAAACCGGAGTACCCGGGGAAAACCCTCGAAGCACAGGAGAGAATCTCAACTTACATGAGTTATTTGAGCACACTGCCGATCTCATGCGAGTACCAACAGTGACCTCGACCTGTTGTGAAACAGGCTTGACTCAGTGGTAAGAGGCAGCGCGCTAACCGCTTCCGCCACCCGTGCTACCCTACATTTTCTACGAAATGTAGGAAAGTGCCATCTATATTAGGCATTGACCACGTCGAGAATAGAAAGAATACGTTAGATATAGAAGTTATAAACCATCCTTGAACCATTCATGCAGGTGGTTCATGTCAAATCTGTCCTAATTTTCCTTTACATATTACACAACTAATTACGTGCAGAATTGTTAATTCTTGTTAAATCCACTTAGCAAATGAAATCTTCATTCATTTTGCTACTTTTTATCAGGAAAGTTTGTCAATTTTGAAAAAAGGATGTTAATCTATTTAATAAGATTTATCGACCAGGACTTTAGTGACTTTAGATCAAATTTTATGCTAGTTAATTAACTTGTATAATTATTATAGATTGTTTAATTTTAGGATGGTGTTTGCTGTGAGTGTTTTTCAAATTTTAATGATCGGGATTTTTGCGTTAAAGAACAACGCCACAGTTTCTACTCTTTCAATTCCTCCACTGTTCGTGACAATTATATTTTACATATTTATTAATATGTACTGGAAGAGAATTGCTACGTTTATGGAACTGACAACATTTTCATCACTTGATGATGACACAGGCGTTGATGAAATTTTTTTAAAGGTATTGTACGCTATATTTTGTAAACGTTTCAGCACGATGTTATTATATACTTGTCTTCATCTAGACTAAGCCTACATGTCCCTCACGGAATTTGAATCTTCAAAACCATTGGGGCAAAACATGCAAAAGGGCCCATGTCCTCGCCATATAACTGCTAGCAATTAGAGGGGGTCTAATTATTACTGGGCCGGGGTCTTGCACACAGGTTTCCACGTTACCTTGGCTATATTGAAGTCGTATATAGCTGTATCGCATTTGTTTCCTGATCATTGGGACAAGCGGCAAAAGTGGTCTGGGGATTAGGGAAAATTTTAAAAATTGAGGCTTAGAAAAGCCATTTCCTGCACTTTCTGGCGTCGAATTGAACTTGGACAGCATAATCACTTTTGGTGTTTTCGGAATTATTTGGTGGGAACTTGTGTAATTGCCTTTTTCGGTTCAAAATCTATTTTAGGCCGCGGTCCTAAAGCTCCCCCGCCCGGGTGCAAAATGTTAGCTCCCCAGCCTCTGTGCTTTTTATGCCAGTGTCAACAGTGTTGGGGGGGGGGGGGGTTGGCTAAAGATTTCCAAATGCGTAGTGACACTAATGTGGAATGCTGAAAGCGCGAGACCTTTAGGGGGGTATGGGGGCATGCTCCCCCAGAAAATTTTGAAATCTACAGTCTCTGAAATGCCTACATTCTCATACATTTTGGGGGAAGATTTAAGCGCAATGTCGCAAGAATTCTTTCCAAATATTTGATCAAACGAAACGCTGCTGACTACCAAGCCTACCATACCTACACAACGAAATAACGAATCAGTATTTACTGCCAAGACTGAACAAGAGAATAAGTGCCTAATTTTATACCTAAAATATTCATACATTTAGTTAAAAAATCTGAAAAGCAGTGCCAAAACGTCCGACGATTCCCTGCTAGATTTAAGTAAACATTAAGGCTTGTTTCTTATATATCATCTTTGATCAGTGCATAACTTCTAGTCAAAGGGCTCAGAAAGCTGGGGTAGCAAGCCATTTTTTACGTTCAGTGGTGGGGCAATAGAAAGGGCCCACTGGGGCAAAATGCCCCACCACGCTACGGTATTAAAAAATGCCCTGGAAATCTTTCTTTGTAAATTGGAATTAAAATGCTGCTATTCTTCTTGAGCAAAGACTAACTCAGTTATGCGGCTCAAAGTGAGGTGGTTTAATTTTTATAGAGAAAGATTCGTATTTAATAGTTAATGAGTCTTTGCATGTGAATTTCGTTCTATATCCGTGGTGGATTCTGTTTTGTCCATTTTATACTGATCTTGTTAGTTAAGCAAATATAAATGTATTCCTCGTGTAGTATTATCCAAAATAGTTTTACTAAAAGAGGGAAAAGAAAAATAAGCAAATGTATCAGTCCTTCAACCTATATGCCTGAGGGTTTATAGGATCAAACTACCTGAAAAATATAACAAGAACTTAGAAGTTTCGAGCGAATGCCCTTCGTCTGGAAGTTTGTAGCGTGGGTCGGGAAAAATATGTGCTTTTATAGTGAATACTCGCGTTTTCGTGGAAAGGACCCGCACGTGGCTATTTCCACATGAAAAACACAACCTTGTTCCCAGGGAGGAACTAGGATGTGAAAAACAGAGAAATACAGGAAAGTGACGTTGATCTGTTTTCTGGCAAGACACACATGGTTACTTTATATCATGAATTCCTGAAAACAATTACAATGGTACATGTCAGCAATTATATATATTTTGTTTTGCAGACAACGCATGAAAAATATATCCGCAACAAAATTGTTCCACCGCTGTATAGCATGAGCACTGATGACGTCATTAGCGATGTGGCTGTAAATGATGACAACGAAAATCAACCTGCGAATGATCTGAGAGATTCCTATGGAGGGGAATTAAATATTAATGTGTCGGACAAGAACGGACTTGTCTAAGTAACTGAAACCTGCTGATGCGCAATGGGAAGATGTTTAATATTAACTCAGCTATTTTTAAGGTGTTTTTTCTTCGTTTATTCAATCTGTAATTAGGGTGGTGTCCGTTGGCATTGTTTGTAGGTTTCCGTTGTTTGTAGGCTTCAATAATAAGAATTGTAATCTAAAAATCGGGACTTGAACTTATTGTCCGCTATATGGAGTTGTTCACAGGGCTGTAGCTAGCCCCTAATGGTTGGGGGGGGGGGGGGGGTGCAGATGAAATTTCCGTATAACATTGTTACCAATCTTTATTATATGGATGTTCAAAATCATTAGTTTACAAATGATTACTGGACCCTCAGTTAACATAGCTTACGTAATACGTATACAAAATGTCAGTTTCACAGTAAGGTAATACACATATAGAGACCTCTAATTGCAAGGATCCTACTGTTTGCGTCGAAGGCGCAAGAATATTTCGGGTCCCTGAAATGGCATTTTCTGCATTCTGGGTAAACGTTTTTAGCATTCAGAAATTATAACCATCATAAAATACACAATTTAGACTGTACATTTCAGCATATAAAATAAAAATATCAAACGTTGCATAAAATGATTAGAAATAATGATCGAATGGCCGCGTTGGAAAATAATTTTATAAGATCATCAACGTCACTATTCTTTGAGCAGTTCTTCAACTAGATATATGGCTGCAGAACGGTGGATAGGGATTTCTCTTTCTTCAAACAATTTTCAGTTTATATCGCTATTGCTTTGGACCGCAATTTCAGTATTTCCGAATAAATAAATCAATGACAGGTTTTCCGAACAGGTTTTTCGGAAAATGAATTTCGTATTTGCTTTTGTAACTTTGGACTGAAACTTCGTATTTATGAATAGGATTCAGTATTCTATAAAAGATTTCTGAATACGAATCTCGTAGTTTGCGAGTACTAAATAATCTTCTCTGAATCTTCTCCGAATGAGAAATTCTGAAATCTTGGGGTGCGTTACCCCCCCCCCCAATAGCCCCCTTAGCTACGGCCCTGGTTGCTCGTTTTACAGAGTGTCTTTATAATTCTGCATAGTGGGCAACCAAATTTCAAGAAAAATGTAATTAATCTGTCCTTAATTGACTCCTTGGTCGTTTTTAAATGTAAAATTAAAGTATGAAAGCATGGATCATGAAACGAGAATGAGAATTCTCGTCCTCGTTTCACCAGTGTTTAAAAATCTGATATTTAGGATTTTAGGTTCATAATTATATGCAAGAAAAAGTTTGACTTTCTCTTTAACTCTTTGTAATATATGCGACTTAAAATATATCCAAGATGGACAGAAGGCCGTGATGTTTTTGTTGAAAAGGTTTTGAAAACTGTAAGAGAGAAAACCTGCACTGGAATTAACACAGTGGAAGTACACATTGCGAGCATATATATTATGTTAATGATAATACTCTTACAGGCATCATTTCTGCAAACCGAAAGTAACATAATATGTTGCAAAGAGACATAAAACGAGAAATTTTATTTATGGTCACACAAATGTAACTATGTTCTAGATGATAAGAGCATTGTCATTTGTGTCATATGAAGCCGTCCATATGATTGTTATTCATTTAGCTTCAGTATACGACTGCTAGACCCTTCTTAATAAGCAGCTTGTTAAAAGATTCCTTGCTCTTTTCCGTTTTTTGTATTGTGACCAACAGTCGCCCATACTTATCGAACTTGCCAAATTTGGCATAGACCAACTTCTTACTATTGTTTAGATCATTCTGTATCCCACGCTTCGCTTTCTTTCCTTGCAAATCAAAACTTGAGTGACTTTTTCCTATGCAAAGGTGAGCCAAATAATTTCGACATAATTTTCCTCTTCTCGTTTTGAGCTCCACAGCATCAACTTCAGCAAGGCGACACTTAAATCTCAGTAGCTCTCTTTCTCGCCTTGTTTTGCGCTCGAAGACAACATCGCAGCTGTCGCCATCATGAACATAGACCACCTTGGCTTGTGTTTCAAGTCCTTCTAATGAGAAACGAGATGTGTTCTCACTTGTGCTTTCCATTACAGTAGTTTCCATCTTGGTACTTGGTTAGTTCTACTTCAACGAATTTGTTCGTTAGGCCTGACACAAGTTACCGCGCTATAAACCGTTCAAATTTTGCTCTTCCAAGAAAATGCTGGAAAGTATAAGAATTGTTACATTTAAACCAATAGCAGAATTTGATTGGTTCATAAGTACGTATTACACTTCCGCGGTTTCCGAGTAGCTGTGCGATCGAGAGTAACGTCTGTACACAGGCTATTTCCGAGTAGCGCAAAAGGAAACTAGATTTGCTCTCTACTATACGATCAGCGGATTTCATCTTGCGCTATGTCTTTGCTCTTTGTCAGTAGAGTTTATTTCATCTAACGTACGAGCAACATGCACACATAGGATTAGGCTAGTCGACCAGGCCATGAGTGAAACAGTCAAAAGGTAGAGATTATGGAGTACGATTGATTCTCGCCTTCTTTCGTTTTGAAACTTTCACGGTTATCCGCTGACTTGTTTTAACGTTTCTCAATCTTAAATATGGAAAACAAAAATCACAGAAATTCCAACTTTGACTACGATATGAGTTCAACATAAATTGATTTGAACAATAAAGTTGCATGGTCCTAAAAGCCAATAATATATGAACTAGAGACAAATTAGGGTTGATTCGCGTGTGCCTAAAAGATATAAACAAAATCTCGACGTTTCGAGCTAAAGCCCTTCGTCAGGAGAAATTAGTAGACAGATAAACACATTACATCAGCTTTTATAGCAACGCTATAAAAGCTGTCACGTGACCAAAATATTAACCAATGAAAATAAAGTAGTCATAACAATCATAACAAAATAGAATTAATATGTAAAGATATAGACTGTGTGCAGGCTTCGGCCCGATTATAGGGTCGAAGGCCTGCGCACAGGCGTTACACTTATCAAAGCGCTATGAATGAATGAATGAACAACTTTATTTAAAGAGGGTAAAATAACACATGACAGCAATACAGCTGAAAAACCTGTGGCCCTCATACAATATATACAAAGTTATAGATTATATCTACTTTAAAACGATAAAGCTATTTAGAAAGAGAACTATAGAAGAGATCTTAGGATTATATATATACATATCTACAATTTACTGAAGCTTTACTGATCACATTAACTGTTCAAATCGATCAATACCCTTATATGAGTCCAGGAAGTGGTTTTTAAGGGCAAACTTAAAAGAAGTAACGTTAGATTTTCTCTTGATCTCTTTGGGGAGATTGTTCCATATCTTAATGCTACTGACTGTTACAGATTTCTCTCCCTCAGTTACATAATTAAATTTAGGACAAACTAAATTGTATTCACCATGTCGAGTTTGTCTACCGTTTATATCATTGTTTGTTCTAAATAAATTCTTGATATACTGCGGAGCCTGACCATGCAGGCTCTTATAGACTATAGTACATTTATTAATTTTCACTTCGTCATAGAAAGGGATCCAGTTCAGTTTAGTAAAATTGACCGTTGACCTGGAGGAGGTATCTGTTCCTAGAATTATACGTGCTACTCTTTTTTGTAATTTGAAGACTCGAAGAATATCACTTTGCGAGCAGCAACTCCAAATTGAACTACCATACATCATAACCGGCTTGATGATAGCATTATAAAATAGCTTTCGTTCAAGCAGTGGCAAATATCCTCTAATTTTTCTCAGGAGACCGATTTTTTGACTGAGCTTTTTACAAAGTTTGTTTACATGCTCTTTGAAAGCTAGATCTTCGTCAATGATTACGCCAAGTAATTTTTGTGAGGAGACCGATTCAATATTTGCACCATTTGCAGTAAGAGATAGAGAAGGAGTTTGTAGGCGAGATTTAAGGCGTTTACCGGTAACCAGAATTGATTTAGTTTTGGCAGCATTAAGTACCATTCGATTTTGGTCTGACCACTGGCATAGTTTGTCTATATCCTTTTGTAGGCTAACTTGTAATTCGGTCGACGCAACTGAGAAGTGGGAACTAGAGGAGAAAGTGGTGTCGTCTGCATATGCATCAACAGTAGAGTTTGGGATGGTTGATGGCAAATCATTTATAAATGCAAGAAAGAGAAGAGGGCCAAGAATACTACCTTGAGGGACACCATGCGTTATACGTAACGGACATGATTTCAAGCCGTTGATTTCTACAAACTGTGTTCGTTAAAAATATCGTACAAGGGAAGGGAAGAGGGGATATAGAGGAAAGCATATAAGAAGTATTTAAGAGAAAAGAATGAGCTAGATGAAGGAGAGGCGCTCATTGATACCATCAGGCTGAATGGTGCCAAGTTTAAAAATGAGACGCTTTTCTTGCTTCCGACGGATATCATTGCCACCAATAATGGGATGAATGGCACATATTTTCATATCAGAAAAGGAGTGGTTGGCACTGTTGAAGTGCCTAGCAACCGGTTTGTTGTGCACATTGTTCTTAACGTCATGCAAGTGCTCAGCAAACCTATCGCCTAAACGTCTTCCAGTCTCTCCGATGTAGAGCAAGCCACATTTGCTGCAAGAGATGCAGTAAACGAGGTTGGAGGAGATGCACGTGAAACTGTGCTTGATGACAAACTGAGATTTTGGAAATAGCACTTAGCACGACCACAGGAAACAGTGCCAGCTGGTGACACAGAGTCCTGTCGCAGTGAGCTGTGCACTAGGGTTTCCTGGATGTTTTTACTGTGTCGAAAAGAGACTAGTGGGGTCTCGGAGAAAATGGAAGACGTTGCAGGGTCATTTTTAAGTAGATTAAAATTCCGGCAAATGATGTCCCTTACTTTAAAATTGAAGGGATGAAAGGTTAAAACTAAAGGTACTTTTTGATTAGAAATTGCAACCGAAGGTTCTCTTAAGGTGTCTGAACGGGGTATAAGGGAGGCCTTGTTAAGGGCAGTATCTAAAAGGTGGGAAGGATAGCCACGATTCACAAAAAAGCTTCTCATTTCTGAACATTTGGCATCGAAGTCGTCGTCTTCACTGCAAAGGCGGCGAAGACGTAAAAATTGAGAGTAAGGGATGGCTGTTTTGGTGTGCTTAGGATGACAGGATGAGAAGAGAAGATAGCTGTGGGAGTCAGTAGGCTTGTAAAAGACAGATGTGCTCAGCCTATTACCATTGATAGAAATGAGAATGTCTAGGAATGATACGCTGGTCTCACTGATCTCCCATGTGAACTGAAGTGCTGGATCAAGCAATTCGGATCAGCACGCGAGCATGATGCAGTGCCTAAGCAATCATCAATGAACCGGCGATAGAAGTCAGGTGAGGGGCCAGTGTATTGTTCGAAGATTTGTTTTTCCACATAACCAACAAACAAATTGGCATAGTTGGGTCCCATTTTGGTACCTATGGCCACACCACTTATTTGTTGGTAATGCTCACCATCAAACGAGAAATTGTTCAAGGTGAGCACTAACTCTGCCAAGCGTACCAAGGTGGTGGTAGATGGATCCTGAATTACCCTTTGGTCTAAAAAGTATTTTAGTGCTTGAAGGCCGTCTTGATGCGAGATAACAGTGTAAAGTGACTTGACATCCATGGTGAAAATGAATTTGTGTGGACCAAAAAATGAATTTTTTGGCGTCCATTTCCCAACCTGCTCTTCGTTTATTCGATCTAATCCTACTTAAGACTCGTTTCTGTAGTCATATCTCTTTCTTGAGCCGTTGCCTACACTATGATGTAGTTCCCAACGGTTTTAAATCGTCTTTTAATCTACATTCTTTCAATTCGACTTCTGTGTCGAAGCACATGGCTCGAAGCGTCATGTCAGCTTGTATTAAACACAGCCGTCGTCTCATGCGTATTACCATTCAGGCCATGTCCCAGTACGTTCAAGATACTGATTCCAATATTATGAACGTCAAGTCCACTCTTTCTCATGTTTGTCCTGTTTTGTTATCTGGCATAACAAAACACATTCGCTCTTTAAATTCTAAGCTTTACACGTTTCTTCAAACGAGTAAAGCTTCGAAATTTGAAGACCTCGTAGGTCCCCGTACTTTTTCGACTACCCATCACACTTCCTCTGCCAGTGATATCAATTTGGTGGTTACGATACCTCCTGATTTGCCTTTATCTGACTCTGACAGATCTGTCCTTGCTAAAGGTCTCAAATTTGTACCCAATCCTGGGCCCATAGACTCTTTCTCAGTGAAAGAGGACACTGAATCTTTTTATAGACGTTTAAAACTTAAGGCACATTTTCATAACAACACCTCCATCCAGTCTAAGGATGTTTTTGAGGTCATCACCCCAAAAAATCCACCTGGTCTCCTCCGGAAGGCCAATTTGGGTCCCTTGATCTATTCATTCGACAATGTCGACATGACATAGATCAGCTCCCCCGTTTCAGGCCTAAAAGGCCCCCTAATCTTAGTTTAGCCGAATTTAGTGCTCTAAGGTCTTTACGTACCCGGAATGATATTGTGATCAAGCCTGCTGACAAGTGGGGTGCCCTACTTGTACCGTCAAGAGGCTCACAGACAACTGGGTGACACCTCGTTTTATAGCAGGGTTGATACTGATTTGACATCCAAACACAACACCATAATCCGTTCCACCATCAACCATCTCATCACGACTGGGGAATTACCTGCAACGGCAGGCAATCTCCTAGTCACCACTCCACGCACACCAGTCATGTATTTCCTACCCAAAATTCATAAACCCGACAACCCGGGCAGACCAATCGTGTCAGCTTGTGGTTGCCCTACTGAACTCCTCTCTAGCTACCTCGATCACATCATGGCGCCCTTGGTTAAGAACTTGCCTTCTTATATCAAGGAAACCAAGCATGCCCTGAAAATTCTTGACAACATCAATTTTCAGGGTCCACACAAATTCATTTTCACCATGGATGTCAAGTCACTTTACACTGTCATCCCGCATCAAGACGGCCTTCAAGCACTAAAATACTTTTTAGACCAAAGGGTAATTCAGGATCCATCTACCACCACCTTGGTACGCTTGGCAGAGTTAGTGCTCACCTTGAACAATTTCTCGTTTGATGGTGAGCATTACCAACAAATAATTGGTGTGGCCATGGGTACCAAAATGGGACCCAACTATGCCAATTTGTTTGTTGGTTATGTGGAAAAACAAATCTTCGAACAATACACTGGCCCCTCACCTGACTTCTATCGACGGTTCATTGATGATTGCTTAGGCACTGCATCATGCTCACGTGCTGATCTGAATTGCTTCATTAACTTTGTTAATGATTTCCATCCAGCATTTCAGTTCACATGGGAGATCAGTGAGACCAGCATATCATTCCTAGACATTCTCATTTCTATCAATGGTAATAGGCTGAGCACATCTGTCTTTTACAAGCCTACTGACTCCCACAGCTATCTTCTCTTCTCATCCTGTCATCCTAAGCACACTAAAACTGCTATCCCTTACTCTCAATTCTTACGTCTTCGCCGCCTTTGCAGTGAAGACGACGACTTCGATGCCAAATGTTCAGAAATGAGAAGCTATCCTTCCCACCTTTAAGATAATGCCCTTAACAAGGCCTCCCTTATACCCCGTTCAGACACCTTAAGAGAACCTTCGGTTGCAATTTCTAATCAAAAAGTACCTTTAGTTTTAACCTTTCATCCCTTCAATTTTAAAGTAAGGGACATCATTTGCCGGAATTTTAATCTACCTAAAAATGACCCTGCAACGTCTTCCATTTTCTCCGAGACCCCACTAGTCTCTTTTCGACACAGTAAAAACATCCAGGAAACCCTAGTGCACAGCTCACTGCGACAGGACTCTGTGTCACCAGCTGGTACTGTTTCCTGTGGTCGTGCTAAGTGCTATATACACTTGTAAGCATTTAAACCTCGCCACCTATATTTCGGCTCCAAAATCTCAGTTTGTCATCAAGCACAGTTTCACGTGCATCTCCTCCAACCTCGTTTACTGCATCTCTTGCAGCAAATGTGGCTTGCTCTACATCGGAGAGACTGGAAGACGTTTAGGCGATAGGTTTGCTGAGCACTTGCGTGATGTTAAGAACAATGTGCACAACAAACCGGTTGCTAGGCACTTCAACAGTGCCAACCACTCTTTTTCTGATATGAAAATATGTGCCATTCATCCCATTATTGGTGGCAATGATATCCGTCGGAAGCAAGAAAAGCGTCTCATTTTTAAACTTGGCACCATTCAGCCTGATGGTATCAATGAGCGCCTCTCCTTCATCTAGCTCATTATTTTCTCTTAAATACTTCTTATATGCTTTCCTCTATATCCCCTCTTCCCTTCCCTTGTACGACATTTATAGCGCTTTGATAAGTGTAACGCCTGTGCGCAGGCCTTCGACCCTATAATCGGGCCGAAGCCTGCACACAGTCTATATCTTTACATATTAATACTATTTTGTTATGATTGTTATGATTACTTTATTTTCATTGGTTAATATTTTGTTCACGTGACAGCTTTTATAGCGTTGCTATAAAAGCTGATGTAATGTGTTTATCTGTCTACTAATTTCTCCTGACGAAGGGCTTTAGCTCGAAACGTCGAGATTTTGTTTATATCTTTTAGGCACACGCGAATCAACCCTAATTTGTCTCTATATGTCCGTGGCCGACGCTGAATTAAAGTCTACAATATATGAACTAGTTCCGTATTCATTATTTAATCCTACATGCAATTACTTGGCCTGTATCAACCCCCCCCTTGGAGACTGTACCAGTCCCCCCCCCTTGGCCTGTACCAGTCCCCCCCCCTTGGCATCCTGCATTACAGTAAAAATTAACCATAGCTAATAATTAATTATTGGCTTTTATTTGAAAATATAGATATGGATATCACGTCCATTATATGATATACGTGATATCCATATCTATATTTTCAAATGAAAAGTCCCGAAAACCCCCAAATGAGCCTTTGTGAAGTGACCTTAGTGATGATGGGGGGCGGGGCCTTTCAATAATCAGCTAACAGGTGCCTACAGACGTTTCAGATCAGACAGAATCACTCACAGAAATGATCGAAGACTAGAATTAAATCGCAAATGTTCTGTTTTTAAATTACATCACTTATTTACTGAAGGTAAATTTACAGATCATTTGTTTACAAGGCAAATAATACTTTCTAAAATTATGGGACATTTTAAACAAGCTATGTATGTCATGTATACGTTTCGACTAATCTTTAGTCATCATCAGGAATAATTCCTATGTATACGGCCGACGCAAACATTACAAAGTCGGCTGTCTGACTGACTGAGGATCGTTCATTCATGCATAGGTGGGCCTTACATGGAACTACATTTTATCACCATACACGATTGTTCCTGGTCTTCATGGACGATTTAATTTGTTCACAAGATAAATCGAATGAATATGGGGATCACTATCAACTCCATCTATCGCGGCTCACCAATGTTTGCGGAACCTCGAAAGATTGTTACTAGTTTGAATGCATGGAATTATTCGAGGCTGAATGTGGGGATTCAATTTAAGCAAAACCCTAACACTAACGTTCGGCGAAAACTGGATTGGAATGAAATTTTAACATTATAAACCGATCAAGAAAATATGCGCAGGCTCAATTTTCTGGGCCGTGTAATAAATATGAGTCCAAGGGGGTGCTTTGTAGACGGATTTTTCTCACAAGCTGTAAATGGAATACCAATAAAAGGGTTACAGGACCTTACAGCATTCATCCCAGATGTAATAAACAATACAGTTTAATGCTAATTTGATGGAGGTATGTTGCAATTCACCCAAATTAAACAAACCAGTTCCCTACAGACAGAACTGGAAAAATGGTTATATCCAGTGTATGGGATTGCTTCCAGGAAAGTGGAAAAACAAAATAAGGAGGAACAAATAATTAATAATTTATGCCAGAGCACACTCATTCAATGAAATATTTCATTGGCGGGCATTAGCATATCGTTAAATCGTTACATCGGTGCAAGAGCAGGTAAATTCCATATCATTACCTGGTTGGGACCGTCAGCAGCTGTCAAGGGCCCAGAAACAATATGCGGATCCACTATCGAAGTCAAGGGCGGAAATCATCTCGCAAGAAACGAAGAGATGAACCAAGAGAGGTGACAGATCTAATACGTCAGTGGGAACGAATCACGGAAGATGGAGTTTTGTACCGGCAGATCCGAGATTCAAAAGCACCGGAAGAGAGAAAAACGCAATTACTGCTACCAACGTCGTTACGAAAGATGGTTTTGGAAAGCCTTCACGAGAAAGTTGGCACCAGGGATTGAACGTATGGAACAACTTGTTCGTTAACGTGGATGGTTGCCAGATCTTAACAACGATGTGAAAGAGTGGATTGGTAACTGCGCGAGATGTGCTTTAGCAAAATGACCATACCTACCGGTCAAGAATCCGATGAAATCAATCTGTGCTACGCGGACATTAGAAGTGCTGCCATCGATTTTACCTTGATGGACTCATCCTCAGATGGTAGGGAGAATGTCTTTGTGATGCCCGATGTGTTTACTAAATTCACGGCGACAACGGTGGTGAAAATGCTGACGAAAGAATGGTTTCTTCGGTATAGCCAGTTCCAAATCGTACCCATTATGCCCAGGGAAGGTCGTTTGAAGCGGATATTGTGCGAGAGTTGTATCAAATGCCCACAAAGCCCAGTGTGAACGATACAACATGTACAGAACGCTACATGACTTGCTAAGAACGCTACCCGAATCGAGAAAACGAAGGCGGCCAGAACATGCATCTAAAATAACTTTGGTACGTACGCCTACAATGCGACTCCATACCCGACGACAGGGTACTCTCCATTTTATCTGATGTTTGGTCGTGGCCCGAGGTTACCTACCGACGCTTTTCTTGGAACGGATGAAGTAGAGAACGATTTCTGTAATGCTGACTGGCTTACAGCCCATCAAGAGCGACTTTGAGAGGCCTATGATGGATCTACGAAGTTCGAGATTCCTCAGTTGCAGTGGGTGAAAGAGTATTCCGACGGATTCGTTCAGTACGAGCTCGGAATAAGTTCATGGGCAGATGGGCATCGAAGTTTTACAAAGTGGTTGGACGTCGAGACAACGGTGTGTATAATAATAATAATAATAATAATAATAAAAGTCTTTATTGTAAAATATAGCATCACAACATACGTGTGGCTTTACAAGATTGTCAATAAGAAAGGCAAGAAGATTACAATTCTATTGTACCTACAAACTAATTAGTTTCAAGATAGTAATTGACTCTAAATTATTTTATAATAAGTTAAAAATAGATAAAAATTAGAGCATTAGGTTAACCTGATGGGTTAACCATATATGATGGAACCACCACTACAGATACTAATTACATTTAGTGCATGTATGTTTGGTTACATGGAAGCTACACATTTTTGTCTGGCGCAGAAACTTTTAGAATCGGCATGTAGTACTTTGCTTCATGTATTACGGATATCATGAATTAAAGTCCATTCTGCGCATGTGCTATGGGGGGTCCCGCGATGTAAACAATGCCCAAATTTCGCGTTGTTTCGACTAAAATTCGACATCTTCTAAATCAGAAACTTGAATCTGTATTTATAGCATAGCGAACCAGAACACATCATAATTTTTTAAATATAGCGTGTTTAAAATGTAAACAAACGGACGTTGCCGGTATAATATAGACTTGTCGAAATATAAAGAATTAAAGATTCTAAACAGACTGAATGTGGTGCACCGTGGGAAATACTATGTATATAGAAATGGGGAAGTAGGGCGCCAGAGAAGAGTGGAAGGAGGTCAGAAGTTCTGTTCTGCTGATCATGTGCGTCTTTGAATAAGGATCGGCTAAAAGGCGTAACAATTTTCAAAGAGAGCAACTAAAATAGAATCGTTTTATTTTAGTCCTCGCATTACTATAAATCATCATAACTGAATAAATTTTAAGGATGAATATGAAATTTAAACAAAGAACACGAGGTGAAAATCGTTCAAGCAGGTCTATGTCATGTTATTACTGATATTGCCAAGGGCGATAATTGCCTCCAATATCCAATACTATATATCTATTCTAGACCTGTCTCCGTCTTCACAAAACGCTATCACCGCAGCCGTAAATATGTACTTTAATATAGCTACAATACGAATTGAAAAATAGAAAAAATATAAGAAAGTTATTTGTTAGTAAACAGTGTTAATCGCTATGCTGACTGAAAGACCGCGAACGTTCGAACGACGCTCATAAATTATTAACAAACGATTTCTGCATCGATAATAAGGCATGGAATGTTAACAGCGTGAGATTTGCATATTCCCATATCAAATGGACAAAACAATTATAGTTACGGCAATAAGACTTCTTCTTCTCGAACGAACTGCCACACCTTTGAACAGCTGATTATAACAGTCTAACTATATATCTGGACTGTAGTTGGACTTGGCTATAGAAGTCAGACTGTGAAACCTTAGCTGACAATCATGGCTAGTGTTGCAGCGTTTCTCTCAGCGTTTATATTTAACACTGTAATTGCTCTCGTAATAATTATAGTGTACTCGATTCTGCGACCGAAATTCGACATCATTTACCAGCCAAGTTTCAAACTTCTCACTGAATTTCTCCACAATAAAATTCCCGAGAAGAAGCTCTCGTTGTTGAAGAAAGTGACATTATCGTCGTCGTTGTTTGCTTGGCTTACTCCAGCGTTCAAACTCAACGATTATGAGCTGTTCGAAGTGGTAGGATTTGATGCTTTTGTCTACTTGAGATTTATACGACTATGTTTCAAAGTGACGGCATTCGTGCTACCTTATGCAGCTATTGTTTTGATTCCTATCAATGTTGTCGATGGAAAAGATCTACCAGGAATGGACAGACTCACTTTAGGTAATATACCTGACGAGTCCGACAAACTCTGGGCTCATTTGGTCGGCGTCTGGCTATTCTCGTTTATCTTGTACTATTTTATTTATGCCGAGTGGAAGGTATATGTAAAATTTCGTCAAATATATCTGAAGGAAAAACGGCAACATCATTATTCCGTATTGGTCACTCAGCTACCTTCTGAGGTCAGTAAAATGCATACAGTTACAAAATCGCTTTAGTAGAATAGTATAGTTTTATTTCTGTTAAGTAAACCTACTTATCTTAATTAATAAATATTTCTAAATTTACAAGGACAAGATGCTAACATTTGCCATGCCCGTGACTAATCTTGTACCAACGCTATAAATATAATTATAGCATAATTACAACGATAGTATCCTCCTGCGCGTGAGAGAATTTATAGTTTCCAGGGATAGTGGTTGCAGGACGTAGCGAGCGGGGGCGGGGGTTGTAACACCCCCCAACCGTAAAAGGTAAAAAAGAATCAGGTAAAATTCGAGGTAAAATTTTGACATTTTCAGGTAAAATTTGGGGATAAAGTCGTTATATTTTGTAAAGTGATAACTAAAATTGAATGTTAAATGACTTGAAAGAACCTGATCTCTTTAAAAACCTCCACATAACTAAGATTTTGTACAAAATATAGTCAATTTGGACGCAATTCGTTTGCAAAATTGCTTCAGAAAACGCTGGAAATGCAGTCCTGGAGCCTCAAAAATATAAAAATCATCTGGGGGAGGTCCCCCTATCTTTAAACAACTCTGTATTACAATGATAATCAACAGGGGCGTAGGAAGCCAGGGGGCCGCGGCCCTGCCGGAATGGCGTTCGGCCCCCCCAAAACTAATTGAATTTTTAAAAAATTGCAGCACTCACAAATCATAATGAAAGAATTAATGAAAGGGCTTAACGAAAGAGGTAGAGAAGACTCTGAAAATATAATTTCCGACGATCTAGAGCTACAATTTTTCAAAAATTATTTGCTCGTCGCCAACCATGGTGGCCTCATGAGGGCGCCCCCCTAAGTTTAAGAAGCTTCCTACGCCCCTGATAATCAATCAGAAAAAGGTCTATTATAATCACTATACTTCAGGTAAATTTTAACATAGAAGTTCAATTTTCAGGTAAAATTATTTGACACCCCCCCCCCAACTCCAGATGCTTCGCTACGTCCCTGAGTGGTTGACGATGTTTGAAACCCGCTAAGAGTCAATGGCCACCACGTGTTCCCACCTATTGTGCAGTCACTTTTAGTCACTGACTCAACTCTCAAGACTATATATCTGTAGCCAAACTCGTCACTAGAATAATAGTTGTCACAGAAAGTTGTTATTTGTCTTAAGTCTGAGGGACTTGTCAGAAATTACCAGGGGGGGAGGGGGGGTGGAGACTTAAAAAAATAAGTTGAAAAACTGTGACCCCCCAGCAAGGACGAGCATGAAATATCGTGACCCTCCCCTTGGCCGTGGGCAAAAAAATTCATGACCCCTCACCTTCCTGCTGCGCAAAATCCTCCCTTATGAAAATTATGACTTAAATTTTTATGACACTCCCTTTTCAATGGTTCAGTTTTTAATGACCCACCCTTTTGAAGGGCTGAAAAAATTAAGACCCTCCCCCTTTCTCCACCCCCTCCCCTGGTAATTTCTGACAAGTCCCTCACGATGTATCATTCATGAGGCAGAGCGTCGTATATATTAGAATACTCTAGGCTGGCAACATCCTTCCTGCTAGAAGAGACGAGCAAAACCACCAAAACAAAGATAATTGAATCTATCAGGCCGGACTCAGGAGTTTGACATGACGGGGAGGAGTGTCCCTTTATGTCGTGTGTCGTGTTTCGTGGGTAAAAAGTCGTGTGTCGTAAAATGCGCTAAAATTGCGTTTTTCGCTAAAAGATTATTCTTTTACGAAAATTAATTTCAATTTAATTTAAAACAACACTTCAAAATCCATTGATTTAGTGCATTTGCAACGTGATATATTTAATCTCCTGGTAGGATTTGTAATATATACTTGTAATATATCTGGTATAGAAGTTATACATTTCAATTGCTTCGGCTGCGACGATTTGGGAATTCGAAAGCAGTTCCCGGGACCATTTTCCAACCGAGCGTGCTTGGAATAGTAACTGAGCATTGGCAAAACAATCCTCGAACTCGTCCAGCCTAGCCATACTTGTATCTTTATTTCTTGCTGCGCGCGTGATTTCATCCGTATCATTTTAGCAAAGCAAACAGGCAACTACAGTTTGATTTTAATGCGCGCATTATGTTATTTGACTTCAGGCCGGCTGTCGGCATCACCCTTGATGGGAAGCACGGGTGGCAGATGCGGTTAGCGCGCTGCCCCTTACATCTGAGTTAAGCCGGCTATCGTACAACCGGCCCCAGGTCGAGGGCAAGGATTTACTCAGGTTGGGTAACGTCAGTGTGCTTGATAAACTCATGTAAGTTGAGATTGGTTGGTTCTCTCCACTGCTTCGAGGGTTTTCCGGATACTCCGGTTTTCCTCCATCACTAAAAACTAACCCTTACTCCTTAGACCTTAGGCACTAACCACTAACTAACCCTCGGAAACTTTGCAATTGGGTTGCAAAACCTGTTAAGGCTTTCCGTCCACCTCAGAGTGGTAAACACAATAAACTACGATAAAGGTATCATCATTCATGTTTTTGCTCAATTCAACCTGGCTTTGCATTCATTTACTTAAACCAGAGTAGCGAGCGAAAGTATGAATGATATTAAACATGAACGAACAAACTTTAGAATATATCATATTTTGCAACATATCCGAAGCTTCTATTTACATGAGAACATCTTGGCGATCTTGTTATGCCTATGGCAAGCGCGTTCGGTTGGAGAATAGCGTGGAACTGCTTTTGTACAACTCATATAATTATTCGGTCGCGAAATCCCAAGTCGTTGCAGCCCGAGCAATTTATCGAATAATTACGAACGCAGAAATGAAATGTATAAGTAAATTTCTATACCAGATATATAACAAGTATATATTACAAATCCTACTAGGTGATTAAATATATCTCGTCTAAAGACATTGCAAATGCACTATATATGTCTATATCAATAAAAGAATTAGCGAAAAACGCGATTTTAGCGCATTTTACGACCCACGACTTTACCCACGACTGTACTCACGATACACGACATAAAGGGACACTCGACGGGGAGTACTGACATGCATATTACGTAAAAATAACAAATCCGAAGTTTCGAGAAATCAAGCTCAATATTTTCAGGCAGTTTCTAAAAGCAAGGAAAGGAGGTTTGCGGTCGTCCAAAAAATCGGTTTTATTTTTTACATGTTCGGAAGCTTAAAAATGATAATCAGAAATCAGAATCACATTATTGGACACAATCATTAAAATTGAATGAGTTTCATGAGTTATTAAATTTTACCCTAGCGAGACAGTTTGCTATTATTGATATTATTGATGACAACTTAAGGTGGCTCCCTACAGTTCTGTAAAACTTTGGGCAGTAAATTTCGCTTTCAACGAAATTTATATTGGATATACTTACGACAGGGCAAAATGAGCATTTCCAGGAATGTAAAGACGTATTGGGCTGTCTCTTTATGGACAAACAGGAATGGTGTTAGTGTTGCTATGGCAACCATGTGTAATAGTAATAGTCTAATGCAACCAGTCGAAGATTTTGTACATTATAAAAGAATATACGGAACGTATATAGGTAAAAAACACACTAAAAGAAAGCTTAGAAACTGGTTAAAAACATACATACTGTTTAAATTTCAAAGGTTTACGATTATAATGAAAAATTTGTGGTTTCTTCGCAGATAAATTAAAAGTCTCCGAAAATCTAAACTTCCCGCGGCTTGCTTCAAACATTTTTGCCGGGTCACGAATATTCCACGCGTGGGACGCGATCATCACGTCTGATCTATATAGATCAGATTTCAAACTGTACTATAACTGTAGGATGACAACTTAAGTGATTTAAAGTATCAAATGTCGCTTCCACAGTTCCACACATGCCTTGTGGTTGTTGTTGAAAATTCCTGCTATAATAAACCACAGAGCAAAATACAGCAAATCAAGGTCTGTGTTAAACTTAAACCTTTACGTTCCTTCACTCATGGCATTTCCGATGTTTAGTGGTCGCGCAGAATAATAACTTTGACCAAATATAATTAATATGCTATATAAACAAATATTATAATTGGTTACTATCAATCCAGTGCAGTTAGAGGGAGATATCATCAAGTGTGAAAATCGTACTCTGTAGCAAGACCAAGTGAAATTTGAACAAGACTTGTACTTTATTTGCAGTTGTCCAACGATGAAGAATTGAGAAAGTTTGTGGATAATCTATTTCCTGAAAAAGTAAGTATAACTGTTGCATCTTATGAATAAAATATTCCATGCAACTTCCCTGACTAGGGGTTTCCACAAGATGCTCGAAATTTCTCAAAAAGATGCTTGAAAAATCTTGCTCAAATTATGCTCTACTTTTCCAAAAAGATGCCCGATTTTTAGAAAGTTGCTCTATATATGTTGTTGGTCACATGCTTTACGAAATTTAGCAAATTTTCATGTATAGCTGGTGTTTGCATGCAAAGGTGATGTTGCACAAGGCGATTTTCAACGACGAACTGTAATTTCTTCGCCATCTTTTCTTGTACTTTCCTCATCACTCGAACTTTCCGCCATTTTGAAAAAAAGGAAATTAGAATAAGTGTCAAGAAATTCCGGGGTTGATTCTCCTGCAAGAAGTATAAATACCGTGTATTAAATTGCCCGGGTAATAATTGGATACTGGAGATAAACTGCATGAATATAATAGCGAAATAAAACTAATTTGTACTTGATAAGGGGTCGTAATTTATAAGTAAAATAAATGGAAATATAAAGCAAATCTATATATTTTCGCGGTTACATTCCTCAAAATGACAAATTATTTGGAAAGTGTTCGCTTTGTTGCTCGTAACTAAAAAAGTTGCCAGCTCAAACATTTGTTGCTCATATAAGGAAAAGTTGCCGAGCATCTTGTGGAACGTCTTTACCAACGAACTTGTATTTTTCTAGGTTGCTCATTCATATATTATCCGTGATCTTGACGAGTATCGAGAACTTATCCAAAAACATGATCAGCTGGTCTTGAAGCTTGAGCATGCGCAGGTAAAGTAAAAGTCACATGCAGGTGCAGGACTTGTCCGCATGCATGAGATGTACGCATCAGACATGCGCGGGGAATTCGATGCCCTTCTCATTTCTGTCCAATATGTCCGGAAAATATTTAATTCAATTTTGGTTTGAAAATTATTGCGTTATTTCATTAATAAAGCTGGTAACAAATGTACCGGTAACTTCCTCGAAAAGCCGATAGGACTATGTAATAAAAACACTTCTTTGAGACAACCAATTTATGGGTTATTTTAACCAATTTGTTTTTACAGTATACGGATTTAGTTTCTTTCTGACAAAATTGCACGAGAAGTGTCATTAAATTACCAAAAGACCTTGGATTAACAATAAAATATTGAACATGTACCGTACGGCTTTGAAATGTCTTTGTAAAAGACACTGTCTCTGTAAGCGTATACCGTCCAGTTGAGTCATTTATCATGTGGAATGTCTGCTATCAATTTTCAGGCAGTATTTGAAGAAAAAGGAGAACGACCAGAACATAAATTAAAACCGATCATTGGCGAGAAGGTCGACTCAATCAATAATTTTGACGAGGAACTTAGGGTAGGCTTTCATTTATCTATATGTATAGATTATATATGATTATAATATAACATTTATAGTACGCGCGTGCTGATTGGTCGAGAAGCGTGTCTCTATTTAACAATTAGATTATGAGCTCAAGATTTCTATGAGGTGATAGTTGATGAGGGCGAAGCCCAAATGAACTATCATCTCATAGAAATCGAGAGCGAATAATCTAATTGTTTTAGAAACCAGCAAGAAAACAGTATTTCAAAACGTTTTTCATAATTTATTGAAGTAAATTCGTTAAAAATCGCGCCGAGGAGATGGCTGTTTCGCTACTCGCTATCTATCGACAATTAGATATAAGCGAGTAGCGTAGCCAATCAAATTACAGCATTTGCAATAGTATACTAGTATGATTCTACTGAACCTGTATAGAAACACGGAAATTTTCCCGCCAAAATTTAAAATCATAAAAAAACAACAATTTTAATGCAAATTATAAAACTTTGAATAGTATTTAAAAACAATTTTAATGCTTTTACACATTTTTGACTGTTAATTTTCAAACAGAGTTGTTTTCTTGCAGCGAAATTGACGAGCAAAGGTCAGCATGCGTACGTAATGAGAATTTGTAAATTAATCGAGTTTCAAAAATGTCTTTTGAGTTATGTTATAAAAGAAATAGAAAACCTTTTTTCCTGTGTTTCTATACACTTATAGAAACACTTGTGGGAGTTTGGGAGAACTCGAAATAACGTGGAAAAACTCGCCCTATACGGGCTCGTTTTCCCACTGATTATTTCTCGTTCTCCCAAACTCCCACGCGTGTTTCTATAAGTGTATAGAAACACGCAAAATGTTTTCTATTTCTTAAAGATTGAATTTTGCACTTAATTAGCTTTTCTACATGTTATAGTAAAATTGGACTATATTCTGTACATTGAAAATTATATATATATATACACTATTTGTTGTTCCATTACATTGTTTAAAGGTTGTATAAAACTCCTATAACTATATACCTTTTAATTATACCCGTTTTGTAGTTAAATAGT